>CM038624.1:48824713-49024713 GCA_021554675.1 Leuciscus idus | reverse complement strand
CGAGCGAGTGTGTGTGTGTGTGGGGATGTGTGTGTGTGTGTGTGTGTGTGTGTGTGTGTGTGTGTGTGTGTGGAGGGAAGGAAGGGCCCAGCGTGGCATGATGTCTCTGCCAACACTACTTTATTAAATGTGCCACTGAAATACCGACCACTGCAGGAAACACTCTCTCTCTGTGTGTGTGTGTGTGTGTGTGTGTGTGTGTGTGTGTGTGTGTGAATGTTGGACTTGGATGGAGTATGTGAGAATTTGAGATTCTGTGTGTGAGTGTGTGTGTGTGTGTGTGTGTGTGTGAGGAAACAAAGGCATCCAAATTGGTTTCAGCACCACATGAAGCATCCGGCTTGTGTGTGTGTGTGTGTGTGTGTGTGTGTGTGTGTGTGAAGTTGAGACTGAAAGCCAAGCACTCTGCATTACTCGTCCTAAAAAAGCCAACAGCAGAGAAACGAGCAGATGATAATGGTTTATCTCAATGGTTTCAGTTTTTCAGTACATATACGACTGGCATTTCATAAAACACTGCATCTGAAACATTCTTCTCTTGAAAACATTAATAACCATCAGTCAGTCACAGCTATTGGACTGGTGCATAGATATATATACACACTAGATGTCGCCTTGTCTACGGCAGTTCATTGGAACGAATGTCTTTAAGGCGACATCTAGTGTGTATATATCTATGCACCAGTCTGCGCACACGTCAGATCAGATCACTTGGACATGGCTGTGTATAAGAGGTAAAAACTATATAAATACTGTTCGTTTTCTCACACAAACCGCTCGTTTCGTGTCTTAGGCCATCAATGTGTACTTACGATGGGGAATTGTTTTAATTTGGACTCTGTGCTTGCTCTTTGAGACAGTGACCATAGACCTGCATTATATGACTGACAGACAAGAACGGTTTGACCTAAAAATATCAAAATTGAAACTACTGCGGAAAAAAAGACACCTACATCTTGGATGCCCTTGCGGTAAGCTAAAACATACCAAAAATTTATTTCAAAGTGAACTATCCCTTTAAATTAAAAACCTAAATGAAAATTAGAAATGTTGCGTTGGGAACTAACTGAAATAAAGTTGAAGTACTAAACATACAGTAACAGTCTCATTTGTTAACATCAGTTAATTACATTAGTCAACATGAAATAACAATGAACATTATCCTTTAATCTTAATGTTAATTTCAACATTTACTAATCATTTTTTAAATCAATCAGTTACATCTGTTAAAATAAATGAATACACTAAAAACTATTAATATATACCATAATTATTCTTATGCTGTAAAAATATGTTTGCTCATGTTAGTTCATGTTAACTAATGGTTTAATTCATGTTAACAAATGAGACCTTAATTACATTTAAAGTACCAAAAAATTAAAGTTAAAAAAATTAAAGATAAAAAGAATTGTCAAAAAACAAAAGCACATAAAAATTACTTAAACTTAAAATAAAATATAAAAATAAAATCCAATGCAAAATATTAGTGAACACTAATAGTACATAAATAAAACATAAATAACACTGGAATATGACTATAATATAAAGGGGAATCAGACTGATCTCTGAAAGCAGTTTAACATCATTAATTCTACATTTATAATAGACAAATTTAACAAGTTTAAGTCTCAATACTTCAGCCGGGAAACGTGTATTTACAGCATCAACACAGTTTCTCTACAAAAGTGCTTATTTCAATCGATAACGCAGACTCAGCTCTGTGTGTGTTACTCCTTTAGGCCTAAAGGCACAGAAATATCTGCTTTTGAGGGACATTTCATCTGAAAATCTGAAAAATCCTTACATTTAAGTCATAAGTGATACCAAAAACTCAACAAAAAATAAATTAACCTGAAATAGAAACAAAAGCACATGAAAATGACTAAAACTTAGACTAAAATATAAGATAAAATCCAAATATTAGTGAACACTATAATAGTACATAAATAAACCTAAAACAACACAGGCAGAATATGAGTATGATGGAAAGGGGAATCAGACGGATCTGCAGTTTAACGTCATGAATCTACATTTATAATAGAGTGTAGAAACATCTGGAGATTTCAGCAGGAAAACGTTCATTTACAGCATCAACTGCTTCTTTTACAATAGAGAAACCCTCAGGTGATGTTAATCTGCAGACTCGACGTGTGTGTGTGTGTGTGTGTGTGTGTGTGTGTTCCTCCTTCAGGACTAACGCCACAGATAAATCTGGGTTTGAGTGATATTTAATCTTAAGCATCAACGCTGATCAAATGCGAAGCTTGAGCGCACTGCAAGCCGTCATGTCCTCATCTGGGTTAACTTCAGACCCGATATAGGCTATGAGTAACACACTTCTAGCCAAAATAACCTTGAATTTGGTTACATGTCGTTGTTGCCAAAATAACTTGTGAGATGTATGATATTCCATCATGTAAGCAAAGCAAACAGTGATTACAAGGTGTTTGGTTTCATTTCTTTGTCTATTCTTAGGCGACGGTATTTAGACGTCTGTTCAGTGTTCACTGTCAGCCCAAACTGAGCCTTGGTTTAGTCTAGACGTCTGGGCTGTATTTGAATTAGACGTCTTTTAAACGCATTATTTGCTGGGATGTTATAGATGATCTGGATGATTTATAACGCTGTCCACCTTTAACAGTGGCGTGAGTCTCCAGAGGCCGTTCTGAGAAAGAGAGACTGTGTTAGAAAGACAGTCTGACCAGCGACGGATCAGTCCATCTCACACACACGCGGGGGGGTCACTATCAGGCCACAGCTCGGTATAATCATGGATTACAGCAGACAAAGCCTTTTAGCATATTTCCTCATGCAATTATACGCAGATTACTGTGAGAATAAAACGATTCAATGAGAAATAAAGAATGCTTTAAGTCTTGTTATGAAATATAATCGCATTTGGTTTATTGCAGGGTTGATTCTCCCCTCTCTCTCTCTCTCTCCCTCCCCTCCGGGTCTCAATGCACTCGATGAACCCGTGTGTGTGTGTGTGTGTGCGTGTGTGTGCGTGTGTGTGTGTGTGTCTGCACGCGTCTGCTCCAGGATTGTGATGTCGTTCAGTATACAGAGACAGAGGCTTTCAGGAGAGATGGATGTTCCCTGAGGCCGGACTGAGGACATATTGCTCATTTCTACCAGAAATATTAGATGCGCTCCATCTTTCCAGAGGGTGGACAGACACACACACACACACCCTAAACCTACACACACACACACACACACACACACACTAACCCGACCCCTAAACCTACACACACACACACAAACCTGACCCCTAAACCTACCCATCACACACACACACACACACACACACACATACACACATACTAACCTGACCCCTAAACCTACCCATCACTCACACTCACACACTCTCACACACACACACACACACACACTAACCCGACCCCTAAACCTACACACACACACACACACACACACACACACACACACACACACACACACACACACACACACACACACACTAACCCGACCCCTAAACCTACCCACCCTCTGCATTTTTACATTTTTACAAAACCTCTATTTACTTTATTTTTATACCAGATTTACAAATGAGGACGTCCCTAAAGGTTTTTTTGGGGGAGATTTTGGACACTTCTCGGAACGAATTTGTCCCCAAAATATAGTTAAGTAGGCACACACACTCTAACCTGACCCCTAAACCTACCCATCCATATGTGTGTGTGTGTGTGTGTGTGTGTGTGTGTGTGTGTGTGTGTGTGTGTGTGTGTGTGTGTGTGTGTGTGTGTGTGTGTGTGTGTGTGTGTGTGTGTGTGTGTGTGTGTGTGTGAGGTCGTAATGTCATCCTGCAGGTTGTGATGTGTCAGGTCCACACCCAGCATGGAAAACAAGTCGCTTCACACACACACAAAACATGCACAGATCACTGACATGCAGAAACGTATATTCCTGATGTGGAAGCCACGTTCACACACACACACTGCATTCTATAACCAAACACACACACACACCCCTGTACATTTTCAGGACTCACAACTGCATTCACGGTAAACCTGCGCTGTCCATTGGCTTTGGGATTATTGCAGAAAATAAATAAAAAGTTTATGATTCTTGCACGTTTTATTCATCAAGATAATCTTCACAAATGAAGACACGTTTTATGAATTTTGAAGCCTAAATGCAATAGGCAGAAGAGCCAAATATAGGGTATAGACAAACGACAACAGTGTCACATGACTTTGACAATGTCACATAAGCTTATTTTTAAACTATTAATAAAAAAATAAAAAAAATAAAAATGTATAGAGTAGATTTAGTTATTTAGATTTTTCTGAAGATAAAGTGCTTTTAAAAAAAAAATCACAAGGGTGTATTTACTAATGCATTTCATGTCGTATCAAACATGACAATCTCTTGAACTCATGTTCACCACAGACGGACCTTATTCTAGCCATGCAGGACAACAGAACCACAAGTGCTGGCCGACAAAAACTGATCATCCAACATGTAAAAGACAACAGTTTCTGAAGGACATTGGCGTTAAAATATCGCAAAGTGATAAACAATAATCAAAACTCAAATATTGTTTGAACTATCATCTTGAACTTCTCAACATTTGGCTTTAGGAACGGCCTTCGCGTCTGCACTGGAACTATGAGTTTCTATAACGCTGTGTAAGTTGGAACAGAGACAGAAAGAGTGCATGTGTACATCAGCGAGTGTGTGTGTGTGTGTGTGTGTGAAGCACAACCTGTGTCAAAGCACAGTGGGAAAAACCCTCTTTACTCAAACTGAGGCTGGAGAACAGCCCAGAGAAGCAGAAATAAAAGAGGAGTCCGGTCCGCTTAAACAAACACAATGATCGCCTGCCAACACGACAGAATACATTATCTACAGCGCCACCGGAAGACTGAGAGCCTGTGTGTGTGTGTGTGTGTGTGTGTGTGTGTGTGTGTGTGTGTGTGTGTGTGTGTGTGTGAAGGCTGTTTGAGGTCTAAGTGCCTTTACGAGAGCCGTGAAACTTGGCGTCAAATCTGACGATCTGATCAATCTTTTCCACTGATATACTAGAGCACAGTTCCTGCATTCAACGCACACACACACACACACACACACACACACACACACACACACACACACACACACACACACACACACACACTGCTCTTTTTGTCCTAAAAAGATTTTAAGCTATTATAAACAATAACATTATTAAGATGCTTTGAAACAATGTGTGTTGTGAAACGCACTATATAAATATCTTTGACTCATTATGTGCGCTGTTCCTTTAAGAGAAAGATGACCAGAGGTGATTGACGGTTGGCTGATGTCATCATTCAGTGTTTGTCCTTGTAATCTGACGCATTATAAAAGTGCCTGCGACTGGTTTGGTTACGCATGCTTCAGTCGCAACAAAAGATCCGGCACTACTGACAACTGGAATAATCAGAGAAGAGAAGAGTTGAGATTCACTCCGGACCGGAATAACAACATTTCCCATTCATGCACACCAAATACACACAAATATGTGACTTTTGCACACAATTGTGTCATATTTCTTTTACTCCATTGAATGTCGTTTAGGGAGTCAAAAAGGCAAAAAATAATTCAATAATTAAAACACTTATGTTGTTTTAGAATAGATGCTTTAACTTGCACTTCATTCATAATGAGACAACAGTGTAAGATAAAGGTCTTAAATTGTGTTCTTCATTTGGTAAAAGTCATAAATGTGCCCCTATTATGCTATTTTAAAGGTTCCTGATTTTGTTTTAAGGTCTCGTATAATAGATTTGCGTGCATCCAAGGTCAAAAATACTTACATTTTCTAAAGCAACTTTAAGTTTACTTTAACATTTTTCAGTTTTGTTGTACAAGTAAAAGCATGAGGCCAGGGGTCGGTTGCATAACCCTCTAAGACTAGTCTTACAAGTTAGACATCACATTGTTTTCTTTAAGACTTATAGCTTTTTTAAATGAGTCACATAAAAACGTAGATTAGCCTAATTTGAAAACTAAGACTGACTTCGCCTGTTGCTAGAAACTAGACACATAATGGCTGTGTTTATGCAACCGGCCAGAAAACAACATTTACATTAAACATTAAAATCATCAGGGCTTTCATTTATCTTCAAAACTTTAAAGATGTGAATAAATGCATAGAAGAGGTGCTAAAAGTGTTTTGTGTTCATGCAAAGCCAAAACTGGGGTAATCTGCAAAGATCTAGTTGTGTCTGTCAGGGTTTGCCTCCTCAAATCCCCCTATACACCCGATAATACACATGTTTCAGACGAGTAACGTGTGCATGTAAACACCCTCATTAACAGCTGATTTTATATATTCTTTCAGCATCAATAACCTGTGCAAATACATAACCAGATTAGGAGTCATGTGCATTTAACCAATCAATCATCCTGTGGTTTTCCTGAAGGTCATGATTCAGATTCTGTGGTCTAGTGGAGTTTAAACTGATCAACGCTCTACTAAACCCTAATCAAGTGTTAGTTAATGCAATGCAATGTAAATATCTGTGTGATGTTTCACTGATTTCCTATTTAAGAATGTTTGTGTCTATTCTGGTTCGGAAATATCCAGTTTATCTTCTGTTTGACGCCACTATTGCAATCAAACGAGGCTTTACATTTCATTTGACCAGCAAACATGGGCCAGCGCTTCACTTCTCTATTATCTAACAGAATAACACGTTCAGTTCAAACTGATCTGAATCAGGTGTGTGTAAGACAGGCATCAGCACTGCATCCAAAATCAAACACGTCCCTATAGTTTGTGAAATCCATGCACTTCTTCTACTGAGATTCATGTGGACACTTAACAATCCCATGAGGCCATGAGAGGATTTCTGAAGGGTTTATAGTGGAGCGACACAGCTGAAGCTGGAAGGTCATGTTACAGTAACAGCACGTCCAAATTTCATTCATACCACCCATATTTATACTATACAGAACATGCTTTTTAACGGTCACAAGGTAAATGTCTCGGATTTCGGATGCAGTGAAGTGTGTTTGACTTCTGCTGGGTTTAACCGATCGATCGGTGAGATTTGCCATTAACAACAGACATAGAGTTGAACACTTATTGCTTTCCGTAGTTTGCATACTTTATCACAGCTGTAATATTGGTCAAATACACAGACATTTTCATGAAGCTATTCATTCAGTGCTTCATGTACATCTTAAAGGGATGATTTGGAGTAAAATCAGCCTAGGGTCCTTTGCACCATGACCTCGAGCCAAACTCCCACCTTTTCTCCCTTGGTGGAACATTATTAAAGTTAGAGCTTATTTAGAGATATCAGCCAAATGGTTTAGTGCAGGCGCTAATGGATCCAAGGCTGTATCTGGTAAATTACTCCATTAATAATGCCCAGAATGGCACCAAACTTCTACAGTAGTACAAATAGGTTCTGTACTCATAAAACGAGGCATTGGAAAGTTTGTAAGTACATTAAGAGTTTATTTCTATAACACTTGCCTGACGGCTAATGCTACCGCTAACCTGGACATCGACGTCACTTCAGTGAGTTGAGAAAAGCCCGTAAAAGTCCTGCCAGAAAGCGATGCATAAGGATGTAGTGTAACGACGCCCAGTTCCAGGAATGCACTAATATTTCGTTGGTAGTACCAGTTTACAACAATTATTAGTTAACACTAAGTTGTCAGCACTAATAATTCGTCGTTACACTACATCCTTATGCATCGCTTTCTGCCAGGACTGTTACGTGCTTTTCCCAAACCACTGAAGTGACGTCGGCGTCCGGGTTAGCGTTAGCATTAGCCGTCAGGCAAGTGTTATTTAAATAAACTCCTGATGTACTTTATAAACTTTCCAATGCCTCGCTTTACAGAACCTGTTTGTACTCCTGTAGAAGTTTTGTACCATTCTGGGCATTATTAGTGGGGGAATTTACCAGATACAGCCTTGGATCCATTAGCGCCTGCACTAAACCATCCGGCTGATATCTCTAAATAAGCTCTAACTTTAATGTTAGACCAAGGGAGAAAAGGCTTCTGGGGGGAGTTTGGCTCGAGGTCATGGTGCAAAGGACCCTAGGCTGATTTTACTCCGAACCATCCCTTTAATACAGCGCCTGTGTGCACAAGAATAAGGTTAAACATAAGCCTATAAATATTTTGTACCTATTTTTTTTGCAGTTTTAATTTGATAACCATGACACAATATAACATTAAGATTACATGAAAAGAGTAAAATGTATAAGAATGAGCATGTTTATCATCGTCATCAGTGAATCCAGCCAATCGGGAAACAGCTGTGATGAATTATGATGGCGTATGTCAGCACAGTTTTTAACAGGCATGCACTTCTTCGAGTCAGATGCTGATGGTTCTGCACAGCGCCGCCGCATGAAGCTGAACACACCTAACACTAGCAGAGACGAGAAACCCCTGACAGTTCACCCCGATCAGCCCTCATCCCTGATCACATGATCAAAGATAAACACTCAGCGGAATATTCCAGCTTACTGATTCCACGCGCGATACAGAGATCATGACATCAGCGGTGGACCAGCATGCACTGTGTCACGCATCACATGTTTCCTAGGAATCGACTGAGCTTGAAGGACAAACACTCATAGAGACACACTTACTACAGCTGCAGATTTAGCCGAAAGTAAGACGTCTCTTATATATAGAATGATTAATGACTGTGACACACACACACACACACACACACACACACACACACACACACACACACACACACACACACACACACACACACACACACACTCTCTCTCTCTCTCTCTCACACACACACACATATATACACACACACATTTGTTTGGCTCATTGTATGAAAGATATAACACCGTAAAGTGGTTTGATTGGAGAATTGAGCATCTCACGTAAAGTGATAAAGATCAATCTAATTAAAGACACAAACCCTCGTCCAGCACTCAACATGAGTTAAAGTGTGCGGATGGATTTATAAGTGCCGCAGTGCATTATGGGTGGAGTGAGATGTAGTATTAACGGAACAGACTGTTGTCTGACTGGACTTTAGTGCAACTACTGTATACTGAAGTACACTAGTACAGACGGATGAACAGACAGATGGATGGATGGATGGATGGATGGATGGAGGAATGAATGAATGAATGAATGAATGAATGACTGACTGACTGAATGAATGGATGAATGAATGAATGAATGAATGGAGGAATGAATGAATGAATGGAGGAATGAATGAATGGATGAATGAATGAATGGATGAATGACTGACTGACTGAATGAATGGATGAATGAACGAATGAATGAATGGAGGAATGAATGAATGAATGAATGGAGGAATGAATGAATGGATGAATGAATGAATGGAGGAATGAATGAATGAATGGAATTCTGAATGAATGGATGGATGGAGGAATGAATGGATGAATGGATGGAGGAATGAATGAATAATTGAATGAATGAATGAATGAATGAATGAATGGATGGATGGATGGATGGATGGATGAATGAATGAATGGATTATGGCCCTGCTAGTGTACATACGCTGGCAAAATAGGCATAACAGATAATAAAGCATATAGACGGCATTACAGAGAGAACTGACAAGCACTGATTTTTGGATCAGTAAAACATTTCCTCTGTAATTTCCTCTTCAATTCCATCCGATCTAAAAGATGCTTAGTTGCTCATCCAGCAGGAATGCGAAACAACATCCACATCAAGCGTCTGGAATCCTGGGATCAGAGATCATCGGATCAAAGACTTGCCGTGGGAAAAACTGATCCTGGAAAATAATGGATACCAGTGAAGGCTTTCCATTCCATCCCGTTTCCCAGAGCGAACACATTATTACTCTCTCAGAGTCTCCGTTTGCTCATCACTGTCCTCATCCCAAACCTTTCTTACGGATTTTCCCAGTCTCTCTGTTTGGTTGGAATACAGAAGCAGGAGTGCAAAGCTCAACTACACTAATATACTGATCCTGGCAAATGAGCCGGTGAGAAAATGTACTGGTATTGGTATGGTGAAAACTAGGGCTGTGCAACGATTAATCGCATCCAAAATAAAAGTTTGTGTTTACATAATATATGTGTGTGTCTGTGTGTGTGTGTGTGTGTGTGTGTTAGAGCTGTGCAACGATAAATCACAATTTGTTTGTGTTTACATTTACATAATATATGTGTGTGTACTGTGTGTGTGTGTGTGTTAGAGCTGTACGATAAATCACGATTAATCGCATCCAAAATAAAAGTTTGTTTACATAATATATGTGTGTGTACTGTGTGTGTGTGTGTGTGTGTGTGTGTGTGAGCTGTACGATAAATCACGATTAATCGCATCCAAAATAAAAGTTTGTGTTTACATAATATATGTGTATGTGTGTACTGTGAATAATTATTTGTTATATATAAATACACACACACATGCATGTATATATTTCAGAATTTTTTTGTTATTTTATATATAAAATATTTATAAATATATATATACAGGATATACATGCATGTATTATGTAAACACAAACTTTTATTTTGGATGCGATTAGTAGTTGCACAGCCCTAGTAAAGCTTTACACAGACTCAAAGCATCTGGCTAGTGTGTGTGTGAATGTTTATATTCTAGGGAGACCGTCTGAAGCTCGATGTGGCCCCAAACACACACACACACACACACACACACACACACACACACACACACACACACACACACACACACACACACACACAAAGAATATAGCCTTTGAGACAATTACAGTGGTGCCTTGTGATCAGACACACACAAAGCTTGCCTTGTCTCGCATTTCACTCTGAGAAACACACATTTCATGAAGGAAAGACGTACAGTATCTCTATCTTTATTGATAAAACCTGCAAAGACCCTCAACCCTGCTCCTCGAGGACCGTTTACAGCCGACACACTGTCAAAATGAGGCATTTCCAGGAACAAAACATTTACCAATCTGGAGAATCAAAGCTTTCAAGCACTGCCGTAAATCTAAGCAGCACGTCATATCTTTCAACCTTTGTCCATCATAACGATATATCGCAAACACGCGAGTTATGAATGGACTGTGTGTTGTCCAAGACACACAAACACAGAAGCACTTTCATTCAATCTCGATAAATCAGAAGTGCTCGCTTCAGTTTAAAGAAACACGAGCAAAGCAAGACTCATATTATATTATGAGGCATTAAATGCATCTTTTGAAATAAAAAAAGCATATTGTTGTCCTATTGTTAGTTTAATTGCTTCTATTGTTCACCACATTTGTAAGTCGCTTTGGATAAAAACGTCTGCTAAATGATTGAATGTAAATAAACTATAAAAACATACTGTCATTACCCCCCCAAAACACACATGACAAGAAGTTTCTTGTAGTATGCACATATAAAAGTAAAGTTATTGTATACACAACTACACAACCACTGAAGACGTCTGCGAGCTCAAGTCAAGGGCAGGGCTGAAAACATGATTAATGATTGACATGATATTCTTCATTGATTGACAGCCCGTGAGGAAGGGTTGAGGAATGAGACTTCACTGAACAGACAACATTCCTGAAGGGACTAATAACGCTTTATGCAGAATATTATCACACAAAAATATGTTTTTCTAAACACATATGACTGGAACACAAGAGGAGAAGAATCTCAGTGACTATAGATTTATGCGAGGAACATAACTGATAATAACAGAAAAATTAACCCCCTTCGAGTTTAGATTGACATGAAGGTGAGGAAATAGTTGATTTAAGGGTGAAAAACCAAGTGATACTATATTTAATGATAGTCCTATAACTCAACATCACACAATACAACAATATATAAACTCTCAGCTAATCTAAAAGTCGAGCATAAACTGCCCTAGGCTTAGTAAATTATGCAAACCCGCATTTAATTACACATGATACGCAGTGTCAAATAAACAGCTCGAGGAGATTTGGATTTTGTAGAGTGAAAGTGGGCGTGGCGAAATCTATCAATATTTCACACAGAGGCGATCAATCACTTTTAAAGAAGTGTCATTTCTCCAAAATGAACGCACTCAACTCAGAAATAAAGGGTTAACTGTATACTTGAGGAAATGCATGATGTATGTGGATAAGGAGTTTGATTGAGAAGCTCTTCATGCAGTGAGCTAACACCAGTAGCACTACAGCTACGAGGCCATTAAGCACTAACAACTCGTTTTAAGATCGTTTTTACCTCGATTTTGTCCACGTTCCGCGCGCAACCGACCACTTTCATGCCGTGCTGAACGAGAACGCGCGCGACAGCCGCTCCGATCCCGACAGACGCTCCGGTGACCAACGCGACTCTCCCCTTCCAACGCTCCATCATCATCTTCATCCGATACAGTGTATCACAGTCACTGCAACGTCACAATGTAACAAAGAATTCTAATCCGCGCCTGAATGGAACAATGTATCAGATCGCGCGCGGCTGTTACTTTGTGTCTGTGTGTCGCGCGCGCGCGGTAATATTAATATCTCTCTGATTCAGAAGAAGAGTATCAGTCAGTCAGTGTGTTTAGGGCGGGAACAAATCACTCAAGCCCTCCCTGATCTTCTGCCCGCTCGCTCACACACCCAGGAACAGCTCGACACACACACACACACACGAATACAATCACAGCAGAACCCGCGGTTAATCATTAACGACCGAAGAAAAGATAAGTTAGGTTGTTGTCACCGTCCGCGCGTTTTTTGTTTTGTTTTCACTCATTAATTTACACTGTACATGAACGCTGTATTGAATGTGTACACTGTAAAAAAAAACAAAAAAAAACTGTTTATATGATCACGTTTTTTTTATGACAACATATATTTTTACATTGCTTTAACTCATCAAAATAAGCAATTTTCAACTTTTAAAAATAAATAAGTTATACAATATTCAACTCATTTTTTAAAAAAAAGTCAGTTTAATGTAATTTAAGTTGAAATGAATGTCATGAACGTCCTCGTTACTTTTAAAACCAGTCATAAATGTCACTTCACATCATATGTGTAGAGTATACTGCTAATATTGGGAAAATATTATAATCACAAGTGTAAATTCTCATCAGTTGTCTAATAAAAAGAGTCATTAAAAATGATATTGAACACTTTTTTTTTTTTTTTTTTAAATGTGCTTTAAAAAAGAAAAGAAGCGCTGGCCACAATATATCGACAATAAAGCATTTTAGAGAACACTGGACTTTTACACACACACGAAAATAAAGCAGCAAACAAGGTCGAAACTTTTAAACTCTTGATACAGTTTTGCATCAGGTGATAATATATTTAGATCACTTTTTATTGTCTGTATTTTAATGAAACAAGAGAAGGAAACTGAACAAAACACGCCATCTAGTGGCGGACTAATTTTAACATTTATCAAGGCTTGATAATATAAGATAAAGTTGTAAGTAAAACAAGCTGTTTAACAGCCTATCATGGGAACTCGAGTCATATTTTTATATGCTAAACAAATTAGATATTTACAAACCTATATCCTAATAGAAACACTCACAAGAGACATGAAACACATTCGAGATCTGATGCATATTAATAAATATTCTTTATTTAGTAAATTTTGCACATTGCTTTCGACATCACATCCAGTCTTCTGTATAAATGGATGTTTTCATCTTCCTGTAAAATCTTTTCATTCAGATCATTTTATTTCTGTACACATTTATTGGTACAATTCTTGCCACTAAAATTGTCACAGTCAGAGAAACAATCTGGGAGAAAAACAAACAAAAAAACAAAAAACAAAGAAATGCTTCACAAACAATACATTAAGACTATCAACATCTAACCCTACAGCCAAGCCCTGCAAGCTCGATTATCATTTTAATAACTGTGTTCCTAACGACCTGCTCCCTAATCACTGTGTCGAGAGAGAGAAAGGAAAACAAAGCCAGCTTGTGATTGGTTGAGAAGTCAAAGAGGAGGAGCCTGAAGGGGAAGACCTGTATATAGATGCGGAAAAAGACGTGGAACTTTACCCAAAAAACATGAACGTTGTCAAACACAGCGCTGAAACTGATTCTTTTACCCATTTCATATTCCCAAACTCTTGGCTGAACAAAGCAACGATGCAGCAGTGATCATCATGAGTGTTTTCACGGTCTATAAAAGTGTGTGTGTGTTAGTGAGCGTGTGCGGTGGGCAGCCACTCTCCGCGGCAGTATTTGGTGAAGCGGTCTTTAAGGTGCTGTCTGTACTGGTCTCGTGTTCGGTAGAAGGACTTGTTGTTCTCCACGAACGACTGGATCTCGTCCTGTGTCAGGCAGTTCTCTTCATCTGAGGTCACTTCAGATTCATTCTGTGCAAAAGAAATCAGAAGAAATTTTTTTTTTTTTTATCACTATGCAAATATTTCAATAAACAAATAGTAGTGAATAATGAACAATTTCATTTTTAACTAGATTAAAAAGTTCGTCGAGACAAACCTTTAAGTAGTTTGAAGTTTAAAGTAGGCAGAAGTTTGAAGTAGTTTAAAGTTGCTAGGGTGTTGCTAAGGTGTTCTGGGTGGTTGCTAGGCGGTTGCTAGGGTGTTCTGGGTGGTTGATATGGTGTTGCTAGGCGGTTGCTAGGCGGTTGCTAGGGTCTTTTGGGTGGTTGCTAGGGTGTACCGGATGGTTGCTATGGTGTTGCTAGGCAGTTGCTAGGGTATTGGCTCTCTCAAGCCAGCTTAATGAACTGAGCAAAGTACATTATTAGACCGTTTATTCTCCTAATCAGGGCCTAAAACAACTTAAGAAAATGTACTGGACATTAATCATTTTTACCAGCCATGAAAATGTACCAGTAATGACTCCAACATTTTAGATACCAGTGAAAATGCACACTTCTGTATTCTAGCTGAAACCACTATCCTAACTAATATACATTTAAAACATTAGGACACGCAAACAGTCAGTAATAATATAAGAACAAATAATCAAAATTGCAATAAAAAGCACAAATAAATACAACATAAAAGATACAAATGAAATAAACAGTGCTTTTCAGACACAGAAATGTAATAAAGCAAGCAAATGTAAAACACTACTACATAATCTTCACTGTATAAATTAAACATCCTTATTAATTAATCCTTATTAAAGTTATTCATTCAAGAGCAGTGAGCGAACACTATTTGAATCTTATATTTGCAATAAGAATGTGAATAATATCCAAGTTTTTTGTACCTTATTTGAATCGAAAGTAGAAATCGATAAGAATCGGAATCAAGAAGCAGAATCGAATGTAGGAATTGTAAGAACTCAAGCGATGCTAGCCCTGTCACGATAAATACTTTTTGTTGTGCGATATATTGTCCCAGAAATAATTGCGATAAACGATATTATTGTCATTTTAAGACCATTTTATGCCTGTGAATATATTATCATAATATACAGTAACAGCACAACAATGCAAGTCGGCCTACACACTTTCAAATGACAACAGCCTTTTAATTCCTCAGATCACGGAAATGAAGTGTCAAAAAACTTGAATAAGTAGTAAATAAATATTTTATTTTAAAAACGCACAAAGTAACAAGTAGAAATAAGCGGAGCAATAGCAATAGTGTCCTCCTCACAGCACCGGCGCTCGGCCCTATAGACACACTTACAAATGCACTAAAGGCACTTATGGAGATTCTCCCCTGTCCTTCTTTTCTCTGTGAAGAAAGTGCACACACTATTGCTGAAAACACAAACCCTAATAAGCAGTCAGATGTCCATATGAACAAAGACAGAAGCTTCAACAGGCCACATCTGCTGCTAAAACTGTTTGAAATCGAGTGCATTTGGACTTGCTTTTCTAAACGGCCTGTAGTTTTCAGGAAAACACGATAACGCCTCAAATGACGCCCTTTCCACCATGTGGATGACCGCTCTGTGTGTGAAGGAACTGCCCGAGCCGATGTTGGTGACGTTCATTAATGTAAACATAATAGGCGATATATTGTGTCACCAAAAACTATTGAGATCATGTACAATTAGTCGATATATTGATCATTGCGACAGGCCTAAGCGATGCGAGACGTGTGAACACTCACCAGTAGCTCCATGAGGCTCTTGTTCACCTCTGTGCAAGTGTCCGGCGAGAGAGGCTGACTGTGGAAACACTCGCTGCTGGTCACATGATGCCTGAAGCTCTCTAAGGACTCACAGCACAGCTCTTTGCTTCTGCACAGATGTGGTGAAGGAGAGGAGGACTCGTGAACGGCAGCAGATCCTCTCCGACTGACGTCTGATACGCAGAGCTCCTCCGCTTTAGACGCCTGAGAGGGGAAAACATCACAACTTCAGTAAGAACTATTTTTTTATTTTACCAAAACCGAACATTTTAATTTTAATTTAGCCAAAAACAAGAATAAAAGCCAGTCTGCTACCCTGCACCTTCTTCAAAGCTCGAACTGTGACTTTTTGCACACATTACACTAATGTACAGTTTAAAAGTTTAAAATAGATGTTTATTTTTATTAATAATATGTTAATTCCTTGTTTTCTTACAATTTTGATGCACCTGTGCACCTTGTACATGTTGTACTTGGCAATAAAAGCTGATTCTGATTCTAAAATATATTTATTAAGCATTTAATTGATCAGATTTATTCAGTATAAACAATCAAATACATTTTTTTAGGGGTTCAAGCATGAAATGCTGAAACCCTATTGTAATTGTAAGGATTTGTAAAACGCATCGTGCAGGACAAACCGTAAGGCCTAGAGACGTGAAACCTGGCCAGATGGTAGGCCTCAATTTGGGGAGAACCTATCAGAGTATGACCCCGATTAGCCCATAGGTGGCGCTACAGCAACCATAAATCGCTCATAACTCTTAGTCCGAGAGTTTGTCCTAGACTCAAGTGTCTTACACCACTGTGATCCCTGGCTCAATGCAGACAAAATGTGCATCTCCAATTTCGCTTTAGGCAGGAAAAATGTTCTGCTGTCGAATTTTGTCCAAAACCTACTTTTGCAAACTAGTCCCTGGTTTTTCGCCCGATCGGAACCAGACCAGTCTAGGACAATTCTCTGGACTCCCTAGATCAATAATTATCGGAAAAAAGTTTAACTTTTGCATTTGGGTGGCTGTAACAGGGTCATTTAGAAAAAGGGGCATGACAAAATACACTCAAAAGCCTTTAATAAATCCTAAAGGAAAACTCAGAACTTCACAGAAATTGATGAGCATATGTGTTATAACATGGTGAGGAAGCATGCAGAGTTTCATGGAGATCGGACCATAGGTGGCGCTATAACTGTTAAAATGCTTTAAAACCATATATTTCCTATGGTAAATTGCCTGTATTGGCTGTAAATGGTCTTTTCCATCTATGATGTCAGTGGTTAAAAGTTTGCTTAAATGTTTGAACCCCGCTAAATGCTGCTTGCAGCTTTAATTTAACAATTTAAATTGCAATATAGTGCTTGCATTTAGCAAAATTTGAGTTACATGTCAAAAGTAACAAAGCTTATTGTGATCATTGGATGGAAGTAATGGCTAATAATAATGTTCAGTGGAGTTGTGTTCATGCATCAACTGAGAACAGCAGAGACTAAAATATCTCAGTTCATCAAACTGAAGATCGATTAAACATGACGAATCGACATCATCACCCCCGCTCGGACATGTTTACCTGTTGTAGTTTCTCCAGAACACACACACTCACACAGTCTATTGGAAAAATGCTATTTAAACGTCACTATTTTTGCTGATTTTGGACAAAACCAAATATTCTGAAACTTCAGTGCATCACTAAAAGAATGGGAATATTTACACACAAAATGAATGTGATATATTTTTGGCATTAATATTATGATTATGAAATGTGTGTCTCCAATTATCCTGCAGAGATGCTTGTATTTGTAATATTGGTAACACTTTACAATAAGGTTCATTAGTTAACTACATTAGTTAGCATGCCATTAACTAACAGTGAACTGCACGTTTACAACATTTATTAATCTTTGCTCATGTTAATTTCAACATTTACTAATACTTTAATACAATTTTGTTAACATTAGTTAATGCACTGTGAACTAACAATGAACAGCAGTGTTTTCATCATCTAACGTTAACAAAGATGAACAAATACAGTAACAAATGTATTGCTCATGATTAGTTAGTTAATACATCAATGTTAACTAATGAACCTTATTGTAAAGTGGGTTACACTATTTTAAGGTGTCATTGTTACAGTGTAATTATACATTTAAGTACTGAGTAATATTAACTACATGTACTTTAGGGTTAGGGTAGGATTAGGGTTTGGTTGAGGGTTAGTTGCATGTAATTATGCATAATTTACTGTTATTACTATGGTAAGTACATGTAACAAGGACACAGTAAAATAAAGTGTTACCGTAATATTTAGCAGATAAAGCATCAAAACGCAGTTCTTTCCATTTCATCAAAGATGTTCAGCCAGATATGAATCAATAATGACAAGACGGGCCTAACAATACTCACTATATGTAAACTCCCACAAAGTGACGCCTTGTTTTTCCTTTTCTTCTTTTTATTCTTGCCGTTCGTGTTGTCTTCAGAGTTAGCCCAGCACTCGACACAACTGTCCACGGCGTCCTCTTCCTTCTCCTCCGAGCAGTGGTGACTACATGAGCATTCACCTGAAGACAAACACACATATCATCACTATCACACAATCTATCACACAAATATACGTCAGATATGATCCTGACTATCCATAAAAACAGCAGAACTCTCGCAAAATAAAAAAAATTAAAAAATCTGACTGGCTGGCTTTACGCAATCAGGATGCACAGGTTTTTGAATCAGTCCAAACAGGAAACAAAAATTATGTTTACACGCTCCCAGAATAAGATGCAATGTCAACACAGTTGAGTAGACAAATGTTTGACCATCTATAATCATAATAACGTTGCTTTACCCGTTTCATCATGGTTACACATGCCCTCGGTGCAGGCCACATCTGAGCCCTCTCTAGAGCCCGTCTCACTGCCCTCCATACTGGAGCAGTAACCACAGTCACTGCCGTTACTGTGAGGCAACACTACTAGAGGAACAAACAGGCACAAACACACCAGTCAGAGGCATTCTGGGTACTACAAATATTTTATAATAAGGGGCAATATTTGCCACCTTAAATTGATTTCCAGGGCATTTTTACCTTATTAGATGTATGCATCGTCCTTTGTTAAATTATATTTGATCAAATTCAATTAGAATAGAGACACTGTGGAGTGTTACCAATCAAATGTCATAATGACACGTCAAGTCTCCATTTATATCGCGCTTTTAACAATATGGATTGTTTCAAAGCAGCTTTACATTGATAATAGGAAATTGAAGCAATAGAGATTGTTTAGGCTTTACAGCAGATCTAGAATAAAGTTATTGTCCAGATAAAGTTAGTTTGATTGATTAACTTCCGTTGCGAAGATCATTAGTTATTAACTTAGGGGCCGTGTACACGACACTGTTCGCACAACATCAGTGTTTGGAGTTTGAGAACGCAGCTTGAAACAGGTTCCAAGATGCAAGCGTTGACGGCGTGCACATGCGTATTACGTGTTTAGTCTATAGGTATGAGCGTTTGAATATATATGTGCGCAAGCGTGTCTTTTTTTACAAACTGACCTCACCGAATTACTTGTCTGGCCTTAAAAATTCATAATATAGTTTTTTTTTTGCATTATCCAAGTGAACTGGAATAATTTTGACAATGTTTAATCTGTACTGAGGTAAAGGGAAGGAGGCCTTCACAGGGGAGACATCACATATCACACATCTTTACCTTTCTGTGTTTTGGGGGAGCGCAGGATTGAGGTCGCAGGACAGGTACAGGAGGAGCTCTCGCTGGTGATGATGACCTCCACACTGCCAGACTCCTCTCCACTCCCACACGACTTACAGCCGCCGTCCACTGACTCAGACGAACCCTGAGGAAACACCACAATACAAATAAATTAATAAATAAATACGACCTCACGTCGTCGTGTCAATCACGTTCACACACAGCCTCGGAAACTTTTGTCTGTCATAAAAAAATAGAATAGAGCTTTATCGTCATTGTAAACAACGAGTCATTACCTCATCAAGACTTTTATCTTTCTCCCCCTCCGCCTCTTGTTCAAAACCACACTTGTTTTTGCGTCTGTTCTTGCGTTTTTGCCTCTTCTTCTCCTGTTTGAGTTCTTTGGCTCTCTCCTCTTCTGAGAGCTCCTCACAGAGCTGCTCCAGTCTGCTGATGCCCTGAACCCTCTCCACCGCCATCTGCACATCATTCAACACAGATCACGTGAGCCTCAGATTCAGACACAACACCGTCAAATACAGCACTTCCCACAAGGACAAAAACAGAGATTTAAACTACTTTACTGAACAAAGTTAAAAAAAAATATTATTCACATAATGTCTTGAGGAAAACAAAAAATTACACAAGCATTTTATTTTATATCCATTAACATTTAATAATTTAGCAGATGCTTTTATCCAAAGCGACTTACAAATGAGGAGAGCAATTAAACTAACAATGGGACAACAATATGAAAGTATTGTTTTAGTTTTAGAATTATAATTTCCTTGCAACCTTGTGCATGTATACTGTTCAAAACCCTGTGATTTCCCAGTAATAGAGATTTATGTAAATAGTACAACATTAAATGAACGTTACTCAAACCAGAATGCAAAAGATTTGGCCATTAAATAGGACCTGGCTAGTTTTGGCCCACACGTTGGTTTATAGCCAATGCTAAACTAATATTTCTCATATAAACAAATTTACATGAATGTTGCACATTTTAGGAGGATTGCATGAACTTTAGGTCAAAGTAAAAATTACACAAGCATCTTATTTTTTATCCATTTTAGAAGTGTAATTTTCTTGCAACCTTGTATATTCCCAGTAATAAAGACTTATTTAAATAGTACAAAATTAAAAGTAGAAGGTAATGCAACAGATTTGGCTATTTAATAGGTTTTGGCCCACATGTTTGGTTTATAACCAATGCTAAACTTATATTTACATGGATGTTGCACATTTTAGGAGAATTGCATTCAAAATGTAAGATCATTTTTTTTTTTACAATTGAATGTCATATTTAATAGTTGGATACAGTCAAGAAGGATTTGCATCCTATTCATGGAAAGTGCCATTTAGGTATTGAAAATGAATCATAACATGAACATGAAGCTTTACCTCGAAGCTTTTGCGCAGTGCATCAATGCCCAAATAGAAGAGCATCTGCCACGTCTGCTCCTCGGCTCGCAGCTTCTGCCAGATCCTGTGCAGCCGCTCGTACAGGTGGATCCCCAGACACGTCAACACCTCCTCCTGGGCAATATCTATGGTCTTCGCGTGTCTCTCTCGACGCCTGTAAATGATCACAAACACTTTTAATGAGGGTATGTGCATGATAATGGAATAGCTTATTAGGGGTGGGCGATAGGGCAAGAATATCATATCACGTTTTTTCAGACGGGATAGCAATCCACAATCTTGTTACGATTCTTATTGATGTTGGTTTAAGACGTTTTGCAAGTTACGGAGCAATACTAATTAAAAATATAGCCCTACAAACAGGGCTTGACGTTAACTTTTTTGCTCACCAGCCACTGTGGCTAAGCGGTTTTCCAGTCACTAGCCACTAAGCATTTTCACTGGCCACAATTTTGACATCTGCAATTCAGGGACGGCATTTGCTTGAATGGTTGGTTCATTATGAAAAAAATATTTTTAATATCATCTCATAATTTGGCAGCAGGTTTATTAGGCTGCTGTCACACACTGATCCATTATACTGTTACACATGCGTTTTCTTTCTCAACTGTTCACATTCACTTAAAACACATAACTGACTGTATTTACGTGAATATTCACCAAGACCGGCATTTTGACATTATTTTGTGTGTATTTGACTGTTTAAGTGCAATAAGCAGTGAAAAAGATCTCAGTTTAGTACTGAGAGACAGCTTTATGTTCGTGCACTTTGGGTGTGAGCTCAAAATCTGAGTAAAATTATGCACAATCCCATGCCGAAATTCAAGCCCTGTAACAGCAACAATATTCATCCGGAGCAAATGAAACGAGTGAGTGTGTGAAGAGAGGCGGGTTCGCTGTCGGAGAGATGAGAGAGAGAGAGAGAGAGAGAGAGAGAAAGCTGATATTGTGGATCTATTCCGGGAAATTAGTATTGGAAGCGTTTCAGAATCGATATGCATCAAAAAATCTATATTTTTGACAACACTACATTACACGTAGTTTATTATTTCAGATGCTTTTTAAAAGACTACAATTGAAAAATGTGTATATTATATATTAAATTCAACCGGCCAAAGTGGCTAGTAGGAGTGACTGCGTTACACTGACGAAATACACACACATTTGACAGGTATTGATGTCAAGCCCTGCCTACAAGGTAACGAAACATGAAAGAAAACAGAATGACTGACTATTTAGGCCAAAGAAGGGTTGGGCGATATAACCAACATTTTATTTAACTATTTCATTTAATATTTGCGCAAGTTTCGGGTGTGCACTCTCGGAAAACTGTACATCCAAAGTTTAAACTACTAAGGCTTTAAAGGTGCTCTAAGCGATGTCACGTGTTTTTTAGGCCAAAACATTTTTTGTCACATACAGCAAACATCTCCTCACTATCCGCTGGCTGCCTGTCCCCTGAACACACTGTAAAAAAACACAATCTCTGTAGACAACCCAGGCTCCACAAACGGCAACAAAAACAAACTGGCCCAGCCTGGACCACGAAACATAAACAGTGTTCCAGCCAATAACCGACAGGAATGATTTGGGGGTGGGGGTTGGGGGGTTAGTGTGCGTGCACATGAAGGGGGGTGTGGGGGGTGGAGGAGAGAGAAGCATGAAGTTGGGAAGTTAGCTAGAGGAGAGATGTCCTAACAACGACAACGACTAACGTTAGAAATTTATATTCTTGAGAATTTTGATATGGCCGACACACAACGTTCCGATGAACAAATAACAAAGAAGAGGGAAAGGGACAAGGAACGCGCGAAGTCCCGAGTTTGGTTTTTCTAAATGGTTCACGACTGTTTCAGGAAGCACGGAAGGGGGGGTGGGGGGATGAGGAGGAGGGAAGGTCGAGCTAGCCTCCGTTTCGTTTGACAATACTTTGAACATCAACAAGAAGTGACGTAACCCAACATCGCTTAGAGCACCTTTAAAATGCATGCAAATAATAAACTTTTGTGATGTCGACAAACTGCAATGTCAGGCAGATGATAATCAACAAACAGCAACTGCATCTGATAGAATGTGCACTGTAGCACAACACTAACCATCTCGTTTTAATCG
This sequence comes from Leuciscus idus, assembly GCA_021554675.1. Classification (NCBI taxonomy): domain Eukaryota; kingdom Metazoa; phylum Chordata; class Actinopteri; order Cypriniformes; family Leuciscidae; genus Leuciscus; species Leuciscus idus. Next base: position 49,001,443 of record CM038624.1, on the reverse strand, counting down.
TTCACGATCTAATATTGTCACATCACACACCTCTATAGCCAATGCTTCCAGTTGATGATACAGTATAATTTGAATGCATGTTATATAACATCAGATACAGTCAAACCAACATTTATTCAGACACATTCAACATTTCTCACATTATCAGTTTATTCGCTATAATTTAGGAAATGGTAATTAAATATGACAAGAACTCAGTTGATATTTCACTGGTTTTGTCCATCCTTCTGTTAGACTGTCACAAATAAATATCTGTCAGCTGTTAAATTTAACTACACAATTAGATAATACCAGTTTAGCTCAACCAATCACCAAGCAATGCTTCATTTTGTTCAGTCTGTGGTGTAAAAAGGTCACATTAGCAATTAAAGAAAAAACACTTCAGCAAAACAAAGTGTCTGAATAATTTTTGGTCCCAAATTTTTATAAATTTTTACAGGTAATCACTGTATGAAGAATTTTTGTGAATAATGTGTCACAGTTTACTTTATTTTGCTCTCCTCACTTACATAAATGAACTATAGTGTCCTGCACACACTAGAAAAAATATATATATAAAAAAATGATATCAGGTGTCTGAATTTTTGGTTTGACTGTAAACTCCACATGGACTAAATCACTCACTCATAACCCCCGGCGAATTCTGGTTCTGCTCGGCCCAGTAAGTGAGCGATGAAGTCGGTCTCGCAGCAGACGTGGATGTGGCGCTCGTGGGGACAGCATCGCAAACCCTCGTACAGAGACGCACAGTAGCCTTTCTCTTTACTGCAGTCCAGATCCCCCACCAGGATGTTATACGCTCGCAGAACCTTGTTCTTACAGTCAGTACAGAACCTGAGAATGACATTGCAGAAAGAGGAAATCAGAGATTTTCAGACACAAAAAGTAAATAATCATCATTAAAGGGATACTCCACTTTTTTCGGAAATATGCTCATTTTACAACTCCCCCAGAGTTAAACAGTTGAGTTTTACCGTTTTAGAATCCATTCAGCCGATCTCCGGGTCTGACGGTACCACTTTTAGCATAGCTTAGCATAGATCATTGATTCTGATGATTCCAGTAGCATTTCTTTCAAAATGACCAAAGAGTTTCGATATTTTTCCTATTTAAAACTTGACTCTTCTGTAGTTACATCGTGTCCTAAGACCGACGGAAAATGAAAAGTTGCGATTTTCTAGGCTGATATGGCTAGGAACTATACTCTCATTCCTGTGTAATAATCAAGAAACTTTGCTGCCGTACCATGAGTCCAGCAGGCGTAATAATATGACGCAGCGCCTGAAAATAGGTCTAATAGGTTAGTCAAACTTAGTCCCGGTCACGTTGGAAGTTACTGAGCTGGGGACTATTTTCAGGCGCTGCGTCATATCATTACGCCTGCTGGACTCATGGTACGGCAGCAAAGTTTCTTGATTATTACTTGATTATAACTCTGGGGGAGTTGTAAAATGAGCATATTTCCGAAAAAAGTGGAGTATCCCTTTAAGGCGAGACACCCCAGGTGAATGTGGGTAAAAAAACAAAACACTACTAAATAAATATCACCCTACTTCACCAGTTGATTGATTACATTAATAATTGCAAACAGTTTTCTGAAATGTTATGTTTAAATATGCAAATGAGGTGTTCTCATTAAATATGCACTAATTTGCATACATTTCTAGAACAAAAATCTGAACATTGGATAAAGCCAGATTCAAAATTCTTGTTTCTTTTTATTATATATTAGTCAAAGGTTTTTACAGAGGGGATTTTGGATATCAACAGCCAACAGCCAAAAATAAATACATTTTTGCCATTTTTTAAAGGAATAACATGTTGTATAAAATCAGGAGAATTATATATGAACAAACCCCTCGGTAAAAACCTTCAGAATATAGATAAGAATAAAACTGTAAAGTTTGGTGTATGTAAGTGTTACTGAAGTGGAGATTTCTGGCTCAATGTAGGAGGAAAAACTCATTTTGAGAGAACGGCCTTTAAAGATATACACTGTAATTGAAATCTACAGACGCAAATAGATAAAGATGCAGTTAAAAGTGTATTTTGGATGTATTTTCTGTCCACTAGTCTGAAAAAAACACTTTATGAAAAGACACAAATCTCAAAATTGACAGATGCTTGAAAAAACACTGTTTTTGCTTTTAGTGTCTCGCTTTAATTAACAGAAATGTGTAAGATCACAATCTCGTACCGGTGTTTGCGCAGGTACGTCTCCAGAGTCTCCAACAGAGAGGAGCTGTCAATCAGAACCACTTCATCACGACACTCCTGTGACATCAGCTCCCACACGTCCATCCAGCTGCCTCTGCAGGACGGCAAACACAGGTAAATAGGGGTGTAATGATGCCCTCATGTCATGATTCAAAACACATCACCATACTGAACTCACGATACCATATTATTGCTCAAAAACACCAAATGTCACAATGATTAAAAAAACTGACTCACCCTAAAGGCTTCGGTTTGTGCGTGTCTAAAGAGTGCAGTTGACAGCGTTTGTTCTTTTTACTCTTGGGGATGGAATCAATTATGTTGTTTAACTTTGACCTGCAACAAAGGAATAAAAAGCACACGTTAAGTAACATAAAAGACAACAGAGATTAATTTTACAGGCAAGAAAAACAAAGTTCAAATCTATTCAATCGGCATATCCTTTCCCTTACATAACGCACTGAACTTCCATAATGTGTCATTTCCATAATGTAGGTTGGGACTTGGTAAGGGGTGGTATAATAATGCCCTTTTCACCAGATGTAAAATAAGTCTCTGATGTCCCCAGAGTGTGTGTGTGAAGTTTTAGCTCAAAATACCCCACAGATATTTTTATATAGCATGTTAAAATTATCATTTTTTGAGGGTGAGCAAAAACGCACCGTTTTTGTGTCTGTCCCTTTAAATGCAAATGAGCTACTGCTCCCGGCACAGGGGGCGGAGCTACAAGAGCTTGTGTCCTTTTACCTCACACACACATGCACTGAAGCAACAGGACATTTCTGAATGGTTAGTTGAAGAATTTATGAAGCTTATGTGTCTATCTTCTGGTCATTGATTGGCATATTCTGTCATAATAATCTATAAATCACGTTAGACACTATTAGCCATTAGACAGTAACCAGTGTTTGCAGAACTCACCCATGAACATAAAAGAGTGTGTAGAGTTTCCTGGGGTCAGTGAGACATGCCCGTGTGACCGACAGCACTCCAGAGGATCCCACAGTGAGCGGTTCCAGCGCAAAGTATCCAGAGTCCGTGAGCTGAGAGAAGAGGTGCTCCACACTGCGCCGGCAGCCCACGCACGGCACCGACTGGGACAGGGCGCTGATGACCTCACGAGACATCACCATCAGTGCCATGTTCAGGTCCTGCTGCTTCAGCATGCTGTGATGCTGGTGGACACAACACAGGAGGGAAAGTCAAGCTTAAAGCCTTAAAAGTCTGACTCTATTATCTCGTCATTTCTGTCAAGCTGGAGAAGTGATTCAATTCACAAATATACACAGTTTGGGATCAGTAAGATTTGCAATGTTTTTAAAAGAAGTCTCTTCTGCTCACCAAGGCTGCATTTATTTGATCAAAAAACTGTAATATTGTTAAATTATGACAATTTATTTATTTGAATATATAGTAAAGTGTAATTTATTCCTGTGATCAAAGCTGAATTTTCAGCATCATTACTCCAGTCTTCAGTGTCACATGATCCTTCACAAATCATTCTAATATGATGCTCCAAAAAAACTGTATTATTGTACAGTTGTGTACAATTCTTTTCAGGATCCTTTGATGAACAGTTTTTTATCTTTTTGGCATCCTGACATTAATTTCTTGAAGCAGTAATGAAAATATTTTTATTAAAATCAACAAATTGAAAAGCAGTACGACTTTTATTGTACTAAGGAGAATGACTGTGTTGCATTACTGTAATGAGATTTGTGGTGTAGTTGCTTAATTATCATGAATATTACTATTTTTATTTAGTTCAATTTTTATGTTACACAACAACAATGTACTAAAAATAGAAAGGTTTTTCCTTTGTCTTTTTAAAAAGTTTTGCATACAGGCGACAACGTTGTCAAAGCGATCCCAGGTTCACACGGATCTGTGAAAACGACTAAAAACGCTGTCTTCTCCTGCCAGGCCATGTGTATGATGTCACAGTGTTAAAGAATTCACGTTTTTTGTAGTTTACACAGAAACGATAACAGTATAGTCTTCAAAAACTTGCACTTTGAAATCTGTTTTCAAAAGTTTACAGCGTTGTGGAAACGCCCCTTTTAATGAATATAAAATACATGTTCTAATTTCTTATTTTTGGTTTTAGGGTGAAATATGACCCCGACATCTTCTTGAAAGGTTTTCAACAATGAGAATTGGAAAAATGTCATTGTTTACCTCAATAAACTGCTTCATTTGTGAACTGTTGATCTGATAGCTGTCAAACTCCAGAACACTGTCAGGAAACTCCATCACCATCTACAAAAAAATACAACATATATACAATCAAAATAACACAACACTTCCAAACATACGGTCTGTGACTTTAGTTTGCATTCAGTAAGCATATATAAAGGAACACAAAAACACTTGGTATTCAGTGGTACTTGTCAAGGCAAACCTCTAAAACTGGTTTAATGGTATTAGCCACTGAAATACGCAGATTGACCGATGAATCATGCACTATAATACCAGGAACATATATTTTTGGTTTCATTTTCATTTCACATCAACTTTAAAGGGGTGGTATAATGCCCTTTTCAAAAGATGTAAAATAAATCTGTCTGATATTTATTTATAAATAAATGTCTGTCCCTTTAAATGCAAATGAGCTGCTGCTCCCGGCACAGGGGGCGGAGCTTCAAGAGCTTGTGTCCTTTTACCTCACACACACATGCACTGAAAATTTCAAAAACTTTTAGCCTTATATGTTCAAACCGGAGTCAGACAATGATGGAGAGACTCAAGAAGAAGTGACAACATGTAGAAGTAACAGGACATTTCTGAATGGTTAGTTGATGAATTTATGAAGCTGATGTATAGTTATCTTCTAGTCATTGATTAGCATATTCTGTCTTCATAATCTATAAATCGTGATCTTACCGTGAGTGTGTCATCGATGTACAAGGGAATCTGGCGTGCAAGAAAAAGATACTCCTCTTCCCCGTCCCTGCAGACAGCCACCAGACGAGCCATGTCTCCGCCCAGATCTGCCTGTTAGTGAGAGGACACAATCTCAGTTAGCATACCCTAAGAATCCTCTAAGAAACCAAAGCATTTGAGTGGTTTGGCCTCCCCTAACTTTCATTCTGTTTTTAATATGCTTTAAGACAAACCATGTGTAAGTTCATAAGTCGACAGCATTGCTGAGTATTTTCTCCTTAAAACTGCAGTGAACCAAAGACAGTCTCAAAAACACGCTTTGAAATCGCTGGTGTTTCTGACGTCACAAACTACCTTGTAACCAATCAGATCAACGTGTGATCGTCAACCAGTGGATCTCTGAGCTGAGTGAGTGAGTGGAGGCGGGGCTACTTTGCATATTCATAGAACCGCGAATACTAAATGAGGCACGGGTGTCGAGTGCTGCATAACGCCTGCTACAGACTGTGAGATTTCAGAAATCCTAAAAGATCATTACAAATCAAACTGTACAACATGGATCTAATAATCTTGGGTGCGACATGTATGCAGACTGTATGATGATGACACCTATTGAATCGTAGGCTACGACGAAAGCTAGTATAGAAGAATAAAGCGTCGTCAGCATGTGCTAGTGGTAACCGTAAATGTGTGATGAATCGCACTTTGGCAATTGTTGTTTTTAAGTGTGCTGAAAACAAAGAGGAAGCGAAAGAGGAGATTATGGCTATGAAACGGTTATGGATATGAAAAAGAGGCCAACTAGGCATGCCCATTTTGTAAATGGAGCTTGAGGTAAGTAGCTTTAAGTTTTTAGTATCATGTTGATCAATACGCCATTTCATGTTGCATTTTTATTGGCTAGTCAGTACACGTAGGTCGTAGCAGCAAACACTCTGTGAGATGATCAAGCTAAAATTATGAGACTGTCAGAAGATTATCACAGGCTATCTTTGGTCGGAGGACCGTGACAATGGCTGTCTTTGAACATCTCTCACTTTACGACATATGATCACCTTTTAGGATCCACGACCACAGAAATCGCCATGATTGGTCATCTTTCATTGACAGCCCAAAATCGTACAATGTGTATCAGGCATAAGGCACCCAAAATTAGAAACACTTCAGTCATCTGACAGGGTTCCCACACCTTGGTTAACTTCAAATTCAAGAACCTTTCAAGGACTTTCCAGGTCCAATACCCTCAAATTCAAGGACTTAATATGGGGACACATATGTTGTGTTCAACAACAAACGTTGAGGTTCCATCGTAGTAGTTTCGTGCGCGCGTGAACGTCATGGCAATGTACAACACAAAGTACCTCACGTGGGAAACACTTAACGTAGCGCGTAGATGCCCGTAACTAACGTAAATCAAGCAAGCTAGTGCACATAGGTCAAGAAGTGTTGGCGAAATAACACTTTCATCCGACCTGAGGGGAATAACATGGATTTTTTTCTAGAAAACTTCTTGCACAATATAAATTCAAGCACTTTCAAGGACCTGTATGTTTATTTTCCAAAACTTTCCAGGGCCTTGAATTTTTTTTTTTCAGATTGACAAACTTTCAAGGATTTCAAGGACCCGTGGGAACCCTGATCTGATTGTCTACCAGATTTCTAGGAGACGTGTGTGTGTGTGTGTGTGTGTCGCATAACAGTCCGCCTGGAAACAAAGCTAAAGTGGAGCCAAACCCCCTCATGGAAAAGGAAATCTGTAATGTTTACAACTGTGATAATGAACAAATGAGCACTTATCAGGAACAAATAAACGGCTGATGTTCAAAAGTATGTAACGTTCACGCCATAGACGCCGACCTGTTATTGTAGGGACATCGACTTTACATTTCACTCCCTAAACATGATGCTGAAGTGAACAACACTAACTGTATTTGGTTGCTTTAGATGTCAGTCAGAAGGCCTCTGTCTGGATGGTCCTTGGCCAATGAAAACTGCTACACGAATCTTCATTAATGGTACCTTAACTTAACCGTAACTGCTTTACAAACACGAGCCTTTGTTTGAATTGTTTTTAATGCTCAACCTTCTTCTCTGATAGATAGGCCTAATATCCTTGGTCTTGACGTTTGTGTTAAAGACTCATTTGCAGTCTTTCCCAATTGATAATTTGCATACCAGCTGGGATTTAGACCATAGTATTGAAATAGACAAAGAAACATGGGAGGCAGTTGTGGACACGGTTCACCTCTCGTCTATTTGTGCAATATTATAGTCAATGTCTTAAGTGCAAACACTGTGTGCCTTCCTAGCAGCCCTTGTAGCTTTGCTAAGGATTATTAGCTTACACATACACTATTATCTGTCTACAGAGGCTTAAACACTTACTACACCCAACTCTACACCCCAGTCTGAAAGAGACACCGATGTACTTGTATCACATTCGCATATAGTTGTATACAATTTCCCAAATAAATGCAGGAACTCTTCAGAGGTGTAAGAGGTCAAGCCACATTACGACAACAAGCAGCTAAACAAACACCAAACTCAGCATCTCAAAGCTCTGAAATATCAAAACACACATTTCAGATTATATTCATAGAACATAAGCTTGGCTGCCTGTTGTCATAACAACAATTACACAAAAAGAGCTGTGCTAATCGCACTCATGTTCCCTCCGATGACACACATGCTAACTTAATTAGCTTGCTAGCCAACGAAATGCTCACACCTTAAACGAATCATTTAACAATATGTAATGCTGTAAATGTTGCAGGGATGGAGTGCGAGATGATGTTACAAAATAAACACATTTTAGTGTGTCGAACTCGCGTTAGCACACGGCTAACCTGTGAAACTTTTCCAAGCTGACTAGCATGCTAGTGCTTTCAGTGTCCCTGCGCGAGCTACAACTTTAAACCCAAACAAAGCATGTTTTACTGCACGTTATACAACGCGCACACGTACTTTTAACATATTATAAGACATTTGAATTCAAAAGTGTCCTGCCAAAGGTCTACTTTGACTGACGGACTGACTAACTCAGCATTTATCCTCCCCGTAACGTCTCTTTTCAGCCGTTATTGCAGTTAAAACAGCGTCTAAATGCACAGATATCAAGCAGCAGATTTCCTACCCACCTGTTTTCGACAGTTATATTCTTTTCTTGGACAAAAACAAACAAGTGCGACAGAGGCGGTATGTGGCAGGCGAATGTTCTATGACCTTTGGCCCCCCTATACGTCAGAAAGTAGTTCCGGGCTCTGAGGGCTTGGCGTCACGTGGGCAGTTTGATTGACACATGGGTGGAGACTCTTCTTCTTCTGTGGATTTACTGGCGGGTTGCAAACGGGTAGATATGATATGATAACTTCATCTAAAACCACGTTTTCCTCATTCTTTTAGAATGGTGCATGCATCGCACATTAGTGGATATATTACTTAATTAATTAATTAAAAGACTATGAAATGAAGTATGAAAATATTTTGCATATAGTTTTATGACATAATATTAATTTAGTTAATAGAATTTGGGATATCAGCAAACATTAGTACTTTGACACTATTTTATAATTATGGATGCAGGTTTTATGATTGCATTTGTTTTAAATATTATATTATTATATATTTCAAAGACTGCATGACATAAGCAGCAGAACTGTTTCCAACTTTGATAATGAATCATCATATTAGAATGATTTCTAAAGGATCATGTGATAGACTGGAGTAATGATCCTGAAAATTCAGCTTTGCATCACAGAAATAAATGATAATTTAAAGTATAATAAATTGAAAACCAATTATTTTAAATTGTAATAATATACCACAATATTACTTTTTTCCCCTGTATTTTTTATCAAATAAATGCAGGCTTGATGAGCAGAAGAAACTTCTTTCAAAAACATTAAAAATAGTAATGTGTCCAAACTTTTGGCCTGTCCTGTAATAAAAGAAATGTTGGCCAATTAGAGCATATAAAAAGACACAAATCTGAATCTAAATCTCTGATGTGATGTCCATGTTATTTGCATCTAATATTGGCATGAAATCATCCCATTTAGTACTTTAATATTTGACATATAACACAGATTACACATATAATAACAGCATATTTACAAAATAACCCATTCACTTTTATTTGCACATATTTCACAGCAGTAGAAACGAGAGATCCATTCATTAAATAAAAAGATGTTTACCAGAACTTAATGGTTATTTTATTGATATGCAAAATGAATATGACCAAGCTGTTCAGGAACATATACAAGAGCAGAACACTTACACCTAAAGCATCACTGCTGTTCAGAGTGTCCACGAACACATTGGTCAAACCCGTCATGATGTTCGCCAGCAGGAAATATAACAGCTGATTCCGGTTAACAGACTGGACGAGGCATAACGCATCCATGCTATTGCTCATTTTCTCAGACTTCCTATTTTGAAGTGGAGACCACGATGTGGACACAAGTGAACAACTAGAGATGACTTTAGAAAACAGCAACACTACATCAGCGATGCTTAAACAAGCGAGAAAGAACATGGCTTGCGCTACAGTCCAAACGCAGAAGGAAAGGTTGGCCATTCTGCGTGACACTGGCTCGATGCAGCTCTGGCACGCGTATAAAGCGCAAAACAACCCACAGCTAGTCAACAGAAGGTTACGGATCACTCTGATCCAGTCTTGGACTAAAGCTCTGCTTCGCATGAGGTAGTGGCCGATCTGAACCCCGGCCATGTAGATGGCTATGTAACCCACGACCGAGAAGATGCCCTCTTTGTTTTCCTCCAGAAAGCCTGAGCGATTATTCCCGTGAGTGAGAAAGGACTTCAGACCTGTCGTTTCCAAGATGACCTGGTACGTTCCACCAATGAACACGGCAAGAATCCACGAGGAGTTAACCGGGAAGAGAGCCAGAAGTGCGGACGCCACCAGTCTGACGATGGCTAACGTGAAGAAAAAGTTCCAGTGCACTCCATACTCAGTCACATGCTCGTGATACCCGGACGATTTAACGCTCGCGAGCCTCACGAACCCCAACAGGACCAAAGGCCAGACTGAGATGGACTGTTTCATCACGTGACTGATCTTCGATCCTCGCATCTCCTTTCCTCTTGCTTCGGGACACACCAATGCATTGGCGATCACATACGCTCCCACACCGAAATCCATCACTCCGGTTCCATACGTCTCTGTTTTTGCGTAACGTCTCGGGAACACGCTGAAATCCACAGCTAAAATGCTTATGGCGGTCTTCACATTGACTAAGACGCGGAACACGGTTACGAACGGGACTAGGTTGGATTCAACTCTGCTTTTCACAAACTTGTCCAGCGTATTAGAGAAGGAAGTTCGCTTTCCGTTCGCGTACACGAGGTATAGCACGGCGAAGTCGACCACGGCGATGCCCACGATCACGAAGTGAAGGATGTCGCTTAATGCGGTGCACGACAGGACCAGAGGCATTATTAGAGATGTGAAGTCCAACAGGAGATGGGATGCCCAGGAGAACGGAAGAATCCCTTTTCCCAGGTGGAAGACTATCAGGAAAAGACCTCGACTGAGGACACACAGCGGGGCTAAGAAGGATCCCAGAGAAACCTCCGTCAGGCTGGTGCCGTTCAGGTTGCTGACGAACGCAACTTTCTCGTCTGGTGATGCCATTGGCTGTAAAAAGAGACAAGCATATTTTATTTATATTATAAAACAGAGTGTGTGCGTACACTGCCGTTCAGAAGTTTGGGAGCGGTACGATTTTTTATGTTTTTAAAATACGTTTCTTATGCTCAACAAGGCTGCATTTATTTGATTAAAAATGCAAAAAAATTAAATAATAATTGTAATATTGCAAAAATGTATTAATAAAAAAAAGTGAAATATTATTACAATTTAAAATAACTGTTTTCTATGTGAATATAAAGTGTAATTTATTCCTGTGATCAAAGCTGAATTTTCAGCATCATTACTCCAGTCTTCAGTGTCACATGATCCTTCAGAAATCATTCTATGATGATTTGAAACATTTATTATTATAATCAATGTTGAAAAAAAAAAAATTTCAGAGTAGAAAGTTCAAAAGACCAGCATTTATCTAAAATAGAAAGCTTTTTTTAAATTATACACTACCGTTCAAAATTTTCAAAGGGGGGAAATAAAATAAATCAATACTTTTATTCAGCTAAGATGCATTAAATTGATCAAAAGTTACAGCAAAGACATTTCTAATGTTACAAAAGATTCTATTTCAAATAAATGAAACAGAACTTTCTATTCATCAAAGAATCTTGAAAAAATATTGTCCACAACTTAAGTGTTTTTAACATTGATAATACTAATAATGAATATTTTTTGAGTATCAAATCATCATATTAGAATGGTTTCTGAAGGATCATGTGACACTGAAGACTGGAGTTATGATGCTGAAAATTCAGCTTTGATCACAGGAATAAATTATACTTTACTATATATTCAAATAGAAAACAGTTATTTTAAATTGTAATAATATTTCACAATATTACTAATTTTTATTTATTTTTTGCATTTTTATTCAAATTATTTTATTTTATTATTTTAAAAACATTTAATATCTTACCGTTCTCAAAAAGGTTAACGGCAGTGTATATAGTATATTATATATCAATTAATAATACATTTATGTTAATTGACCAAAATGTTGTCTGATTTTTATGGTAGTAAAAAAAGTATAAAGTTGTAAACCATGATGCTAATCCTAAAATTGACCATGTTGTTATTTTTGATCTCAAACATTTAAGTGCAGATAATTACATTTAAGCGATTTAATCAAGAAACACATTTATTGAAGCTATTGTATTTTATAAAATGTGACTTACCTCTTCCCGTGTGATGTGTCGTGAGACTAAACTACAGAAACCACATTACAACAGTGGCCTGTCAGGATAAACCGGTTTAACACACTAAACAGCGACTCCTATGAATCATTACTGTACTTGTATCTTTTCATTAAATAGTAGAAATACACATTCCTCTAATAAATCGTTTATTTTTCATTAATAATCCTCAGTTTATCACAAAGTGTCGTCGCACATTGGCACTGGAATGTTTCTTTTCCGCGTTGGGCGTGGCTTACATGGAACGTCACTATATGGGCGGGTACTGTTCTTGAGTGACGTTACTGCGCGTGTCAGTGCCCGCCGGTGTGAGTCGCGCGCGAGTGGAGAGTTTTGTCCTTCACTGAGGAATTTTCATGGCTGGAAAACATAAAGTAACTCATAAAATATCCGCCTAATGGCAGAGATATGAAAAAGTAAATACCGCGAAACGTGTCTTTATAAAGTTTACAGTCATGGCGAATGTCAAACAGAAGCTTTTATTCCGAAATAAAGAGGTTTCGACCGTTAACAGCTCGAGCTCTGACGGGAGTTTGGGAAAACCTGGAAGACCAAATCGACAGAAGGAAAAGGTAACTTTATTATTCACTGCTCATTTAGCATACGTTTACCACACCTTTTCTTTATGTATAACAAAGTTTAAGATTTATCATCAACAATAAAATGGTTAAATTAAACTGACAAACTGAACAGGAAAATAAACGTTTATTTGAAAGCAACACATTACAAAAAATAAATAAAAATCCTTGTATCAAATATTAATAACATGGCACTGAATTATTGCCATATATTGCTATGTATGTATGGTACTATGTCCAAAAAAACATGGTAGTACAATGGTTCACATAAGTATTCATAGTTTTCTCATTTTCTCATCGTTTTTTTTTGGTAACACTTTATTTTACAGTGTCCTTGTTACATGTTACATTGTACTTACCATAGTAATAACAATAAATATATATATATATATAAAAAATAATTTAGCTTATTATTATTCCTGCCCTAACAATACACCTTTTATTTTTAAAGGAAGTAATTTAAAAAAGTTAATAAATGTCATCCTAGACTAGTTTTTCTATTGAGTTTAACAATAATTGTTGACAAAGACAAAGTGATTTACTGTGATTATATGTAAGAACTGGCTTGTTTTTCCGGTGTTACCTCATTTGCATATTCATTGACGTGGCTCGTGTTGTCATTGGCGGATTATGCAGCGTGCAGTTAATCTGAAAAAGGCCATGCTTAGATTATTCACCAGGTCAACCTAATCTGAGCATGCGCACAAAACTACCTAAAAGGCTCTACTTTTTTTGGCATAACTTTATATGAGGTTAAGGGAACATAAAACCTGTTATTATATTGTTTGTAATCATGTCCATTCTAGCCTAATAAAGTTGCACTATTAAAAGGTCACCCTTGGGTATTATGTAAAGTTTACTGTGTTAAGTGTGAATAGTGCAGATGGTTTGTTGTGCCATGCAGTGTTTCTCATGCCCACAGATACAGTCATCATCTTATTTCCGATCCATTATGATTCATGACTTCGGTGTTGGTGCCAGTCGGTTGAAACTGGATCATGTTAAACTCTATGGGAATCTGTAATTGTTTCGTTAGATGTTTCTGAATTAATCTGTCATTAATCTACATCTATGTGATCTCTGAGTCTGTACTTAACCAGGTAGTGTTGCTGTGTCTGTGTTATTGGATTAGGAGCAGGCCTGTCCAGCAGACGGTGTGTACTGGGTATAATTAGCTTGTCTTCTTCAGCCTGTCCTGACCCTTCTCAACACATGCTGTCGTCAGAACATGTGGATTCGCTGCAGAATCGGAGCAAGGACGTGCAATTTCATTACCCCGTTTATACCCGATATTTATAGTTTTCTTGATGAAGTCCAGGCTTGTTGTTTTCGATAATGTTTTTTTTTTTTTGGCTCTGTTGTCGCTCATTAGGAACATTTGCCTGCAAGCGTCTTACAAGCAATTAGTCAGATCTCAAAGATGTGAGAAATATGACAAATACAAATTTACTGAAACTAGGGATGCACCGATATTAACATTTTGGCCGATACTGATTGATAACTGATAATTCTTTATATTTGAAAGCAGATAACTGATATATTGGCTGATAAATCTAAATCCAAATTTTTACATAACTTTTTAGAGCCTGATTACAAAAACAAAAGTCTCATCATTAAAATCCATGTCTCAAGCACACAATTATAATGATATTCTCATTATAATTTTATGTAGCCGATATGACAGACTTGCACTGAACTGTATTTTTCTTTTTGAAGTGATTCCAATCATATTTATTTTTTAATGTTATCATTATCAGCCTGATAAGAAAATCTGGCCGATAAATTAAAGCCGATATATTAAATTATACTGTTTTAAATTAACTTTAGGGATGCATGATATATCTGCCACCATATCGGTATCGGCCGATATATGTTCATTTTTAATGTTGTTGTTATCGGGCCGATAAGAAAATATGGCCGATATTTTAAAGGCGATAAATAATGGATTATTTCCTTCAGCTGAGACTCTTCAGATGCGCACTGTTCAACATGAGGGTTTTGAATTGCTTGAAATATGATTGAAATCCCTTCAAAAAAGGAAAATACAGTTCAGTGCGACATGTGCAGCACAAGTCTGTCATATAGGATATATACAATTATAATGAGAACTTTGTAATTGTGTGCTTGGGACATTAATGGTGAGACTTCTGTTTTTGTAATCAGGCTCTCAAATAAAAAAATGTATTTAAAAATTTGGATTTAGATTTATCGGCCGATATATCGGTTGTCGGCTTTCAAATATAAAGAATTATATGTTATCAGTATCTGCCAAAAGTTTCACATTTGTGCATCCCTTATTGCATTTGTATTTTAATGTTGTGCAAAACAGCATCAGGGCTTGTACGTACGAAACATTTCTGAACTGGATTGCTGCATCAGTGCATCAGCCTGTCGCAATTATCAATATATCGACTAATCGCACAATAATTGTACATGATCTCAATAGTTTTTGGTGACACAATATATCGGCTATTATGTTTACATAATGAACGTCACCAACATCGGGGCTCGGGCAGTTCCTTCACACACAGAGCGGTCATCCACATGGTAGGAAAGGGCGTCATTTGAGGCGTTATCGTGTTTTCCTGAAAACTACAGGCCGTTTAGAAAAGCAAGTCCAAATGCACTCGATTTCAAACAGTTTTAGCAGCAGATGTGGCCTGTTGAAGCTTCTGTCTGTGTTCATATGGACATCTGACTGCTTATTAGGGTTTGTGTTTTCAGCAATAGTGTGTGCACACTTTCTTCACAGAGAAAAGGAGGACAGGGGAAGTGGAAAATCTCCATAAGTGCCTTTAGTGCATTTGTAAGTGTGGTGTTAGGGCCGAGCACCGGTGCTGTGAGGAGGACACTATTGCTATTGCTCCGTTTATTTTTTTTAAATAAAATGTTTATTTACTACTTATTCAAGTTTTTTGACACTTCATTTCCGTGATCTGAGGAATTAAAAGGTTGTTGTCATTTGAAAGTGTGTAGGCCGACTTGCATTGTTGTGCTGTTACTGTATATTATGATAATATATTCACAGGCATAAAATGGTCTTAAAATGACAATAATATAGTTTATCGCAATTATTTCTGGGACAATATATCGCACAACAAAAAGTAGTTATTGTAACAGGCCTAATGCATGCTCTGAGCAGATTTATTTGCATTATGCAGGTAAACGGACTGACAGACAAAGCCCAGGGCCTCGGGAAACCTCTCAATGATTCACTGGAAGTGGACATCAGAGACTTCCTCATCAATGAAGCTGAACTTCACACGTACGATGACCTCACTAAAGTCAACCCGGTCACCCCTTCCACAGGTACAGTGTGTGTGCAAAAGCAATTCAGAGGATACTCTTTCCGCATTTTGATCGCCTGATTTCCGTTTTAGCATCTGAAATGCTTGGTTGGAGCTTGAATTCTGATTCATAATATCAGCCATCACATCAATATCAACATATCATCACATCAAAAATAACTTAATCAGTTTATACAATACAGATCAAAGCAGCTTCACATGAACGAACAGGAAAATAGTGTTAAAATGAATCAATTATGAAACCAATTTCAGCTGTAAAGCATCTCTACTGAAGACAAGAGCCCTAAATCAGGGTAGCGTCATATTTAAAGTCCCCCTGTGGTGAAAATCCAGCTTTTAATGTAGTTTATGTGTCTATGTGGTGTTTTTAATTTGCTTTAAGACAAACCATGTGTAAATTCATAAGTAGACACCATTGCTGAGTATTTTCTCCTTAAAACTGCAGTGAATCAAAGACAGTCTCAAAAACACGGTTTGTAGGGAATATATCGTGTCACAATATATCGCAATACAAAAATGCAACAATATGTTTTGTGGATTGTGACAATATGTATTGTGTAAGTTCACCCAAAAATAAAAATTGCTGTGAGAAAAGAAAATCAAGTTTTCAGAGTTTTAAGCCCTATCTGGACGGGACTGAAACATGGAGAGGAGGGGTAAAGTCATTATAACCAGAGCTTCTCTGTGATTTTAGTCCCGTCTGAATGTGCATCTCAGTGATCATCACGGACAATGTCAGGAAAGATTACGTGTACGCAGACTGGTGCATAGATATATACACTAGATGTCGCCTTAAAGACATTCGTTCCAATGAACTGCCGTAGACAAGGCGACATCTAGTGTGTATATATATCTATGCACCAGTCTGCGTACACGTCAGATCAGATCACTTGGACATGGCTGTGTATAAGTGGTAAAAACGATATAAATACTGTTCGTTTTCTCACACAAACCGCTCGTTTCGTGTCTTAGGCCATCAATGTGTACTTACGATGGGGAATTGTTTAATTTGGACGACGGGGAATTGTTTTAATTTGGACTCTTTGAGACAGTGACCATAGACCTGCATTATATGACTGACAGACAAGAACGGTTTGACCTAAAAATATCAAAATTGAAACTACTGCGGAAAAAAAGACACCTACATCTTGGATGCCCTTGAGGTAAGCTAAAACATACCAAAAATTAATTTCAAAGTGAACTATCCCTTTAAACTGCTATAAATAATGTTGAATATAATGTATAATAATGCAATCTGGGAATATTTGCGGGTCCTGAGGCCCTGATAATGCCAAATGTCTTATGTTACCAGTTAAAAGTGGCCTACATTACTTTAAATATATCTAGTCAGTGTCTAGTCAAACGTTTCTCTGGCCTTTATACAGTGCTTGCCATGTATGAAGTCTATCCCTCACTGCCTCATTTTCATCCGTGTTGAATTCAATATGGCGTTTAACCGGCCTAAGGTCTATATCCTGTCATTATCCAGTTCAATTAAGTTCAAATTGTTTTCATCCGATAATGTCAGTGCAGTTACTAACTGTTAATTGTCTTTTAAACCCCTTTTAAATCTGTACTTACTTGCAAGACTTTAAAGTCCCCCTGTAGTCAATAATGTTATCCCTTAAAACTCATCTTTGATCACCAAAATTACGTATTTTTAAATGTTTTTTCCTTGAATAAAAAATCTTCATGTCTTAAAATAGCTTGAATGTAACCTGACACCCTTGCCTCATTTAGTATACGCGGTTCTATGAATATGCTAATTAGCCCCGCCTCCACTCACTCACTCAGCTCAGAGATCCACTCGTTGACGATCACACGTTGATCTGATTGGTTACAAGGTAGTTTGTGACGTCAGTAGGGCTGGGTATCGTTCAAAAAAATTCAATACTTCAATACCGATACCGATACCGGTTCCTGAATGATACTTTTTTCGATACAAATTTTATGAAATCCATTTTAACAAGATTACATAACACATTACCTCAGAAAAACTTTGGTTTTATTTTTTCAGTTCGACTCATGCTCCTTAGCCAGTGCACAAAGGAACACTTTATAAAGAGCTCATGCTCACCAAAGCTGAATTTGTTTGATCAAAAATACAGTAAAACTTGTAATATTGTGAAATAGTATTACAATTTAAAATCTTATTTGAATATATTTCAAAATGTAATTTATTCCTGTGATGTCAAATTTCAAAATCATTACTTCAGTGTCACATGATCCTTCAGAAATATGAAGTTTTGCTGCTTAATATTTTGGAAACTATGATTAATTTTTTCATGATTCTTTGATGAATAAAAATTTCAAAAGAACAGCATTTATTTGAAACGAAATCTGTAACATAATACACGTTTTAAGGTCACTTTTGATCACTTCTGACTAACCAACACATTTTTAGAACGGCAGTGTACATTCAGTAGGTTATTATTAGAGGTCGACCGATATGGTTTTTTTCAGGCCGATGCCGATGCCGATCTTTTGAAATCCGGGTCGGCCGATGGCCGATTAATGCTGCCGATTTATTTTGGCCGATATTTGGCCGATTATGTGCTTGTTTTTAACCTCTATTTGAAAGATAAAATATAACACAAATAATTACTTAAGATAGACAAGATTTCTCAACAAAAACATTTATTGAACACTTGACCAATCTGCACTTGTTGTGACCTTGAGATATGTTTGGTAATTGTACCTGAATGAATTGAAAATTAATTTGCTACATTTCAGATTAATATATTTGTTTTCCTTAAAATTTTAATTAACAGTAACTTAAACACTTTGCAGTTTGAATGATGTCTTGTATAAACAAAATGACGGAATATGTTTTTATGTTTCCACTGTTCGATCGCATCCGCGCCTCACACACACACACACAAATATAAGTAAACACTTTGCGACTTTAAACACATGCGACTTTTCGATCGCGCCCGCACCCCTCTCTCCCTCTCCCGAGTCTCCCTCTCCCTCTCTCTCTCCCACACACACCAGCATTGCAATCTTTACATCGCAGCCTGCTTCAGAGCTAAGGCAGGGCTACAGATTAGGTGTCCCCAAAGAACCCGCGTATCTAACAGTAGTTCCGCATTACATAAATTAATTTGCACGCGAGTTTTATTTATTTTTATACCATGTATTCTCCGTGTAAATTTATACACCGAACCGTGACGCCCGTACCTTTTCGGTTCAATACGAATACATGTACCGTTCCACCCCTAGTCTACAGTGAAATACAGTCACACATTACACTGTTTGGCCAGCATTTTAACCGTGTTTAATCCAGCTACTAGCTAACAGTATGCTAAAGTTAACTGCTGACTAGCGTCACGTTTCTAACGTCCGTTTTCAGAGCATCCAAGAGAAGCACAGGCATAACAGTAGCACCGAAATGAAGCGCAGAAATCCGCATTGATATTCGGTCCGGTAAATAACGGTCGTTAAGGCACCAGTGCCGTATTAGCACCGGGTCTGTCTGTAGCTACCCAACCCTAGCGACGACGCTCATATTTTTTCTCAAAGTTGGCTGTAACATATCAAAAGGTTTTAATTAAATATAAAGGAGTTTTCTCCAAGGAACTTAGCTCCTTCCTTAGGCACTGGATGAGGTCTGCTCACTCTGCTGGAGAATGACTCTAGGCGCAGCGTGCGTCGAACACGTGTTCCACAACAACAACAACAACACTAGGCTGCCCACAGATGCGCCTGCCTAATAATCGGCTTGATATACTGGATATTGGCCGATGCCGATTATGTTAAAAAATTCAAAAAATCGCCCGATTAATCGTCTGACCGATTAATCGGTCGACCCCTAGTTATTATTGCAATATAAACACTGTCAGAGTGATCAACAAGGTATCTCTTCATTTACCAGTCGAAAACGGAGCAACTTCCTGCTATTATGTTTACTCCGTGCACTGTCAAGGTCTTCATCATATTTGTCATGGTACCGGTCTTTGCAGCAATTATTTTACCGCAAATACTGCATCACGCGCTGTTGGCATCGAGCCTGGAGAAATGTAGCCACACTTTTGATCGACTTTTCCACATCTTTAGGGTATTGTGTTGAGGCAAAAACAAGTAACTAACAAAACAGCATCAGGCATAAGAGACATCAGGATCAAATTGTTCTTAAAAGATATTTATTTCTTGCAAGAAACGTTCCCAGTCCACCCGCAGACCAGCTGCAGACGGAGTGAGACCCAGAGCAGAGGTTGGCCCGCATTTTTATAGTGTTATCTCTTTCAAAAGCTATCTCTTACAGCCCCCACTAAACAAAAGACACAGAGGAACCCCTGTGGCTCCCCTTACCCCCTAGTCTTCTCACCTCTGAGTCACACACACACACCCTGCAGCTGTATTAACCTCATAAAATAAACTCAAAATACAGACAAATGAATGTATGGCATTCATTTGTTAAATCATTGAAAATAAAAACAAAGAAAAGATTAATTTTTCCCACAACAATTCCTCCTCTTTATCATTCTCTGATAAACTATATATAAAAATTCAGCCTTGTTTTCTAATTTTAATTAAACCCATTACGCTATTAAATCTTCAGAATAGAATCAATTCAAGTCTTTACATAAGACTAGAATTAATTCAAGTTTCTTACATCACAGTCATATGCCCTTCATGTCTTATTCTCGTATACCTGATCACTCTACTTGAACTTTGAAAAAGTAAAAAGCTTGTATCAAATAAATAAGCATTTTGCCTGAAACCGGGCTAAAAATGAACAAACATTGTTATCGCATTTTCCTGGTTGAGAACCAGACCCTCAGTCATCCCAGACATAGCTCAAAGCATATAGTAAGAAAAACGTAAATGATTATAATTGCAACTTCCGTCACTCGTACCATCTGCATATTTTGTTCATCCCTAGGATAGACTGTACCCATTAATAACAAAATGATCAGAATAACACATACAATCATAACACTATGTATTTGTATATGTAGCTTTTTCAATTAATCACAATATTTTGTCAGGAAATGGTTTTACTTCTAAAGCTGTATTTAATTAAAATCTATTTAATAAAATCTAACCCGACTTTTCCATTACATACCGTTTTTTTCTTATCACCATACTTCACATTAATTAATAAATCTTCTATCTGAAAACACATTTTTCTTTGCACAAGTCAAATGATTAGATTTATATCAATACTAAGCCCTAATTTGATTCAATCAAATAAAAATCACAAAACTTTTCTTCAACCATTAATTGGTCAACATTTTCTCCAGATATGTTGATCATCTCGTTGCCTCATGGACATTCCATCTTCACCAATATGACACTTTGCATGCCGTAGAGAGGATTTTTCCAGCGTTGGCGGGGTAGATAGTTTCTAGCACATATCATTGGTCCCCCACTTTATTCTTTGCGTTTGGCGTTTTGGGTTGCTGACGTTGGTTGGTGTGGTTAAGGTCAGATGCTTCGACCCAGGTCTAACACTCTTCAATCATTTTCAAATCCTTACAAGAATTTCCCTTAGATCACGATCGCACCCCCACTGGAATGAGTCATTTACTGTCTGCTGTCACCTGCGAAAGCAGACCTTAAGTGATTTTGTTAGTGACCGCTTGTCTTGCCGTCCCTTTGGTGTGACCTGTGAAATTTTCAACCTGAAACATATCACCGGATAATTTCTTGCTCATTGAATAGCACTCGGGGTCCTTGTTCCCCTAAAAAACATTCAACCCATGTTGCTCATGTTAACAAAACAATACAGAATCAGTTCTGTTTGGTTCAATCCGTTCTGACATCCTGCAAAATGAAAAATGTTAAGTTATGCGCAAGGTGCCCCCCTGAAGAATTCAGGCCCCCCCCCCTGAAGAGTTCAGGCTCTTATCTGACCATTTGTGTGTGTGTGTGTGTGTGTGTGTGTGTGTGTGTGTGTGTGTGTGTGTGTGTGTGTGTGTGTGTGTGTGTGTGTGTGTGTGTGTGTGTAAAAGTCTGCATCTTCTGTAAAGAAAAACAAATGTTGAGGTTATTGTCACATAGTTTTCTTTTGTCTGCTGTGCTGCCACATCTGCCCTGGCGTTTCCTGTCGAAACAATTCTTGTTATTAGCACACTTAAAATACAAACAATGCACACAATTAAACCCAATGTCCTCCCAACATTTATCTTCCCACCTGTGCGATGGCTTTCAGCAAATGTGAACCCCTTGGTAAACCAGATCTGGCTGGTTAAGACAAATAAAGTTCTTCTACCCCTCCTGGACTTTCCTGAATCCAAATGGTCCTTCTGACCCCCTGAAGAGTTGAAAGGCTCTTATTTGACCACCAGTGGGTTCCTCCTGGACTTTTACTGTCCTCACATACCGATGAGGTCAAAGCTAGATAACCTCTCAGCCTGCTGTGAAGACAGTGGGTTTAGCCCCCCCTGTGAGGCCGAAATGTCTTTGTTTGTGGCCTGAATACAAATTATCCATACTAAAAAGTTCAAAGACTCATCTGACCACTTGTTTTACTGTGCGTTCTCTTGTTCCCGCCACGAGCATATTCATCCTCCTCTTTATGCACGGCACTCATCTCGTGCATAAATTTAACGTAATAAAATTCTCTTACTTTTATCAGACGTCCATAGTGACTTCCATTTCAAGGTACACATTTACATTCTTATCAGTTCTTGCTTTCCCTCGGAAATTGAACCCATGACCTTGGCGTTACAGGTGTCACACTCTAATGTTTGAGCTACAGGAAAAACTGCAATATTTGTTAATATTTATTTGGTAACATTTGTTTTGGATAAAGTTTGCTAACCCAAACGTTGTCCTTAACTAACGCATACTGTTCAAAACATGAATTAACACTCACACTCATCCCTGACTATGAACCGCTCATATTTCTTATTTATATATTTTCTCTAAAAATATTTAAATTTTAAATGACAGTTTAACCTTACATTTTCCTGTATCTTTTATCTAATGTTTTTATTTATGGCCTCTTTACCAGTTTCAAGGCATGTCTGTTCATTATTCATTTGATTTTAGAAAAGTCAGCTGGATTGTTTTGGTTCATTATCTTACTTTGCTCATCTTTCTTGGCTGACTGATAACAAAAAGACAGACAGATTATCAAGCAGTCTCCCAGCAGTCCACTCAAACAGTCTCTTTCTCTCCCATTATAAGCAAATAATCTTTTCAACAGCCTCCTAGGACTGTAACTAAAATAATCATAGTCATAGTCAATCCTTAATAGTTCACAAATGTCAAAATACAAATGTTTGACTCAGATTAGAACCATTACAATAATCTAAAACACATTATGCTATGATCTTTTTTTCTAAGGTTATTTTTAGTTTAAATACTCAATTCACCTAACCTTCGTTTTTCAGAAATTTCTCTTGACTCATCACAAGCTGTCCTCATCTTTAGCCACCACCATGTCTAACGACCTTCAGAAGTTAAAACGAGTTCAATATCAAACATTTTTTCCTTGCCCATAAGGCAACCAACATCATGTTCCTTATATAAATTAATACGTCTTGTTACGGTCTCCACAACAAATAATGACAATCACCTCACGGTCTCAGTTGGCTCTTGAAAGCCTATTTCCATTAGCTCTTAAGCAATAATTTTCTTTTCTTCAGGGTGTTGTCTCCCTGGCATAGGTGCAGACACGTCACAATGGAGGACAAGCCATACAATCAACGCGGTTTCTTGTGAGTGGTATAGGGGCTCACATTTTCTGGGGAAGACTGAACTTCTTACAGCTCATCTCGCCTCTCAATGATCTGCTGAAGCTGATCGCCACTCAGTCAATCAGCGCCACTCTCATATCCATCTCACATAAAAAACACCTCCATCAGGAAATGCCCAGTGTTTTTGCGTGATCCTTCTGTCTTAGGTTGTCCTTTTGGCTTAAAAGATCTTACCCGTCTTTGAAGTAATCACTCGTACACACTGGTAACCGCTTTTCCCCATTACAGAATCTGTGACCGTTTTCTTCAACATAATCTGTTGTTTTCTGGAGCTTAGGAAAAGGCGCATTCAAGAGTCATCAGAGCCATTCGGACTGCCTACTAGTGTTAAACATAGGGAGACGGATTAATAACAGCGGTATTTAATCACTTAAATTCATTAATCATTTTAAAGGCAGCAACCTAGCTGCTTAGATTATACTCAGTGAATTTAGATCACAATCTTACATTCAGTGTACTGTTACTTCTGTAGCCGGAGCCATCAGCCCCGTTTTATGGTGGGGGCTAAAATGAGACAGTCACTGGTCCTAAAATAAACAAGTTCAAAACAGTATTATTTTAAAGACTTCTTTAAAGTCTTTCAGTTTTACTTTTAAAACGTTTTAAGTATAAATTGCCCTTTGAATGGCAATGATTTCTTTTAACATCTCTGTGTCTATGATTTTCAACTGAAACACTGTGCTTTACACAGGCTCAGACAACAGCTTTCAGCTGATATTGAATGAGAGAGAGACTCTTGAGACACTCAGGACTGATACACTGCATTTTCATAAACTTTTAACTTCAGACTTTATCTACCATCTTAAGGCATCTTTTCCATAAATTACATGTATTGTAATTTAGACATTACAAATTTCCACTCAGAATGAGTCTCTGTTGCACTGAAACTGTGGCAGTTTCAGTCACAGCACATACCAAATTCGGATAAGCAAACCTGTTTTGGCCAATTCACAATCTTATCTTTTGAACCCAAAACATCAGCTGTTAGCTCTTTTCATAGTCAACAACAAGCTTTTGTTTAATCAAATGCCTTCTTACACATTTTACATTTAGCAACTGTTAATCCTGTAACACTGCTTCTGCTTATTTTATCTTAAAGAAATGAGAATTATTCTAGTTCTTAATAACGTTTAAAATTTCATTTCAATTTTAGTTGTCAGGTTTTCATTGCCATAATTTAATACCTGACTTCAATGTTTTCTCTAGGAGTTTATCAATCTGCTTCTATGGTTCCTACTAGCTTTTGAGGCTGCGCTCTCTGCTTTGTCATACATTTTATGATTATCACTATAAATCATTCGTTAGATTTGTCTCTCTATATCATCGCATTTTACAGTCACTGAATGACTTCGCTGACCGCAATAAAACACTCTTTGTTATTCTACCTACAGTCTTATCCCTGTGGTCTTTCTAACATCTCCACCCTACTTTACACCCCTGAAGCAGAGTGTTCTTATTCATGAAATGCAAACAGAGCCCCTGATAAGTTCTCTGCATTTTCCCCCACTGTCCGCTGCAAATTCAATTACAATAGCCGAATCACAATCTTCATCATATTAACACTGATCTACTTTCTAACCCATATTAACACAGACTTTTCTTTAAATTTGTGTTAGTTTGGCACTTTCTTTGTTTGGAGCCAGTCAAAGTTGATCTTTCCAATCCGAATCAAACTTTTACAAAAACATAATCTGCAAATCTCTTTGAACTGAGAGCTTCAGAGCAGAGCTGCTTACAGCATTTGCTCTCTTTTGTATCAGGACTATTCAGTTACTCTTCATACAGTATAAAGAAATTCAGCATGTCATTAATTTCATTAACACTGGTTTGATAGCTTATTCAAATGGTTAGTATGCAGATTCAACTTAATATTATCATTATTCAGTCCCACTTATCTCTACTGTTCCACAGAAATCACAAGATTCCTCAAATCTTGTTCTCAGTCTCTAGCCGCTTGCAACTTCAACTCTTGTTACAAAAATATGGCAATCTACTCTTAAATAACCTTGTTTTCATAACATTAATACAATAAAGCACATCCACATCATTATTATTGGCAGAACATTAATTTTCATAAGCGACATGGAAAATCAAAATATTCTAAGCAGGTTTCACAAAGTTTCTGATTAACTTTAGTCACATGTTGTTTAGGAAAATTATCTCCAACCCATAATTTCCTTTATAAAACAGACAATGTCCTTGTCTTTCAATGACTTAATTTCAACAAAATATCTGACTTTGTACATTATTGATTTCCAAAATCTTCGGACATAGCTGTCTTTACATCTATCTAATTGTGTTATCAACAACACTGATTACAAATCAGGTACATATTAACATCCGGAAGCTGGCTTAATAAGCTAGCACTGTTGCTATACTCTCAGCATAGCTGGACCCTTTAGGTTCAAAAAGACAATGGTTGTCAAAATAAACATAATTTCAATAATTATTTTATCTCTAAAATATAGAATTTTTCCCGTTCTGCTTAATGAAACATTCCTTATCTTTATATCATGTTAATCCCTGTTAATCATACTCAATGCCTTATTTTTATCTAGAACTCACTTTTCATACCATTTCAACTTAATTTGACTTAATCAGGCGTTCATAAATATGAATTTTATCTTCCCCTACATGCCAGTTCCTTCCGTATCTGTTCAATCCAACACTTCACTGTTTGTATTTTCCATCAGAAAAAACATTCTCTCTTCCCTACATGTCAGTTCCTTCTCCTATCGACTCTGTTCTCTTTTATCTGCTTCTTTTCCATCCAACAATTCACTGTTTGTTCACATTTTTACACTCATGAACAAACTACAACAACTCTTTGACTAGTAACGGATAAATTGGCACTTCAGAAAAACCCTGTACTTTTGCACAATCTCATACGCTCATCATTTACAACACTGCTCAAATCATCAGTCATAGCTTTGCTCAAAGTTTCATCAGACACACAAAAAGATTTGCAAGCAGTTTCTTCATTGCAGATAGCAGAAAGAAAATCAGTGTATGTGTTTGTGTGTGCGTCGTGTGTGCGTTTGTTAGTACAAATATTTTCACTTCCCCTTTGCTTAACAATCATCCGTTTCCCAATTTCTTGCATGCATTTCTGGCCGTAATTTTTTTCCATTTTACAGAAAACCGGTGTGTAAAAATGGTCTACTTTACTGTTAGATGACTCCATTTTGGCTGAATCTCCCTTCTGGATTTCACAACTTCGACACGTGTCTTACAATATCTGTCAAACGTCTTCGACAGACCCGATCTTTTACTCCGAGATCGGACGGACCTCTGCTTGTTTACGTTCCACTCAAAGTTTTCTCACGTGCGCTTATTCGCTTGCTCAATTCTTTTTACTTGATTAATTCAACCTGGTCTTGTAATTACGTTCCACTCAAAGTTCCCCCACGTGCGCTTATTCGCTTGACTCAATTCAATGTGGTAAAACTTAGAGTAGAGCACAATCACCCAGAAACTTCTTAATCCTGTTTTAAACTTTCTCTAAGGTTTACATAAATTTCGAATAGAACGTAATCATCTCAGCAGCTGTGATTTCTCTGAATCACCAGTGGATCCCCTGTCCACTAACGAGCTAAGTGTGGAAAAAACCGATCCGAAGCTACTTCAATTTCTTCCCCAAACAATTGTGATTATCTGAATCACCTCTTCGCTCGTACCAAAGCAAAACTCAGCCAAAATGGTTCACGTTCACTCACAGTCATATCAGATTACACCACACAAAATAAAATAATTTTAACTGTCTCTTACCCGAGATGCTTTTATTGCCTCCGAGTTCTTTCTGAATCCAGTGGGTTCCTCCTGGCCCTGATAGCAGTTTTGGCTCTTCTCTCTCAATTCGGCGAGGTAAGACTAAAGCCTTTTGTGCTTTAGGGTGATCAGTCCGTCAATCCGCTTTCTCAGGGCCAGAAGAAACCTCATGGATCCCACGTTTCTGACACCAACTTGTTGAGGCAAAAACAAGTAACTAACAAAACAGCATCAGGCATAAGAGACATCAGGATCAAATTGTTCTTAAAAGATATTTATTTCTTGCAAGAAACGTTCCCAGTCCACCCGCAGACCAGCTGCAGACGGAGTGAGACCCAGAGCAGAGGTTGGCCCGCATTTTTATAGTGTTATCTCTTTCAAAAGCTATCTCTTACAGCCCCCACTAAACAAAAGACACAGAGGAACCCCTGTGGCTCCCCTTACCCCCTAGTCTTCTCACCTCTGAGTCACACACACACACACCCTGCAGCTGTATTAACCTCATAAAATAAACTCAAAATACAGACAAATGAATGTATGGCATTCATTTGTTAAATCATTGAAAATAAAAACAAAGAAAAGATTAATTTTTCCCACAACAGTGTGTGTGTGGTCGCGTCTCATATGAGTATGTGCGCAGAGAGTTTGTGTGTGTGTGCTCGCGTCTCATTGAGTTTTGAGACTGTCTTTGGTTCACTGCAGTTTTAAGGAGGAAAATACTCAGCAATGGTGTCGACTTATGAATTTACACATGGTTTGTCTTAAAGCATATTAAAAAACACATATACGCAACATTAAAAGCTTGATTTTCAATTATTTCTAACAAAATAATACAAGTAACATGAATGACTATTTTACCTTATCTTATACTTCTAGCTCTTCTGCTGTTGTGAGTCTGTGTTTAATCCCTGCTGTGGTGTTCTGTGTGTCGTACAGTGCTGAAATGTCTGCAGGCCAGGTACAGCGCGAAGGTTTTCTACACACACGCTGGCTGTACGCTGGTCGCCCTAAACCCCTTCCAACCCATCCCTCACCTGTACTCTCTGGATGTGATGAGGGAATATCACTCCGCCCCTCAGCCTCAGGTAAACACACATGAGGACATGAACAAGTCTATCAGTTCATCTCAAACATTAAAATGTAGAAGTTACACATACTTTGCTGTGGAAGCGATAAATACCATGAGATTATATGGTCATATGTAAGGCTGGGTGGTTTGATGCTTCATGCCATGAACTGGTAGATGTATGTTAAAGGTGCAGTAAACTATTTCTGAGAAACGCTGTTGAAAGTGGATCGGACCGAGCACCACAACACACTTGTAGCCAATCAGCTGCAGATTTGAAGAAGGACTGTAGAAAGAGAGATGGCTGAGAGACATTACATTTAACTGGAATTAAATCTAACGCGATTTGGCAAAGGCTGCAATATTTTTTTTTTTTTGAATGCGCCGCTTGTCAGTGCAGCACAGTTCTGTGATCAGTAGTTAATGCTGCTTTATCTGAAAGCCAGAGGGCGGAAACCCCAAATATTCCCTGCAGCACATCATTCCAGGAAATCCCTATGGGCATCATAGGCCCTGTCCCAAATGGCGCACTTCATGTGGACTTTCGGTCTCGTCGACTTAAATTGAGCGTGCTGGCTGAGACTACGAGTCCGTAGGCCGTCCCATTAATTATTTTAACACTCTGAAGTGTGCTCAGCAGCGCCCCCTTTGTACCCTTGAAGCGGTCTTCAGCATAGATGCAGGCTCCACGCACTTTAACTACCCAGGAATCCTTGCGAAAGGCCAATCAGAGAACGGATGGGAGGAGATTTCGCTCACTGATAATTGACATGGCTGAGAAGAAAATATTACGGTTTTTATGACCTAGATGTACATTTTACCAGTTGTTACCTACAGTTTATACAAACATTATGGTCATCTACCAGTGGTTGATGTCTCAAACATAATAATAGTGCGTTGGATAATAATACGATCACATTATGATTCATTAAATAAATAGAACCGAATGTCAGGGCTTTACTGAGACATATGTAAACATAGTATGAATATTGATACCTGTAAATTCATCTGAAACTCATGCACATTTTCATTATGTGTTAAAATTGTAATCTTAGTTCAAATGGAACATTATGTATTATTATGTACAACTGTATACATCATTTAAATAAGCATGATGTATCTATTGTCTAATGCCCAGGTGGCATACACAATATCAAAATACAGAACTGTAAAAGCCGGCTGTGTAGTGGACATGGAGATAAGACGTCGGAGCGCAAAAATGTGATTTCTCCTGTCCAACAACAACCAGACCGTTATTTCCGGCTTGACAATCTAGTCTGTCCCAAAAATACCTCTCAATGCGCCCTCGTGGACTCGCGCCAAGGGCCCTATAGGTCTGCACTACATGACGTCACCAAAGTGTGGACTCTGAGGAAGTCCACAAGTCCGGAGTGTGCCATTTGGGACAGGGCCATACTATCACTGTAGCTGAATAAACAGAAGATTGAAACGCTTTGATTTGATTAAACATGACTAATAAACACACAACTTTGACAATATATGGTTTATCTTGAGTTCTTCAAGCCTTCTCTGGTATTTTCATGATGATAAAGTATATTTATATAATGCAGTGATAATTGACATAGCCTTTATCACTGTATAGAATACTATGAAATATATTGTGTGCCTTATTCTGTGTAAGAAGCCACATCATCTCACAGAAGGATGTTTTCAAACACTCAGCTGATGTTATGAAGTGAGTTTGGAGTAAAAATTTTATTAAATGTTGTCTTTTGTTGGACAAGAGGTTCTTAAATGCTTCTCATGTTTGGAAATATGTGTTGCTTTTTCAAATGCACGTTAAACTGGCAGTGCTTTCAGGTGGAGCAGCGTTTACTACTGATCACAGAGCCGCGCTTCACTGACAAGCTACGCATACAAATAATCACAGCCTTTGCAATTTCATAATCGCACTAAGACAGAACGGTTTAAGCGCAATTTCGGGTTAATTGTGATTAATCGTGCAGCCCTAATATGTGAGTATTATCGGTTTTGCTGTGTTTCACAGAACCAAGATATACTGTTGTTGTAATGTTAGCTAAAGTAACAGGACAACCTTGTCATTCATTCCCCATCTTCGCATTGTTTTTCATGAAGCATTATTTTGCTTCGCTTTAACTATAAAGAGACTTTTGTGCATTTGCGGGCGGAGCAATGAATGGAGGGGTGTGTTTGTTTGGGTTGATTTCAAATATCAATAATGTTGCTCATAAATCTCTAACTGCACCTTTAACCGGTGTTGATTTTGCTATATGATTAGGGTTAGGGTTAAACAATTAGACACCAATAGGAAAACTGAAGACTTAAGTATAGCAAACTGCATTGCAGAAGGCAACTTTATTGCACCAAAAACAACAGTTTTGTTGAATGGGAATTATTTTGTATCCTTGTTTTTAACAAGGTGTAACTGCAGGTTATTGTACGACAGCTTCAAGCATGGCTCAGATGAAGCACCTTTCATTTATTTAGTATTTGCGTTATTATCAAATTTATCAAAAATAGACATTACTGCTTGAGTTTGTTGTACAGAAAATATTTCTTGGTTAAATTGTTATTGAATGAAGCAAAAATAACTACATTGTGATTATCTACATTAACCAAGATATAAAGAAGTCATGACACCCACCCATTAAGTGATGACACCCACCTCTAGCATGTTGTCTTTGGAAACTAGAGATCTGTACTGTTAATGCACAACAGATGACAGGATGATCTGCCTTTTGTCAAAGCGGAGGATAGAGTCAAAACAGTGTTTGCACACCTGGTCTGTTCAGTGTGCTGCAGGTTCTGTGCGATTCAGTATGAAGTTAATGAGTCAGTCTTTAACTTTTTATATTTTAAACAGGGCTGAACAGTGCTTTTGTTACGTCTTCTGGTCACCAGCTGCCATTCATTTGTGCAAAAAGTAAAATACAAACTATTAGTCTATTATTTATGAGATTTGACCTTTTCGTATCTACGCCATGGACCAGTAACAATGCTCGCTCTCCTCTGCATGTTTATTTTGACATCTGAGAATGTTAATGGAAAAATTGCAAACCAGGAAGTTGGATATAAATAACCTGAGGTCACTCTAGATGATATTGACCAACATTTTATGGCCGTTTTCTTGGACAGGTAAGGGTAAATTATAGACCCCCTTTCAGTTGGTAAACATGGTGACGTTTTTTTCTGGGCGGAGCTTAGGTGGTGGCAGAACGATCCCTCTGGCCGCTTCACTAACGTTAGTTTGCAAGTTTTGTTAGCTTGTTTTTTTAACAATGACTGGAGGAAATCCGATTTTATCTTAATGTGCAAGGTCACTCACTGTCCAGGACCGCGATTGTTATTTGCAAAAGTTAATTTTAACGGACATCCCAGATTGGCTGACCCGTACGTGCTCATTCAATGGATGGACGATCTATAACTGTACTAAATGGTCACAAGACTTGAGTGGTAGCCTACGATCCGCAGTTCTGCCAGCGCCAGCGCCACGGCCAGCCAGAAGACGACAATGTAAAGAGTGACATTACGGTGCAATTTTAATGATGTGAATATTTTCTAGAAATAAAAATTCCAGATACAGCATATTCATTTTTTAACTATGTATTTGATTACACTTTCTTACCAGGTTCTTCAAAAAGTCTAGTCACAATCAATCAAAACAATGTATACAATCATAGATGATTCACAAATAATCACACTCATTTAGAAAACATTATGCGATAAAATTATTATGCGAATAAATAACAATAATAATAATTTAAGCTCCTTATTATGTACCCGAGTCTGTGCTGGTTTGTATTGGCCGCCTCCAGTTTTCCCTTTGTTTTGCCACCAGCTAACGTCGTGACCTAACTGTGACGTCGGCTCGAAATTGGTCTGTAGGGCTGGGAGAAAAAATCGATTCACCTAGCTATTGCGATTTTATTTTATTTATTTTTTCGATTCTAAAATGATTTTTTATTCCTGAATCGATATTAATTCAAATTCAATTGCTTTATTTTTGTCCTTGCTTGTAGATGAGGTTGACAGAAGTTAGCCACTTTCGTTCCAACAGAGGATGAAATGTGTTGTTATCTATGAGTGTTGAGTGTAGTAATATCCCAAGTGTTTGCGTGGAAGAGATGTGAGACTGAACGCACTGAAAGCCCTCGCGCTGCTCAGATACAGAGAGAGAGAGAGAAGACAGGAGAGCTGCACGATTCATCTTTAAAAGACTGTGATCTCCATTCAAACACACACACAATCTTTCAATTCGTCTGTCTATTAAACTTTGACAAAATCATTTCGCAACATTCAAAGCTGTGTTGGCGCTGACCCGGAGAGAGTCGTCATGAAACAGTCTTTTCAACCTCATAGTATCATTATTTCTGTGACGCAATTGTTAAAATTATCATAGCAGTGCTTGGATAAAAGTTTAAAGTTCAAATATGAACACTGATGTCTACGATAGCGATCGAAATCAGCTTTTGATAGAAACTTGGTGCTTAAAATTACGCATTTATCGATTACATTGTTTCGCCACTAATTGGCGACAAGTGACTGTTAAAAAATGTATTTGTTATTGATTCATTTATTAAAGAGAATGTAGTATTGTATGATGCTTCTGAAGTAGAAGTCAGAAAGATGTGATGATTTGTTATTGTTAGTATGACTCATGTACAGTCAGTATAAGTGTATGATTTAACTTTTCCCGATGGTCTAGTGTTAAAAAATTTGCCATATCGAATCGCAATACATGTATAATCGCAATTCTAAAAAATAAAATAAAAATAAAATCGCAATACATATCATATCGGCACCCAAGTATCGTGACAGTAGAAGAG
The DNA here is from genome assembly GCA_021554675.1 of Leuciscus idus. Lineage (NCBI taxonomy): Eukaryota > Metazoa > Chordata > Actinopteri > Cypriniformes > Leuciscidae > Leuciscus > Leuciscus idus. Next base: position 48,968,242 of record CM038624.1, on the reverse strand, counting down.
ATGGGTGTAATGTCCCACCCCTAGTAAATTATATTATGCTGATTTACAGAAAGCACTGTTATATAGAAGGCAATGTTAAAGCATCTCTTTGTACGTAGGAATTTAAGCCACACATCTTCATCGTAGCAGAAGAGGCGTATAGGAATGTGCAAGGCCAGGTGGAGCCCATGAACCAATCGCTGGTCGTCTCTGGAGAGAGCGGAGCTGGGAAGGTAAGCAGTGTTTGTGTGTTGTTGGTTCCCTGATTCATGTTTTCCAATGCATGTGAGTAATAACTGCTACACAACATTAACAGTCCTAGCTCTGTGTAAACATCTCTTCACATGTGGATTTAGTGACAGAGCTTTACTGTAGGTTGCTCTATACTTCAGTGGCAGTGTCTTTGTAAAGCTACATCAGATTTACATAACAATATCGGCTGACATGTGATGCTCAAACTGTTTCCCAAAGCCAACTGTGGTCGCAAGGTCCGTCGTTACCAATAGAGTTCAAAGGAACTCGCGACCATACACTGTAAAACATTTTATGATCAATAAGTTATGACAACATACAGTATGTTTTTACATTGCTTTAACTCATCGATTAAAAAAAAAAAAAAAGTTATACAAGATTTAACTTTTTTTTTAGTTTTTTTTTTGTTTAATGTAATTTAAGTTGAAATGATTTAAACATCCAAGTTAATTGTACTTAAAAATGTATAGCAGCAACTTTTGTTTTTTTTACAGTGTAGTTGGCTAACGATGCTTTTGGGAAAAAGATCAGGCTAAAATAATCTAAATAAACTTGCTGTTTGTTTTTTGACGTTGTGAATGTGTTTCTTCAGAAAGATCTGCATGTTAGAAAATTATGAAAGTTTAGAAAGCCCTTTTTTTGCATTGTTTGTTCTGAATTTTTCTGTTTCATAGTACAGTGAATAGAGATGCACCGATTACAATTTTCTAGGCCGATTCCGATTTCCCGATTTTTCATTGAGTTTGACCTGCCGATACCGATTTTAGCCGATTCCGATTTCATTGTTTCTAACCACTTTACAGCACACACACATATTTATTTTCTATCTTTTCTTTAATAGAACATTTTACATTTTGCATAGAACATAGATAATTTTTTGAACAGATAATCGCTATAAAATATAAATATATAAATTACTCCTGGTGTGGGAAATTCACACACATCTAAAGTGTTATGGAAGAACCATTTCCTTCTTTTTTTTAATTTCCTTAAAAAAAAATGATTTTTTTAAAATATATTTAGCAAACTAAACTTCTGTATGAAAACAGGTAATGGCAATAATATATATATATATATAGCCTTGCAGTATAAATATATTTCTATATTTTCTGGCTAGTTTACTTTATTTATTTTTTATAACCATATCCATACTTGCAACCAAAACTGAATAATAAAAACAAGTTTAAATGGGTAAATCTTCTACAAATATTTTTTAGTCTTCGTTTTCTTTTCTGACATACTCCAGTTCTTGTTAAAACACACTAGACATACTTATTCTGTGCATTTTGAGCACTTTTTGTGTGAATTAATTTTTAGTTTGTCCATCAAAAGTGTGCTTTCACTTTAATTGAGCGTGAGCAGCGCAGCAAACATAGACCCGCGCCGAAACCCGCGCTTCACTACTGCTCACGCGCTGCTCCTGCTTGACGCTCACGCGACGCTCCTGCTTGACGCTCATGCGCTGCTCCTGCTGCCGGTGTGTATGCACTCATTGATTAACATGCACGCCGGAAAAAACCCGCACTGCTCACGCGCCGCCGACATTTGTGGTGTGAAACGGACGTAATTCACGAGGTTTCCTAAATGTGCGTTCTGTGTGCACGTGTGATGCTGATGTTGCGCGATGTTAATCATGCGGCGCCCGAGTGCATTTGACCGGCATAAAATCGGCATATGTCAGACTGATTACGTTGAAATCGGCCAATTCCGGTCACCAGCCGATCAATCGGTGCATCTCTAACAGTGAACTCTCTTAATATAAAAATCCAGGAAAGTTTGATTTCTTATATGATGTCTTTAAACGGTCTGTCAAGCTCAATATTTCAAACACATATTAACACGTCTGTTTGACGGATCTCAAAGCGATTTAGACCACATCTTCTGTACTAAATCTCTCTTCAGACATGGACGTCACGCTGTCTGATGAAGTATTATGCCACTGTGGCCGCCTCTTCTCAGAAGTCCCAGAACACAGTAGAGAATATAGAAAAACGAGTACTGGACTCCAACCCCATCATGGAGGCGTTTGGTGAGAAAGACTCAAGAGCATTTTATGTTGTACTTTTGTTTTTCCTCTATGATTTTCAGTGATATTTTCAATAGACTCTTTCCAAAAGCCTTTATTTTCCTTTCCCATTCTTCCCCAGGCAATTCTTGCACGTTACGCAACAGCAACAGCAGTCGCTTTGGAAAATACATTCAGCTTCAGCTCAACAGGTCAGTTGTGTTTCTCTCAGACTTCAGGCACATGAATCTAAAGCATTTTGTTATTGTTTTAAACCAATGTGATTTTATAATTCAGCTCTCAGCTGCTGGTTGGGGCGTCAGTGCATACGTATCTCTTGGAGAAGACCCGAGTGGCTATCCAAGCACCGAATGAGAGAAACTTTCACATATTCTACCAGGTAAATAAGAGCCTGCATTCACAAAACCTACCAGGAATACAAATACTACAAAAGATATCCATTTCCAGTGATATTATCAGTTCTAATGCCCATTATGTTTAGATCATCTACAAATATTTTGATGTCAGACAATTTTGTTTGCTTGTGTGTTCATTTATATGTTGTTTGCTCTTGGTTTGATTTGAAGATGATGAAAGGAGCCACAGACAAACAGAGACTGGAATGGATGCTGCCTTTGGAACAAGACTTTGCTTGGTTGCCACATGCTGAGAGAACCTTAGAAGGCAAGAATTAAAATTAAAATCCCCCTGTAGTCATTAATTTTATCCCTTAAAACTCATCTTTGATCACCAAAATGACATATTTAAATGTTTTTTCCTTGAAAAAAAATTCGTAATGCCTTAAAAATAGCTTGAATGTAACTCGACACCCTTGCCTCATTTAGTATGCGTGGTTCTATGAATATGCAAATGAGCCCCGCCTCCACTCACTCACTCAGCTCAGAGATCCACTCGTTGACGATCACACGTTGATCTGATTGGTTACAAGGTAGTTTGTGACGTCAGAAACACCAGCTGTTTTTGAGACTGTCTTTGATTCACTGCAGTTTTAAGGAGAAAATACTCAGCAATGCTGTCGACTTATGAATTTACACATGGTTTGTCTTAAAGCATATTAAATACACCATATAGACATATAAGCAACATTAAAAGCTTGATTTTCACCACTGGGGGACTTTAATATATTTACGCTTTAGTCACATTTAGCAGATAAGAGCTGGGCAATTATATAATTTACAATTTGCAATGATATAAGCAATCAATAAAGATGGACATACCTATATATCCAACTTTATATAAAGATCTGGGCGATAATATAGTTTCAATATACTTCATTAATTTGTCTTTTGAAGCATTTTATGAGGAATTTGAGGAGGCACTTCTAATATATGACATCTTGCATTCTGTTTGTCTGGGCAGAAGACTGTTTGCAAGAGACGATAGATGCCATGATCAACCTTGGCATTGATGAGGGGAAACGGGCACAGATTTTCAGGGTAAGTTGTGACAAGGGTAAAAGGACATCAAAACCTCAAAGATGATTGGAGATTAATGGTATGATTGTTGGATTTGTAGATACTGATTACACTGGGTGGTTTGGACTGATTAATTAAACTTTACGATGTTAATAAGATCTTATTTGTATGAATAGTGGGTGGAGACACTGAAATACACACAGTTCTTTTTTTGAAGTTCACACACCAAAATAACAACATAGGAGATGAGAGAGTTGGTGGCTGTTGATGGGTAAAATTATGGAAATAAATATGATGTAAAAATGACTGGATTGTTGTCTTTTTGCAAAGATCCTTGCAGGTCTCCTGCAGCTGGGGAATGTGGACTTCAGTCCTGCATCAGAAGAGGCTCAACCATGTGATCTTGATGGGCACTCCAAAGGTGTGGTGTTTCTGCTGTTTTGTTTATCTAAAAAGCAAAGTTATGACTATGAGGTGAGGTGCATATTCCAGACATGATGAGACGAAGTACTATTATGGGTGATGCAAGTTCATGTCTGGGTTGTGACATGTCTCTATCACATTCCTCCTCTCTCCCAACTACTTCTCTCTTTGCTATATACACTCTCTTTTGACCAATAAAAGGTCATTGTACTATAAAAATATCCTGTAAGTTTCAGAACTCAAATCTTTCTCATTAGCCCAAAAATAGCTCCCAAAACAACTCGTATGAGATTTTGTCTCAGTATGATGTAATAGGATGACGAAAGACCGCCTCCGCAGAAGAAGGTTAACGCCCACTTCTACATCATTGCCTCTTTAGCTCCGCCCACTGATTCGTGCATGTCATGCAGTAGTAAATACAAGAGCCACGCAATCACAGGATTACAAGATGTGGAAAAACACAGCCTTTGCATTGCCTTCCTTGTGATCCTAACATTAGGAAAGCGTTGATTAACTTTTTAATGAAGTTTCAGAGCGATACTGTTTTTTATCTTATCTTACAGTAAGATACTGTTCGTATTTGCTTCATTTTACTGTGGATTAGAGAGATTGAAAATAAAAGATGGCAGTGACGTCTATATTGGATCCGACAGTAATGTCGAAACACAGTAACAGTGTTTTTACCATTTGCCACTATGCTTTGTCTTGTACAGATCGCTTGATATGTACTCGCTTTATCTCTTCACTTTACTGAAAATGATGAACGATAATTATAAGAACGACACAATGCATTCATTCATAATTCATTTACATGAAGCACCGTAAGTTATCCTGTCATCAATAACTGTGGTAACTCCAAGTACTTACCAAGTACTTTTTATTATTTTAATTTCTTCTATGTAAAGCACTTTGAATTGCCATTGTGTATGAAATGTGCTATATAAATAAACTTGCCTTGCCTTGTCTTGCCTTAAACTTTAGTTGCCACAGCCAAAACTTATAAAGCATATGTAATACGCATAAATGTTTTTCAGTTGGCAGAAGTTTCAACTATGTAATGAGATAAACCCCTTTCTGTAATGTCTTCATTTCAACACTGATATAATGTAATAAAATACTGGAATGAATATAAATAACGATGATTAATTACTACGCTGTCACAGTCTGGAGTATCCCTAGTGTTTGAGGTGTAGGTTCGTCATCTGATTCGGGATCAGACTCTGGCTAAAACATGGCGAACATCGGAGGTTTTCAAAACAATTTCACATGTGTAATGGCAGGGGACGTTAAAAAGCATTTTAATACGCAACACTGTTACCCAATCATAGCAGTGGGCGTTTACTTCCAAGTCTTGAATGCTTCTCAAAACATGAGTGTTGAGGATAATAAAAAAGCCTATTACTTCTAAATTATGTTTTTTGTTTATATTGGGACTCTTTCTATACTTTAGGACTTTCCCATGTTGTGTGCAGGTTTCCTCCAGAAGACCGCTGCCCTGCTGCAGGTGCCGTTAGACGAGCTGCAGTCGTGTCTGACCGTGAGAAATCTGCGCGCTGGCAAACAGAACATCCTCAAACCTTGCTCTCGGTCGGAGTGCACCGTCCGCAGAGACTGTCTCGCTAAAGCCATTTATGCGCAGTAAGTCACAGACATATAAGCCTGTTTACAAATTTTATGAAGATGTTTGTAGATATATATTTTATTGATATGTAGTGTTGCATACTTATACTTGTCACGGTACCAAAATTTCAGTAGTCTGTACCACTACCTGTAAAATTTTGCCAATTTCGGCAGAATGCTGTTCTTTCTTTTTCGGACCAACACATTGTTGGTTATCATGAAAGGCACCTCTGATTGGCCATTGCGTCTGTGATTGGCTACAATAGGCCATTGCGTTCACGCGCTCAACAGATATGTCTGTGATTGGCTTCAATGCTTGGCGCTTATAAAAACGCGGAGTAAATAAAAACCTTTGACTCTCAAAAAGCCCTTAAACAAACACAAACGAGAATGCTTAAAATGCTGGTACTGTCAACTTTTTTTTTAAGGATCAACTGGTACCAGTTGACAACCCTGCTTATGGCGCTTTTCCACTACACAGTACCAGCTCGCCTCGCCTCGACTCGCCTTTGTTTGGTTTTCCACTGTGTAAAAGTTGTACCTGTACAGAAGATTAAGTCACGGCAGTTTCCTGCGGCGTCGCTATGACGACCAGATACTATTGTGGAGGAACTATCTATCTGCAATGGAAAACAGAGCGAAAAGCGAGCCGAGTCGAGTTGAGCTGATACTGGTAATGGAAAAGCGCCATTATACTTGAAGTGAAACTGAAGGACAGAAGATATTTTTATAATACTGGTGCAAGTTTTTCAATGACCATGTTTCTTTTCCCATTTTCAGGCTGTTTGACTGGTTAGTCGCCTTCATCAACAACAGTATGTGTGCCGACAGTTCCATGTGGTGCAACTTTATTGGTACATATTCTATTTATTTATTTAATGTGAAATATTATCAATATATTAATTTCAGTAATACATTTTTTCATTTTAATGTGTCAAATCATTTACTGTACATTTTGTTTTTCTAAATGGAATGAAAGTACTTCTAGAAAGCAATAAACCCTTGCCTGGTGTCTCCTACAGGCCTGCTGGATGTGTACGGCTTTGAATGTTTCGTCCTGAACAATCTGGAGCAGTTGTGTATTAATTACGCTAACGAGAAGCTGCAGCAGCACTTTGTGGCTCATTACCTGAAGGCCCAGCAGGAGGAGTATGTGACCGAGGGGCTGCAGTGGTCCTTCATACGTTATCAAGACAACCAGGGCTGCCTGGACCTGATTGAAGGCAGTCCCTCCAGCATTTTCTCCCTGCTCAATGAGGTCTGCTTCCACTTCTCATCTCAGAGAGAGAAATCGATGAAAAAAGACAACGACTTTGTAAAAGTATCTTGCATTTCTTTTGCATTGCATTCAGGTTTTTAAATTTACACCCGCCAAATGCGTGTAAAAATCAACTCTGGCGGGTAACGCTGTCAAATCACGAGCCAATTTGGTGTGTTACATCCCAGTAAACAATTACCGTCTTTCAACATTGACTTATGGTTGAAAATAAGTTGTCCACCTTGGACTGGTTTACGACATGATTTCATCTAAGAAGTTTCGGCCGGACTTTTTGATTACGTGTTACATGCTAAAATAACAGAGAAAAACAAACTACAAAACCATGTTCATTATTATCTCAAATAAGAGTTTTACATATTCCATCAAGACGTTGAAGATTGACCTGTTTTCAACGTTGAAAATTCATAATTAGACGTTGAAGATTTTCGTCTATTCAACGTCTAATAGACGACTTTTTGCTAGCTGGGATATTATGTTTACTCACTTTGCTGGGGAAGTTCGTGTAAGAAAAATCTGCACAGATTCAGCGCAAACCCTCGTGAGTCATCGTGATATATTAAATACAGCTTATTTCACAGAATCTGCTCATATCTGGCTTACTTGAACACACTTGTCACTGCGCAACATTTAACGGCGTGCTTGTTCATTTGCATTAAAGCAAAAGCGAAGATTTATAAAGCATTTGGTGAACAGAAAAGACATTGTTATTTTTCAACATCCTACATTTTTTCAAGTTCTTTGTCCTGTATTGTTATGTCCACCTAAAACACATTTTTGGTGATAAGAAAGAAAGAGGAAGGGAGGAGATGCTGGATGACAAGATTTAGTTTGAATAAGAATATATATATACAGGGTTCCCGCGGGGTCTTAAAAAGTCTAAAATTCGGAACTTTAAATTTAAGGCCTTAAAACGTCCAGATTTTCATCCACGGTCTTAAATTTCATTTAGTCGGGTCTTAAAAAGGTTTTACCCTCGTTCATTTCCAGAAACACTGGCCGCAGAAAGTTATTACAAAGTAGCAAAAAAGTATCGAGTCGTAGCCTACAAAGCGGAGCTCTAGAGCAGGGGTCTCCAACACGCCGCTCGCGAGCTCCAGTAGCCCCTGGCCTGATTGGAGGTCGCTCGCCTAGAGGCCGTTCACATATCGCGTCTTTTGCGCACTCAAATGTAGGCGCGCGGTAAGCGCGCTCATAATTGAAGCGACGCGCTCGTTTTTTTCCAGGCGCAGCAAGATGAAAAAATCTCAACTCTTCAGAATGCCGCAAACGCACCGCAGGTAATGTGACAAGAACCAACCAATCAGCTTCGCCCTTTCCGTAACAACATTGAAAGCTCACTCAACTGGAAGGATGCGGGTGCACCCAAACACTACGGGTGTTTTTCTCTTCTCCGTAAATAAATCTTGAAGCAGAGCTACAGCAAGCGTTTCTCGCCGGTGGTGGAAATCCATTAGCCACTAAAACTTCTTTGTCGTTGTGGAGAGCGCAGTGCTTGGTTGCATAGCAACGACAGACGCCACGGGAAAATCTGACCTAATTTTACTATTAATAATAAAAGATAAGCTAAAGTGCATTGTAATTGTCAGTAATTAATCTGGTTTATTTCTTCTCTTTTTTTCGGGCTAGTAGAAGTTCTGAATAGCCGGTAACTAAAAAATTTTGTAGCCAAATTGGCCGACGAGTGAAAGTTAATTTCAAACCCTGATTCCATTGCATTTGAATTTGCATCGCAAATATAGTGAATGCCACTATTAATAGCTTATTGATACATGGTGAAAGAGCTTTTTTTTAATAGCACTAATGAATTTACCTTCTTCCTTCCTTGCTTCCCTTTCTGTCGGTCTGTCCTCTAGGAGTGTCGTCTGAACAGAGCATCGGATGCGAAGCAGTTTCGTGTGCGTCTGGAGAAGGAGCTGTCAGATAATGCCAACATCAGCTGGGACAAATTCAGCAAAGAGCCCCATTTCACTGTGGCCCACTACGCTGGCAGAGTCAGCTACCAGATCCAGGGCATGATGGAGAAGAACAAGGTACAAACTACTCTACCAGTCAAAAGTCTTGGATCGGGATGATTTTTTATGTTTTTAAAAGAAGTCTCTTCTGCTCACCAAGGCTGCATTTATTTGATTAAAAATATACATTTAAATATTGTTAAATATTATGACAATTTAAAATGACTGTTTTCTATTTTACTGTATTTTAAAATGTAATTTATTCCTGTGCTCCAGAAAAGTGTTTAATGTAAATCATTTTTTTTAGAAAAGAAGTGTTTAGTGTTACAAAAGCTTTCTATTTCAGATAAATGCTGTTCTTTTGACCTTTCTATTCATCAAAGAATCCTGAAATAAATAACTGTTTTCAACATTGATAATAATCATAAATGTTTCTTTAGCATCAAATCATCATATCAGAATGATTTCTGAAGGATCATGTGACACTGAAGACTGGAGTAATGATGCTGAAAATTCAGCTTTAATCACAGGAATAAATTACACTTTACTATATATTCACATAGAAAACAGATGTTTTATATAATAATATCAGGGTTCGTACCGGTGCTTGAAATCCTTGAAAATGCTTGAATTTTGATGTTGTGTTTTCAAGGTTTGAAAAGTGCTTAAATTTTGGATAAAAAGCTTGAAATTGTAACTGTAGTTCTTTCACAACAAATACCTATCTGACTGAATAGTTTGTTTATTAAATGGAGAAATAAAATGTAGCCCTTCAGATACAGAGCGATTAGCGCTACGCTAGCCAGAGCAAAAGTAGGCGGAGTTTTCATTTTGATTTCCGCGCTTGTTTGGATGCCCCGTTTTTATTGGCCGCGCGGGTAATCGTCACAGAGGCGTAGCGGGAAACGTTGAACTATTTTTTACTTTGACCGCAACGTGCGCGCAAGCTAGCCAATGCTGCCTTTGGTCGACGCAGCAACAAAACGTCCTCGCGCGGCGCAAGCCATTGAAACAACTTCAGTTTTACAGCCTGAAAATCATATTATCTGGTTAGCAATATTTGGACATTAATATTATGAAAAGTATTATTCATAGGCATTATCTACTTAGACAGTGATACATTTTGAAAAATAAAACTTGTGATTTGCTTAAATATCTGATCCTTCTGCTATTATGAAACAGTTTTGGCTGTTTATAGCATTATCTCTTTTAATGTGATAAAAACACTAAATAATAATTTTGACTATGTATTGGTATGTAATTTACGGTGGTTTAAGGTGCTGGAAAAAGCTTTAAAATGGACCTTGAAAGTGCTTGAAAAGTGCTTGGAGGAGCAGAAGAGACTCTTTTAAAAACATAAAAAATCTTACCGATCCAAAACTTTTGACTGGTAGTGTATATAAATAGTTATATCCATAAATATGTAGCTGGTCTAAGCTAAACGCACTCATTTGTGTTTTAGTCTCATTTGCATGCATGTGTCCATGTGTTCTGCAGGACCCGGTTCCTCCTGAGCTCACCGGTCTCCTGCAGAGATCCCAGGATTCATTGCTGCACAGTCTCTTCGCTGACGGTGACCTTGAGAGCGAGGGCTCTAGAGGACACAGTAAAGTGATCACGGTCGTCTCCAAATTTAAGGTACAGGTTTTAAAGAGGTGAAAGTTAAGCTTATGATTTGTTCATAGAAAGATTTCATTTTTACAAGTGACTTGTGTTGTAAATTATTGTGTGTTTTTTGGCCTTGAATCATTAGGTTTTACATTCACATTATAGGATGATTTCAGATTATTTCCTTGTCCCAGGCATTTCAACACGTATATCTTTCATATTCTTGACTGTATAAAATGGTCAACAATCACGTTTTAAAGTAGAGATGTACTGAAGATGCTCTGTGATGTCAAGTGAATTGTTTATGTTTGTGCTTTTCCAAATTTTTTTTAAAGTGCTAGTCATAAACGTCAATGTTTAAGACACTAGTTTTACCACAACGGTTGATTGACGTGAATAGGCAGGCCTTCGCTGTTGTCATTTGTTTTATATCTGTATTTAAAGGATTTGTTTTAAATATTAAATTAAAATTTCCTGATAATTTACTCTCCCCAACGTCACCCAAGATGTTCATGTCTTTCTTTCTTCAGTCGAAAAGAAATTATGGTTTTTGAGGAAAACATTACAGGATTTTTCTCCATATAGTGACTTCAATGGGGTCCAAATGTGAGTTTCATTGCAGCTTCAAAGCCGAGGAATAAGAGTCTTATCTTTCAAAAAAAAATAAACACTTATATACTTTTTAACCACAAATGCTCATCTTGCACTAGTTGTGATGCGTCACACATTACGTAATCACGTTGAAAGGTCATGCGTGTTCTGGTTCACAAAGGTAGGGTAGGGCGAAAAACTCTCATTTTCTCCTCCAACTTCAAAATCACCTGACATCGTTGTTTTACCTTTTATTTATTTATTTATTTATTTATTTATTTATTTATATTTGTAAATGGCGTTTGACTTAGTCTTTGCACGTTCTCTCTGTAAACACTCGGTCTGTACTTCCGCCTATGTCACGTGTGACCTTTCAATGTGATTATGTAATGTGTGGCGCATCGCAGAGCTAGTGCAAAAAGAGCATTTGTGGTTAAAAAGTATTAATATTATATATATATTTTTTTAGAAAATGACAGATCGTTTCGCTAGATAAGATATAAATGGAGTGGATTATTTGGACCCCTTCAGACTTTCATATGCTATACAACTACAATCAGACACTAGACGCATTTCCGTTACAGATTTGTGATTTTTTTTCCCTAAATGCCGACAAAAAACTATTGCGAAATGATGGCGTTTCCATTAAACGATGTTATGCGACTAAAACGTAATTTTTTCCTCTTGCGATCATGGCGACGGATGTTGGTAGGTTTACGTATATCCCAGCCACCGCACTGGCCGTTATTATTAATAACGAGACGTGTGTGTGTTATCCAAGCATTAATGGCAAGGAAAAGACCCTTATACTTGAGAACGGCACATATGAGGTGTTTCAGGGTGTTTCTCCCTCAGATCTGCTCTGAGCTCTTGATTGTGGCATTTCTTTGAGGTTTAGAATCCAGTATTCCTGTAATTCTTTTGTCTTATATGAATTTAATAAAGAGCTCTGTCTCGTATTCTGTCCAATCACACCGCGTCATCACGTCAGCTGACCTGTAAATGCGCAAAAACTCTTTCCATTGTAGTTTTGCGAAATATTTATTTTTCGAATTGCCTGATAAACCTCCTCATGCGAGCGGGAAAACTGTTTTGCGATAAATGGGAGTTTTTGCAAAATTGACGAAGTTTCCATTGGACGTATTTTCAATTCTCAATTTCAATTTGCGCAATTTGAAGGGTAATGGAAACGCGGCTCGTGTTAGAGGATGTTCAGGAGTGATGCTGTCATGTCTTGGTTCAATTCAGATTATTTTTTTACATTGACATGTGCCTGTGCTTAATTTGTTTGTCTTTCTGTGAATATGCAGAACTCACTTGAAAGCCTGATGAGGATTTTGCACAGCACCACCCCGCACTACACACGCTGCATCAAGCCCAACCCTGACTGCAGGCCGCTCACCTTCAAAAAGGAAGAGGTGCGAAAAACAAATGCATTTCTGTCTGTTCACATCGGATCCTCTTGAGTTTCAGGTTAAATAAGTTTATAGTACATGGACTGATTAGTGAGTCTTGGATTGGTTTTGTGTTCAGGTCATCGCTCAGCTTGAGGCCTGTGGGATCGTGGAGACCATAAACATCAGTGCAGCAGGATTTCCCATCAGGTAAAGCTACATAAACACACACTTCTCTTACCATACAATCTCCACATCATACAAGTATTAACCCTTGTGCATCAATTATAAAAAGTTACACATAGGTTCATAGAGGACAAAGATACCTGTGTCAAAAAACGGTCTTAAAAATGTGAAGCTTGGAAGCACAGACTTAAGTTTGGTCTAATTTTAAGGAAGACCTTAAAGTAAAAAAAAGTGTATAAAGTGAAACAAAAACAAAAAACGTTATAGAGGTTTAAGTTTATAAAAATTATTTATGAACATTTTTATATAAAATATATATTTTATAAAACATGTTAAACTGCAAAAAAAAAAAAAAAAAATCAAAGCCTTAAATCTAAACAAGTTTAGCGAATTTGATATCTCAAAAAATGAGCTTTTCAGTCTAATTTTCCCCATTAGATCCCAGCAAAACTCAAATCCAGTGGTTGGATTTGTGATTTGCAGTTGAGTTTTTCCTCTCAAATATTACACACACACAATTTTTTATTATTATACACATACAAACCACACTCTGACATCCATACACAACACACCCACACAATTATAGCTGCATAATTTATCCAATTGGCTCTATAATATTGCAGAAACAGGAATAAAGTGAGCATTTGTTTTATAGGCCAAACCTGAGAAAATGGCACCATCTGGTAAACCGTAGTCAAAAGCCTTCAACAGAATGAAAGCCTCTTAACAAAGATTGCATCATTTTATAGTTAAACGGTCCAGGGATTAAAAATTACAGTTTTAATGGGTTTCAATGGGGACATTTTTGTCCTTAAGGTCCTGAGTGGAACTATTTTGTGTTACTAGTGTAAAATAGATTTATTAAAGGAAATGGGGGTGAAATAGTAAAATTCCAATAAAAATACACACCTGTGCCAAACTATATGCATTGGGCATTAAGGCGAGACACTACAGGTGAATAGGGTAACATTTTTAACTAGCCGATATCACCATGAATCTTTCCCAGTTGATTACCTACATTAAGATGAGAAAAAAATGTATTACAAGGTTTCTGTAATATAATGTTTAAATATGCAAATTAGGCAATATCTAATTAAATATGCACTAATTTGCATATATTTTAAAAAACGAAATCTGAATATTGGATAAAGCCAGGTTAAAAATTATTTTTTCATTGTGTTCACATATTAGATGGGATTTATGGATATCTACTTTTGTTATCCTGTAAATCAGAATATACTGTCAATAGCCTTAAAAAAATTATTTTCGCCATGTTTTTTGGAATAAAATGTTATATAAATCAGGCTAGGAATAATATATTTACAAATCCCTCTGTAAATGTCTTTATAATATAACTAGGTACAAGACTGGAAAGTGTGGTGTATATATCGGTGCTACTGAAGTGGAGATTTCGGACTTGGAGAATGAGAGAAAAGTCATTTTGAGAAAACAGGCTTTAAAGATTTATATCAGCCAATGAGATTGTGCATTCAGCCCTTTTACTTTCACGATTGGTTGCTGATAAAAAGGAAATTACCATATTTGGATCCGACAGCATTGTACAGGAGAGAGAGAGCTTTCTAACGGTGTGTGTGTGATGACAGGGACCAGCATGTTAATTAAGAACGCCAACTTTTGTTGAATTTATGAGAAATCTACAGACACAAACAGAAAAAGTGTAGTAAAATAAAGACCTAAATGTGTATTTCTGACTTTTTTTCACCACAAGTCTGAAAGAAGACATGTTATTGAAGACAAATATCCCATAATCTCAAAATTGACCAGTAAAAAAACAAAAAAATTTTGCCTGCCGTGTCTCGCCTTAACACAGGAAAAATTATCCCAAAAAAACAAAACTGAAAAAGACAAAAAGGTGCATAAGGTCGCACAGGGGTTAAAAGGGAAGACTACTTCCAAGATTTGGTACATCTCATATCAGCTCAAGTTTAGAGAATTCCCTCCAGAATGATCACATTTCTTTTGTATTATTTGTGCAGGATCCCGTATTGCAGTTTCCTCCAGAGATACGGGCTGATCACAAACAACACACGAGCAGCGCAGATGAATAGAGAGAACAGTACGTGCAACACTAAGTACCGTCTGCTTTCTTCTTCTCTTCGTTAATTCCTGATTCTTGTCTTTTTTCTTTCAGTATCCTCCTCTTATTTCTTCCTATAATGTGAATCTGAATTCTTCAGGTGAATTACTGCATGCTTATCTAGTGGATATTTTGCATGCAGTTGTGCAGTTGCTTGCCTTTTTTTCTTAATCTTAACTATCTCCCTCTTCTGTATGTTGAGTTTAAATCTGGGTGTAATCTGACTAATGTCTTGTGTAGAAATAAGTAGGTCTTTGTGTCTGAATTTACGTGGTTTCATATCACTGCTTGTGGGATGTGGTACAGACTTGCTCTAGCTCATCCTGCATGAATTAGCACATTAGCTGGTTAAAGAACAGTACAAAAATCAAGTGTGCTCAATCCTGCTCCTAATCTAAACCAATTAAGCAAGGTATTTTGAAAATTACAGGTGTGTTGGAGCAGGATTGGAAGTAAAGTCTGCAGGAAGGTGGATTTATGAACGTTTGCTCTAATATCTCACGCCACCAAGAGTCAAAACAAGCTTTTAACTAATCATGATGAATTAATATGGTGACACTAAAGAGCTTGAATTTAGTTGCATGAAAGCAAGACACTACAAAATTTTATACAAAATGTTGTATAAATCAGGCGAATTAAATAAAACAAAATCCTCTGTAAAGACCTTATGAATAGAATTAAAATTGTAAAGTTTTAAAGAGTTTTCTGACTCGTTTTTAGTAGAAAAAAAACTAATTTTGAGTAAATAGCCTTTAAAGAGATGTATAGCAATTGAAATCTACTGATACAAAGAGATAAAGTGTAATAAAATAATCACTTAAATGTGTATTTTGAATGTTTTCTTAACCTCTAGTCTGAAAGAACACATGTTATGGAGGTAAAATAGGCCAAAATCGTCTAGTGCGTGAAAAAAAGTAGTGTCTTGCCTTAAAAAAAATCATGTTTAATGTTGTTTATATATGTTGTTAATATGCTTCAAGACGACCCTTGTGCAAATTCATCAGTCAGATTAATTTACTTTCAAGCATTCAAGCTATTTTAAGGCATGAAGAAATGATTTTTTCAGAAAAAAAAGCATTTAAATATATAATTATGATTATAAAAGATGAGTTTGAGGAGTAATATTATTGACTGCAGGGAGACTTTAAAACACAATAGAAGCATCATAAATGTGTGTTTCTGAAGCTCAGCTGTCGCCCACAGGCCCTGAGATAAACGGTCAGGCTGTTCTGGGATCTGCTGTAAAGGATGTGGTCAATGTGGTCATCAAGAGACACATCCCAAACTCCACCCTCAGCCCTGATGACAACAACAACATGGTGCATTGTGGGAGGACCAAAGTCTTTCTTACGCAGTCCCTGGTAAAGCATGCACTCTGATGACTTATGATTGTAACATGATTTGCAAAACGTTGAATGTTCACTGAACTCTTTGGCTCTGTTTCTCCTCGTCCTGGCTGATGCAATCACAAGCAATCAGATGTCATTTTACAGGGTTCCCACGGGTCCTTGAAATCCTTGAAAGTTTGTGAATCAGAATTTTATTTCTGTTTCTAAAGGCCCTGGAAGGTTTTGGAAAATAAACATACAGGTCCTTGAAAGTGCTTGATTTTATTTTGTGCAAGAAGTTCCATATTATTCCCCTCAGGTCGGATGAAAGTGTTATTTCACCAACACTTCATGGCCTATGCGCACTAGCTTGCTTGATTTACGTTAGTTACGCGCATTTACGTGTTACGTTCAGTGTTTCCCGCGTGATGTACTTTGCGTTGTACGTTGCCATGACGTTCACGCGTGCGCAAAACTACTACGATGGAACCTCAACGTTTCACAAACACACCGTGAAACATTGCAAAAATAGCCTAAGCTCTTTTCAATAAAATCCATGCAAAAGTTAAAATCAGATCATTTTAGAATACAAGTATAGGATGTACCGAATATTCTTCAGTTTTATGCAAAACAGAAATACGACAAATAGAGTATCAGATCTCGGTCATACGGCCAAAAAAAAAAAAAAAAAAAAAAAAAAAAACTAGTGTTTGACACATGAAAACTGTAACAATGTATCTTACAAGGTAACACGATGTAACCTTGCTCTCGCTTGATATGTGTCCCCACATTAAGTCCTTGAGGGTATTGGACCTGGAAAGTCCTTGAAAGGTCCTTGAATGTGAAGTTAACAGAGGTGTGGGAACCTTTTATTTTGCCGTCAGTAGTTAATTCATCATGTGTTGTGCAGTTGGAGATGCTGGAGGATCACAGGAACAGGGTGCGCTCACAGAAAGCGTTCTGTATCCAGTGTTGCTGGCGCCGGTACCAACAACATCAGCGCAACCTCAGGACACGCGCTGCCACTCGCATACAAGCAGGTTAGCATTCACCACCTTTATTTGTGATTACAGGTAAACTGGTTGTATAACAGATGGGAGTGGGAATATTTTGGTTCCTCACGATTCGATTAAAAATCAAATTTCACATTTATTTGTATATCGCTTTACACAATACACATCGTTTCAAAGCAGCTTTACAGAAAATACCACATTACAATTTAGAGCGATCTGTTATCAGAGGTAAATGTCTAAGTTATGTATTTCAGAAATGTACAAAATCACAGTTAGCGAAAAATGTAATAATTTTAAACAATGTAATAATTAAAGGCAGAAACAATGAGCTCATTGAAGTAATGAATACTTGTACATAGTACATAGATATGTACATAGATTTGATTGTTTTGTGTTACTTTTCTTATTCGACTACGGTAGACGGTTTAATGAGTCTAGACTCTAGAAGAAGAAAAAATCCTACTAAATTTAAATCTATTTTGTTTTTCTTCCCATTTTAGTCAACCCAATATTATAAAACAAATGCCCTGTAAGCTGACTACAACCATTACACAGTCTTCTATCATAAAGCAAAAAAAAATTAATATTTTTATTTTTTATATTAAAAATAGGAACAAAGAAGCAAATTAAAAACATTATGACAAATACAATAGAAAAAAATATACAAATTAAATAAACTTTAAGTTTTTCAGGGACAGTAGTTATAGGTTTATTTAACATGTAGTAAGAAATACTACCGAAATTGAATAATCAAATTTAAAAATAAAACACTTGTATAGTCTTCACTGTATGAATTAAATATAACTTGATTCATATTAAAGATAACAAAGTGAATCATTCAAAAGCAGTGAGTGTTTTGTTGTTGTTGTTTTGTAAACATTAATGAAACGGATGGCCCTTTAAGAATGAATGTGTGGATATAGTTAACCGGCTCTGTTTACACTGAATACTCAAAAATACTCAAAATACACTGTGACACAGTTGCATGTGTAGCTGTGAAAGAGAACAGCTGGCATGCATGTGAGAGGCGGGATCTGTGCATGCACTTCGGCTGTGTGTCCGTCAGAGTCCTCGATCGCGGCTTATTGGGATTAACGTCAATAACTTTAAGTAGTGCTTCAATAAGTGCAACACTTTAGAAAATCAATTTTTGAAATATGTGAATTGATGCAAATCGGTAGAAGATAGAATCGCGATTCATATAGGAATATATTTTTTCCCGCACCCCTAATAACAGATATAGGGCTCCATGATTTGGGAGGCAAATTTGTAATTGATAACAATTGCGAATGTGATTTAAAAATGCACAAATCCAGGTTTTCTGTTCTTATTTGAGGGGTGCACAGTTAAAAAAAGAAATATTTCCTTGTTAGCACGCAGAGCAATACTAGTGAAGTTGAAGGAGGCTTCTTCTCCCACTCACATCCAGTGGATCAGAGATATAATGTCTTGTCTTTGCCTTGAAAAGATCAGGTACTTGTTAAGAGGATCAGAAAAACAATTCCTCAGGATCTGGAACCCCTTCCATCTAAACAACGGCCTATTATTGACTTGCATTTCTCTCTATTTAGCCCTAAATATATATTTATGTGTGTATACTGTATATAGGTGAGTGCAGGTGCAAAGAAGGCTAAAGAAGTAGACATCTGCGGTGTGTCTAGACACTGACACCTGATCACCTTCCTCCTGATTATCCCTTAAACCCAGAACAGATTCAGCTCACCTGAGCCAAACACCTGCTTCACTGACATCAGTAAAGCCAAAAGATAACGGAGTCACAGTATAATCCCTGGAAATAAAAGTCTGTCCCATCATCAGAATTCACTAATGAATTAATAATACTTATAGCAGTTCAGAAATGTTTCAAAAACAACAATAGGGCCTTATAAAATTATGTAAATTGCCACAAATTCTGTATTATTTCCCCCCGAATTCTGTGTTGTCTTTTTTAATTCGTCTGGATTCTATGTTTTATGATTTAATACTAATGTAATGAAACTTTAAAGGTACACTATATAACTTTTGACCCTTGAGAAAAATGAAATTGAAAATAACATTTTATTTAAAATAGCTCGAGGATCAAGCTTATTTGTTCATGATTGCGACTAGTCGACGTCGACTCGACTTTGATCACATAAATGTGGACTTAATCAAATCTGATGTCGTTCAACCCCTAGGTCAAATGTTTCTATCCAGTATTCGTACAGTATTATACAGTGTTTTTAACTCCCTTTATGTGTCTCTTTATCATAGGTTTGAGATCCTGGCGGGTCAGAAGTGAAATTAAGAAATGGCACAAAGCTGCGACGGTCATCCAGACCACATGGAGGCGCTGGAGAGTAAGCATTGTGCTGGTTTTTAATTAGATTAATAACAGTGTTTGGCAGGACTTGATTTTATCCATTGGGAATTCAATGTATTGTGTTTAATGAATTCTTCTGGATTCAATGTTTTATAATTTAAAGGGGTTATATGATGCTATTTTAAAAGTTCATTATTTTGTTTATTGGGTGCAATAGAATATTATAACATGCTTTAATGTTCAAAAAACATTATTGCAGCTCCTCTATTCCCAGTCTGTCTGAAACGCTTTGATTTCTACAAAAGCCCCTCCTTCTGAAAAGCTCAGAGTGCTCTGATTGGCCAGCAGACGCAGTGCGTTGTGATTGGCCGAACACCTCAAGTGTGTGTCGGAAATGTAACGCCCCTCACCATAATCACGAGCTTCAGCTTCCAAGGCGTTAATCATTTGCAAACACACAGTTAATAACAATGTCGTCGGTTTTATCATATCAGTTCAAGCCGATCGAACTTTGCAAGCAAGACTTGAGCAGAACGTTTCAGTCTTTGTTCATATGCTTTCTTAGGTTCAGGAAGCTGTCCTCTGTAAAATACGCTTTACACAAGCAAACTTTTGGGTCGTTCTGCTCAGGAACAGCTTTATAAATCAATCTTAACCTCTGATTCCTAATTTCATCTGTTTTCTGAAGGCCAAACAAAGCGGTTAAGCTTTTGCCACATGATGACAACACTACAGTTAATTGAAGCGTTGCCTGTATTTGGACTGTATTATGCTAATATTTCACATTGTGACGTAGACGTTTAAGGAAATTAAACACACAATGTGTGTGTGTGCGATTAATCGCGATTTAATAATTTCAGAAGGAAAACATTAAACATAATTTAAATTTTTTGGCAAATAAAGTATGCAAACTAGATGTTCCTTGAATCATGTGCGTTTTGTGCTGTTTTCTTACACTTCTGCGTTCCCTCTGGATAGGCGTGGATGGATGCGTTAGCTGAGGCAGAGCTGGATGATGCGGAGGACTTCATGGAGGAGGAATCCTGTGTGTTGCCGAAGCTGGATCCTCTGCTGAGGGAAAGAGGGTCGGTACAGCTCGACAGCATCCAGGAGCCCGTCGTGGTCCGAGGCTGGCCGATCGGGCTGGCGATCGCTTCTGCTCCCTCCATCACTGTGTCTCTGACGGCCTCTGGTTTCCAGCGGATCATGTCCATGATGGCCTGTCTGAAAATCCCATTCAGACACGATGAATACAAAGTAGAGACCAACCAGTTTGAACAGGGTGTGGCGTCGATCAGAGCTCAGCCACGGGTAAGAGACATCTCCAATATATTACGTTTATATGAGGGTAGATGTTTTGTGTGGCTATAAATGATTCCTGTATAAATGCAGTTTAAAGTCCCCCTGTGGTGAAAATCCAGCTTTTAAATGTAGTTTATATGTCTCTATGGTGTTTTTAATGTGCTTTAAGACAAACCATGTGTAACTTCATAAGTCGACAGCATTGCTGAGTATTTTCTCCTTAAAACTGCAGCGAACCAAAGACAGTCTCAAAAACGTAGCTTAAGTTCATGTCTATGACATGCTGGCGATTACTACAGAAAATAATTTAGACACTCACCTCTGTTTGTTAAAGTCCCCCTGTAGTCAATCATTGTATCCCTTAAAACTCATCTTTTCAATCACCCAAATTACATATTTAAACGTTTTTTCCTTGAAAAAAATCTTCATGCCTTAAAATATCCTGAATGTAACTCGACACCCTCGCCTCATTTAGTATGCGCGGTTCTATGAATATGCAAATGAACCCCGCCACCACTCACTCAGCTCAGAGATCCACTGGTTGACGATCACACGTTGATCTGATTGGTTACAAGGTAGTTTGTGACGTCAGAAACACCAGCGATTTCAAAGCGTGTGTTTGAGACTGTCTTTGGTTCACTGCAGTTTTAAGGAGGAAATACTCAGCAATGCTGTCGACTTATGAATTTACACATGGTTTGTCTTAAAGCATATTAAAAACACCACATACACATAAACAACATTAAAAGCTGGATTTACACCACAGGGGGACTTTAATATATCTGTGTTCCTGCTGCGTCTGCTCTGTCTTGTTGCTTTAGTTGTTGTAATGTTGTTTTATACATTTTGTGAAATTGTATTTTTAAGTTTGTTTTTCATCTAATATTTTTATTTTATTTTAGCTTCATTACCCAAAACGATTTTTAATCATTTTAGTTAAACAATGTCTCATTCATGAAACACGAGCAGAACGAATTTTTGTGTAAAATTTTCGGATTCATTAAAATGTATTTTCCAAATGTTAGTTGGTATGAGAGAAATCTCCACCTGCTCCAGCCACGCGTAAACAGTGCGTTTAACATCCGAACGTTTTGCTCATTAATAAGGCTGCATTTTAATTCACCTTAATCGGGTTTATATGACGGTGTCGAACCATTTTCTTTTCACTTCTGGGACTGTTCGATTAACAGATGAATCTCCATTATCTGCATCTGATGCTGCCAAGCTTCCTTTCTTTAGGACCTGATACGCCACTATGTACGCTTGAAAATAAAATGTGGCGTTTTGAATGAACTTCTGATAATAAAACTTCAATTTCTGCATCTGAGAAATTTCTCTTTTTCATTCGCTTTTGAGAAGACATGTTGAAATCCTTCGTTTGGTGTCATAATATGATGCCCATATATAGTTGTCAGTCGGTTTTAATGGGTGGGATTTATGGTAATTGAGAATGAGCGTGCACGTGCGTCCCATTTACGACTGATTGGAATTCATTAACACACACACACACACACACATTTCACTATCACATCTGACGTTTACGAAGTATTTGTGAATCAGGAGAAGAGTTTTCGGGAAGGTTTCTTTACGCGCAAATCACTCACATATTTACTCGTATATTTACGAATGTTTCATGAATGAGACCCACTGTGTGTAAATCAAGTTTACTCAAGAGGTGGATCAAGTTATTACATTTAGATGCGAGATTACAAAGACAAACTTTTCTTTTCTTGCTGAACTGTGTTACTATAAATGCAAGGAACATGTACTATGAAATTGTCATGTTTTAGGCATAAAGAAGAAGAGAACTGAGGATCTTCAAACAGCAGATTTTATTTAAATGAACAAAAGAGCAGGAGCAACATAACAGCTTATAACCTAACCAGACAAAGGAAACTCAGGGCAATATATACTGTATATATATATACCAGCTAATGAACTAAAAGGAAAGAGATGTGTAACTAATCAAAAACCATTGCAACCAATGTTAAACTAGACACCGTTGCTGCGTCTCAGTTCGCCTACTTATACTACGCCCTAAGAGTATGTACTCTTATTATGATAAAAAAGTGTGTAGCAGAAGAGTAGACAAGCTTTGGGACAAACTATCATCACGTCATACAATTGTGTCTTTAACGGTTGTTCTCTCTCATCCTGTCACAGTAAACTGACCTGTCAATCATCTTGTCACAGTTATAATCCTCCACATTTCATTTCATTTCCCATCGTATCGGAGAGAAATGCAGAATCACGTTGATCTGCGGGTCTTTCATGCAGAGACTCTCCTCATATTAATGAATAATGATGCATTTAAAAGTGAATGGCCAAACGCGTCTTTATAAAAGTCCACATTGTTATTGCAGATGAAATATAATACGGATAATATTAAATAAATATTTTTCTATCAAGTTAAACTTTGATTAGTCACTCAAACCTTTATCTCACCGTCGGTTGCACATATCCGCCATGTTTTGTAGTTTTTTAACACTTTACTCGTGTTTGTAGTTCCTCTTCCAAAGCGCAATGGATTGTGGGTAATATTAGTTATAGTGAGCACGGATCCACGCTTCGAAAATCCACCGGAAATAGTAGATAATCCGGAGACTTCTGGCATACTCTCTCTCTTATGCTTTGGGACACACTTATTCTAATCTCACACACTGTTTAGGATGGATAGTGTGGACATTGGCCTGACAACAGAAAGGAAATCCTAGTGAAGACAAACTAAAAGTCCTGCTGTAATTGCTTTGTCTGTTTGTCTCGACAGGGGTCCATTAAGATGCATCTGCAGAGATCTCCACTTCTCTACGCCGACCGGCACCCGGTGCACAAGGCCGATGTGGTGACCGGATTCAACCAGATCTTGCTGGAGAAAACCTGACAGGACTTCTCATCTCCTCATCATGCTGCTAAAAGCTTTCATGCAATCAGTGCACCTTTGAAATACACTACAGTAAAGGGTTCGTTCAGTCTAAAATGAAAACTCTGGCAGTAATCACTCTCCCTCATGTTGTTCAACCCCGGGAGACTTTCGTTCATCTTTTTTTTAAATTAAATCTGAGAGCTGTCTCACTCCTCCATAGGCTCACTATTGGCCAGCATCACACACATGACCAGCGTCGGCCAATAGTAAGCCTCCGTTCTGACGTACAACCCTGTTACGCTACATGAACTCACTCAGAGACACAGAAGAACATGAAGAGTTGAATAAAGTCGTTAGTTTTGTTTGTTTTTGCGCACAGAAAGTATTCTCGTCGCTTGATAAACTTAAGGTTGAGCCGTTGGACTATTTTAACATTGTCTTTACTAACTTTCTGGACCGGCAAGATTCAATAACAGAGAAGCCTATGGAGGAGTGAGATAGCTCTCAGATTTAATCAGAAATATCTTCATTTGTGTCCTGAAGATGAACGAGAGTCTGACGGGGTTGAACAACATGAGGGAGAGGAATTACTGACAGAATTATAATTTCTGGCTGAACGAACCCTTGAAGTGATATTAAACATTTAGCTGCCTTATTGTTAGTGCAATTCAGCGTTTAGTTGTATTTACTCTTTAAGTGCCTTTTAACTCTCCTGCGTGTGTAATCAGTCCTGTAGAGCGTTTTATAACTATTAGTTTAACAAAAGCTTGTATTTTATACTAGCATTTTCTGTTATGATTTAAATAATGTTTCTTGCACAGCTTGAAAGTGATATTTATACCGTAAATATATAAAGTGATATATTTTATAGATAAGAATTTATTCATAATGTGCTGCTGATGTATCCCAAATTCTGGTATTTAATTTGATTTGTATTAAAGTCCCCCGTCATCAATCATTCTATCCGTTAAAACTCTTCTCTGATCACCAAAATTACATATTTAATTGTAATTTCTTCATGCCTTAAAATAGCTTGAATGTAACTCGACACCCTTGCTTCATTTAGTAAACACGGATTAATTAATATGCTAATTAGCCCCGCCTCCACTCACTCACACCAGCTCAGATTACCTGATCCACTGGGGGTCTTTAATATCAGTGTACAAACATGATAACATATTAGGTTTTAAAGGAATTTTCATGGAATAATCATTTTTATTGCCAATGTATGAACAGCTTGTAACGAAACTTAAAAACAAGACCTTCCCAGATGTTTTTGGCGGGAAAATCGCAGATGTGTGTTTTCCACACACTCCCGACTCCCGAGAGCATCTCTTCTGTTCACTGACACATGACACTAATGCTTATACAATGTTCAGGATAATGCTGAAAGAGCCGTTCTGGACTGTAATGTCAGTGTGTCGTGCAAAGAAAAGAGATTCATTCAAACTACAGTCTCACAGAGTCAGATCTATATAGTCTATAGTCTCAAATATACTTTATAATCAAACTATCATAACAGTGTGATTTTAATGAGCTCATCTGTCGAGAACATCTCCACATCTCTATGATCAGATGCTTTCTGAACTGATGTTTCTCATTTGTGTTGTGTGTTTATTGTGTTATTGAGAGGAAAGAGCAGCACATATTCACATATTCATCTACACGTCGCTCTCAGCAGTGGACGGCGTCGGGATGTCCATTAACAGTAAATCACTGCAAAGGTGTTTCCAACCTCTAAGCGGAGAACGAGTATATCAGGGTCTTGAATCACGTTCAGTCTCTTGTGCGTTACGTGATCTCGAGTGTGAAGCTGCTGCAGTTCACTTCACGGCCACCGGTGTCGCTAATAACAAGAGTTTCTCAATTCTACATACAGCACCTATAAAACATGTTACAATGATATTATTTAAAATAGGATATAATAACTGAGATGATGGAGAACATAGTATTGATAAAGACAAGTTTTGATATCTTTTTTTTATTCATTGCACAATGTAAGACATGAAACACTACATGATAAAGTACTGGGAAAAGCTGTAGTTTCGGCATTACCAAAGCAAACTGAATTAATGTACTATTTGCATATGTATTTGTAGTTTTCTTAATTTTGTCAGATTACTCAACACACTTGACTGCACAACACAACATTCCTCCTTAAATCAAAGGTGTTTTTGGTTATGAAATATGTGCATTAATTACCAAAAATAATCAATATTTGTAATCTCAGGGCATTGATCAACAGAAAGTGTGACTATAATACAGGTGTTTTTTGTTTGTGCTCAGGCACTGCTTTAACAAACCAATCAAACACTTCGTCAAACTTTGATAATTCAAGTAAAAATGTTTTTGGCTTCTTTATGAACATTTATTAATTATACAAGGATAAATGACTGGATGCAGTATTGCATGCTTGACAACACAAAGGCTCAGTAATATGTTGAGAAAACATGCATATTCAACAAATATTTCTAAATACTAAAGGTTGAGAGCTATTTGAGTTTATTTGTCAGACATAAGTCTAAATTACTCATTACTCTGATTGTTTGTATTCAAAAGATATTTGTTTAATACATAAACATTTGTGCAGAAAAACCAATGGATTGACTTGTTGCATGTTGTTCATCAGGAATTGGTCCATATGTGACAGTTCAATAAAATCAGTATTCCTCATCAACGCTCTCTGTTTGTGTGGGTTCAATGATTTTTAAGCACTGATCAGCAAACTCCACGAACAGCGGCTCCTGCATGGCGTCTTTCATGGCTTTGGCTTTATTTCCAGCCGAGTCGACTGACATCATTAGCTGTCGGAGATGAGGATTCCTCAACAGATCCTTCAGCACCTCTGAATCTCCTGTGTGAATGAGAAACAAGTGTTAGTTCACCCACTATTGGCCAGCATCACACACATGACCAGCATCGGCCAATAGTGAGCCTCCGTGACGTACAACCCAGAAGCGCTGCGCTGTTACACTACGTGAACTCACTCAGAGAAACACAGAAGAACATGAAGAGTTGAATAAAGTCATTATTTTAGTTTGTTTTTGCGCACAGAAAGTATTCTCGTCTCTTGATAACCTTAAGGTTGAGCCACTTTGTTTGCGTTTAAAGACCTAATTGTAAGAATTGAGAAATTAGGAGATGCCAGACAGTCTGGTTGAAGAGCGACCAGACCCTGAGAGGACAAAAGGACCTCTCTGGAAATTACCATTTGAACTGGCCCTCGTGCACTACCGAGACGAAAGTCTCACCTCCGAGTCATCCTAATCTACATCTCTTTCCCTCTCCCCTCACCCCCTCTCTTTCATGCTCAGATCATCTTAATTCACCCAAGAAAATGTATAGTTTGATGTGAAAGATTGACCGAGTATTGTACGCATTTAGTATCATTTGAAATGTCTCAGTGCGACTGGTACAAATGTCTCATTTCCAAATAAGTAAAACACAAGGTAATAAGGTTTTTAAGAGTTTAAAGATATCTGGCACACAAAGGAAGGTGATCTTCTAGCAAATGGTCACACACACCCAAAAGGTGCAACCTCTGAATGCAAATTTCTTTTGTTAGTACATGTTTCCAAGTGAAAAAGGTCCTGACTATATAATGAAATGCAGCAGGGGATTCGGGGCCTTTTCTGTACTTCAGATTCGCCCGTGAGGCTGAGAGTGAGAGACCTCTCAGCCTCATGTATTTCTTAATGTTGGGTTGCATCTTTTCTCTTTATTCCAGAGCATTTGATGTTTTGTATCGATTATCTTTGAATTGATTATGAAATTGGCATGATACATTTACCTGACATAATAAATTGTTACATTTGATTATTCTAACTGACTTTGACATTATTTTCATTAAAGAGTTAAAAGGAATAGTCAAACATTCGCTCACATTTAAAGGGGTGGTTGAATATGATTTCACTTTTCTAGCTTTAGTTAGTGTGTAATGTTGCTGTTTGAGCATAAACAACATCTGCAAAGTCACAACGCTCAAAGTTCAAAGCAAAGGGAGATATTTGCTTTTAAAGAAAAGAACTACAACAAACGGCTGGTTGGGACTACACGACATTCCTCTCGGGTTAGTGACATCACCAACCCTAGAATTTACATAAACCCCGCCCCCGGGAACACACAGTCCATGTTGAGAAGAGGAAAAGTTGTTGTATAAGAGTACATTTGTGAGTCAGCTCAAACTTTAGCATCCATCTTTTCACATGCAATAGAAAGTCACTCTGTGTGCATCTCACAACAGTTCATATATGAGCAATTTATAGATTTATCATGACAGAATATCCTAATTGAAGATAGTTAACTCCACATCAGCAACATAAATTCATCAACTAACCATTCAGAGACGTCCTGTTGCATTCTACATGTTGTCACTTCTTCTTGAGTCTCTCCATCCTTATCTGACTCCGTTTAACATTAAAGGCAGAACAGTTTCTGTCATTTTAGTGTGTCTGCGTGAGGTAATAGCAGCTGCTAACAGACACGAGCTCTTGAAACCCCGCCCTCTGCAGCAGCTCATTTGCATTTAAAGGGCCAGGCACAAAACGGTGCGTTTTTGCAAACCCTCAAAAAGTGACAACTTTAACTTGCTATATAAAAATATCTGTGGGGTATTTTGCGCTAAAACTTCACACACACACTCTGGGGACATCATAGATATATTTTACATATTGTGAAAAGGGCATTATACCACCCGTTTAATGATGCACAGAAATCATTCAAACCTTTTAATTTATGGAGTCAGATGAAATAACGAGAGAATACATATTCAAATGTATTCAATATTTCAACTCAGATCAATATTTCCTCATCACCGTGTCAGGGGTTTATTCTTTATTACACAGCTTGGTTGAATTCCAATGTAGAATGCGGTCTGTTATTTCTTGATAACACACCGTTGCCATGAAAAACAGCTTTGCTATGGACGCAGGATTCTAACCGTAGAGACGGAACGGACTATTTTCTTTAGCGGAAGCAATACAATCGTTTTTAAATCAATAAACTCCTTTTTGAATCAATATTTTGTGTCAAATTATTGATTTATTTGGTAGGTAGCCATGTAATAAGCGGGATAATGTAGAGCAAGGCGTTTGTTATAGTGAATAACAAGCCCTTCAGGATTCAAGCTCTGCTTCGTGTCGGGGTCCCGTTCAGCCTGTCGGGGGTGTGTTCGCTATAACAACCGCCTCGCCATACATTATCCCTTACATAATAACCGTCTGGATGAATATTATCCCTTACATACCGAGCTGCTGAAGTTTCTGTAACGGCACTTTGTCAGTCTGACTGTCTTCATCAAGGAGATCCTCAACAATCCACGGCTGTTCGGCTGAAATCAAACAGTCAAACCAACTCAGAGTTATCAAATCAGCTGATATTTGACTGGTTTTGTCCGTCCTTCTGTTAGACTGTCTCACACATGAATTATGTTGAATATCTGTCAGCTGTTAAATTTAACTTCACAATTAGATAATACCAGTTTAGCTCAACCAATCACCAAGCAATGCTTCATTTTGTTCAGTCTGTGTGTAAAAAGAGCATTAGCAATTAAAGACAAAACACTTCAGCAAAACATGATCAGCTCAAAGTGTCTGAATCAGTTTTGGTCCCAATTTTTTTAAATAAATTTTACTGGTAGTCACTGTATGAAGAATTTTTGGGTATAATATGTCAGAGTTTACTTTATTTTGCTCTCCTCACTTACATAATTGAGCTATAGTGTCCTGCACACACTAGTAAAAATTATACAAAATGATATCTGGTGTATGAATCATTTTTGGTTTGACTGTATTTATATCATGCTGTAAATGTAATATGGCTGTTGATTTTAGCATCTATAACGTGTGTGTGGATCACTCACTCACCGCTGCTCACTGGAGTCGGGCTGATGGAGGCCGGATCAGGTTCTTTAACTGGGTGACATGAATCTATCAGAGCGAAATAAAGGCTTACATTGACTTGTTTTTTTATGTACAAGTATAAGACACAACATGACTAATAACTAGACGAGTAAAGTTTGATGACAGACACTGATGTTGGCTGGACAAAGTCTGGTCTGAAAATTTTAAATAACTTCGAAAAGCACATTGCTAGAATGATTTAGCATTTTGCAATCATGTTGCTAGCATAATTTAACACATTGGTAACATGTTTTAATATGTTAGCATGATTAGCATGTTGTTAGCATTATTTAACATTGCTAGAATGTTGCTGACATGATTTAACATGTTGCAAGCTTAATTTGGCACATCATTAGCATGTCTTACCTCATTGTTAGCATGAATTAACATGATAGGATGTTGCTAACATGATTTAAAGTCCCCCTGTAGTAAATTATTTTATCCCTTAAAACTCATCATTGATTACCAAAATTACACATATAAACGTTTTTTTTTCTTCACGTCTTAAAATAGCTTGAATGTAACTCGACACCCTTGCCTTATTAGTATGTGTGTTCTATGAATATGCAAATGAGCCCCACCTCCACTCACTCACTCAGCTCAGAGATCCACTGGTTGACGATCACACGTTGATCTGATTGGTTACAAGGTAGTTTGTGACGTCAGAAACACCAGCGATTTCAAAGCGTGTGTTTGAGACTGTCTTTGGTTCACTGCAGTTTTAAGGAGAAAATACTCAGCAATGCTGTCGACTTATGAATTTACACATGGTTTGTCTTAAAGCATATTTAACACACCACATAGACACATAAACTACATTAAAAGCTGGATTTTCACCACAGGGGGACTTTAACACATTGCTATCATGTTTTAGTATGTTGTTCTAGGATAGTCGTCAAGCTTTGCTAGTGATAGACAGCTTAAAATAAGTTAAAAATAAGTATTTTGGTAAAAAAGTTTTGACTCTCTCAATGAAAGTCTATGGGACTTTTCGTAAAGTCTCAGAAGAAGAAAACAATCACATTTGTAGTAGCAGTAGTATTATAATGTTAATGCTAATAATAATGCATTATTATTTTATTAAATTAATCATAAATCAGTACAGCATGCTTGCAACGCCAAGGTCATGGGTTCGATTCCCAGAGAACTGCAAGTCTTTTAGATTAAAGCATCTGCCAAATACGTAAATGTGAATATTTATAAATAGAATAGTGGACGTACCATCATCTTTGTGTCTTTTAAAGCAACTCACTGAACAACTAGAAGAAAAAGAAAGGTGTTATTTAACAACGACTGTAGTGTCTAAACAGCAAAAGTTATTGATATAAACAATCGAACATGAATTCATGACTTACTATCTGATTCTGCATGCCGGACATCTGTATTTAGGAACATGTTCGCTACAAACTCCACACAGCTGCATGACTGATCTCTTAAAACAAAATAAAACAACGCAGATGATGTTATATAGCCTGTAGTTACTGGAACCACGTGTTTGTGTTGTTGACAGCGTGTAGGACTTTTAACTCATTTCCTGTAGGGAACACTTCCGGTGTAGAGTGCTGAGGTCACAGTGTCCTTCCCCACGTGTGTGTGTGTGTGACTGTGAGTGTGATCAGCGGTCAGCGCGAGCGAGCATCTCTCATTCAGAACCGAAGTCATGTTGAAGTCTGTGAGTCGCGCGGTTCAGCTCGCGGCGCGTCTGTCCTGCAGGAGCTCCGCGTCGCCCGCGTCCGCCATCAGCCCCGCGCCGCGTCTCAGCAGAACCTTCAGCCGGTCCATCTGGAGCCTGAGCGGCAGCAGCGGCGCGTCGTCCGGGTCCAGGCCGAGGCTCCTCACTGCGACGCGGGCGCTGCCGACGCTGTCCTGCGGCTGCGGGAGTCTCCACACCGAGGGTAAGCGCTCCTTTAGCGGCACACTGTACCAGTTATCTGTGTTAGAGCTCGCTTCTGTGGGATATGTGTAGAGGAAAACTCTTACTATAGCTAATGACTTAATCGGTCAGAGAGGAGAAACTGGACATATAGTATCAGGGTTATTTTAGTTAACTGAACTACAAAACAAGTTACTTTAAATAAAATAAACGTCAATTGAAATAAAATATTAAAAACCTTTTTCAGCCATAAGGCGACTTTTCTCATTTTCATTTATTTAGTTTAATTAAATAAACATTAATGAACTATGGAAGCTTGTGTCCACCTCTGAATAAAAAATAATAAAAAGGTTATTACAAATTTTACTAATCCTTTTCCCCCGCAATTGTGAGTTTATATCTCTCAATTCTGTTCAGAATCTCTCAATTCTGGCTTTTCTCAGAATTGCGTAATATTAACTCGCAATTGCGTGTTATAAAGTCAGATATAAAAACTCGCAGTTCTGAGAAAAAAAGTCAGACTGTGAGATATAAACAAAATTTGGAGAAATAGTCTGAATTGTCAGAAACAAATTTGCAGTTGTGAGAAAAAAAAGTTACAATTGCAATTCTGAGAAAAAAGTCAGGATTCTAGGAAAAGTCGTAATTGCAAGGAAAAAAGTCGTAATTGCGAGAAAAGTCAGAATTGCAAGATATAATTTAAGAATTGCGAGAAAAAAAACGGTCAGAATTACGAGATTAAAAACTCGCAATTGTGAGAGATAAGTCAAAATTGTGAAATATAAACTCGAAGTTGCGAAAAAACTAAGAAGTGCAAGATATAAATTTAGAATTACGAGAAAATAAATTCAGAATTTCTGGAAAAAAGTCAGAATTGCGAGAAAGTCAGAATTGTGAAAAATATATTCGCAATTGGGAGAAAAAAAGTCAGAATTGTGAGAAAGTCGCAATTACAATTTTTATTCTGTGGCGGAAACATGCTTCCATAATAAACACTATAGAGCTATTTTAAAAAACATAATCTAATCTAACTAAATTACTAACTAAAGTTTAAATGAAAACAGAAAATAACTCCTAATTTAAATAAAAAGTTACAAGATTAGAATATTCCGTGATATTAAAGGTGATGTCATATGCTGCAATATTTGCATATGTGTCATCAGAGCATGGCAACAGGAGGCCTTGAGAGTGACTGACAGACGCCAGGAGACGAACGACAACACGTCACATTAACCGACCAATGAGATCTCATGATTCATCACTAGTGTTGTTAGTAAATCATGCATGTGTGTCTTTATTCTCCAGGCGATAAAGCGTTTGGAGAGTTCCTCACTGATGAAATCAAAGAAGAAAAGAAGATCCAGAAGAACGCGAGTCTTCCTAAAATGTCCGGCGGGTGGGAGCTGGAGCTGAACGGCACAGAAGCTAAACTCATCCGCTCGCTAGCCGGAGAAAAGTACGCTTGTGTTTCATTCAGATGATCAGATTAATATGTTCATTCAAAGAAGTGTGTAATGTTGCTGTTTGAGCATGAAGAAGCTCTGAGTTCTTCTCTATATCAGTGTCAGTGTTTCTGAACTCCTGAAACGCCTCCATTGTAGTCTTGGGTTTCTTCCGGGAACGAACACGTCACAATATTCCTCATTTAAATAATTAATGCGCAGAATAAAGGGGCGGGGCCTGGTTGAGTTAGTTGGTAGTGTGTTAAACTGGTGCTTATGGAAAGGGGTGGGACATTTCCCAAACACACTCGAAGTGATCAGCCAATCACAACACACTGCTCCAGCCGACCAATCAGAGCACAGTGTGCTTTTCAGAAGGAGGGGCTTCATAGAGACAGGAAGTAAACAGAGCGTTACTGACAGACTGGGAAGAGAGGAGCCGCAACAATGGAGAATATGAGGAAAATAATCAACATTCAAGCAGGAAAACCTGTTCTAGGAGAGCCTGAGAACAAGAAGACTTTTTAAAAAAAGGCACAATAGACTCTCTTTTAAATGCATTGAGCAGATTTATAAAGTGTCATCTGCAGAGCTTTTATGATCGTTCGTGTCCTCCTCTGTAATAATACATCATGTGTGTGTTTGACAGAGTCACCGTCACGTTCAATGTGAACAACAGCATCCCGCCACAGCTGGAGGAAGAGCACGAGCAAACGCAGAAGGGTCAGGAGGAAGAGGTATCGTCACGTTCATGCAGGAAAGCACTGCAGCCGGGGAAACTGGGATACCTAGCTCCCTAAATCCCTCAAACCGTTCAAGTCGTTGCCATTTCAATTGTTGTTATGTGATGTTACAGTAGTGAAGTGGAGATTTTAGAAAATAAAGGTTACAACATAAAATCACAAGTTTAACATCTTATATATAAAGACAGAATTGCGAGATATAAGCACAATTTTGAGAAATAGTCAGAATTGCGAGATTAAAATTCAGAATTGCGAGATAAAAAGTTGCAATTGCGTAAAAGTCAGAATTGCAAGGTAAAATGTCGTAATTGAAAGGAAAAAAATCAGAATTGTGAGAGAAGCATCATTTTGAGAAAAAGTCAGAATTGTTAGAAACACTCATTGCGAAAAAAAAAAAAAAGAATTGCAAGGTAAAACGTTGCAATTGCAGAAAAAAGTCAGAATTCTTAGAAAAATATCAGAATTGCGAGGTAAAACGTTGCAGTTACGAGAAAAAAATCTGAATTCTAAGAAAAAAGTAAGAATTGCGAGATAAAGGCACAATTTTGAGATAGTTAGAATTGCAAGGTAAAAGTCATATTTGCGAGAAATTCAGATTTGCGAGGTAAAAAGTTGCAATTGCGTAAAGAAAGTCAGATTTCAAAGGTAGAAAGTCAGAATTGCAAAGAAAAAAGTCAGAATTGTGAGAAGCATAATTTTGAGAAAAGTCAGAATTGTTAGAAACACTCATTGCGAGGAAAAAAATCAGAGGTAAAACGTCGCAATTGTGGAAAAAAGTCAGAATTCTAAGAAAAAAGTCAAAATTGCGAAAAAGTTCGAATTGTGAGAAATAAAAAGTATAAACAAAATTTGAAAAAAGTTAGAATTGTGAGAAATAAAAAGTCAATCGCAATTCAAAGAAAACTGTCAGAATTGTGAGGTAAAAAAACGGAATTGCGAGAAAAGTCTAAATTCAGAATTGTAAAATATAAACTCGCGGCTGTGAAAAAAAAAAGTCAGAATCGCAATTCTAAGAAAAAGTCCGAATTGCGAGAAAAAACACGTAAACAATTTTTACTCCCAATTTTTTGCCTGATAAAATATTTTCCAGCTTGGTATAACTATAAAAATGTATATTCAGTATTATAATGCCCATGGAGTTAATTTCCATATTCTAGAAATCACACTTTTAAAATCAGGCCTGCTGGTTGGACGAGAGTTGTAGAGGCGGTGAATTAAAATCAGAAATAATATCTTGATTTTCAGTCGTTCTAGATGATTTTAATGCTTATATATGAGTGTGAGACGCTGCTTTAAAGACGTTGCAGAATTGAGCGGCTCGACTAGCTTGTTTTTGATGCATCTTTCCTGTGTTTTTTAGCCTGATATCGTCTCGACGCCCAATTTTGTGGTTGAGGTGACCAAACAGGGCGCGAAGAACTCACTAGTGTTTGACTGTCATTTCCCAGAGGATGAGGTGAGTTTCATTCCTCTTCCGTCTGTCGCACAATCAAAAGATGTGTGTTTCTCATTCATCTCACTGGATCTCATATGTGCACAGACCAGTCACGGTGACGGAGAGGAGGAGAGCGACATCTTCTCCATCCGAGAGGTCAGTTTCCAGCCCGAGGGCGACACGGACTGGAAGGACACCAGTTACACGCTCAACACAGACTCTCTGGACTGGGTTAGTCAAGTCTTCGCTTCTCTAGCGCTTCATACACTGCAGATCGTTTCTGAAAATAAGTCAATGTTGCAAAGTTCTTCAGATATGAAACGAACATAGTTTCAGCTCTAGTGTAATTATTCAGTTCAATAACAGTTGCAAAGTTCATCAGTTATGAAATTAATTTGAATTTGGATTTCTGTCATTTTCTTTCACACCGCTAGAGGGCGCTTGATGTATTTATGTTGGCACAGAGTTGACCAAACAAACTTCACTTTTTGTGATGAAATAGTGCATTAGTGCACACTTTATTTTTCCCATAGGGATTAAAAAAAAAGTCTTCATTAAAGTGTTATAAGCCATGAACCAAACCAATCAGCAACGAGGAGAAACACAACACTACTAACTCTGAGGTCAAGCAAAATGTTTTTGAAAATCTGACAAAAACACAGTTTTAAGACTGTGAACTTACCAGCTTCAGTGAGGAAAAGAACCACAATCCCATGAATCACTGAGAAATATAAAACTACTCATTTACAAATGTTGATTTTTTTTACATATATATATATATACCAACATTCGAGTATTTTGAGTGTAGAGAGATCGACTACATCATTCGCAGTGCTTCATGGGAGTTATTTTGCATGTTTTGATTCTGATTGGTGCTGCATCATGGGTAATGTAGTTTTTCACCACAAAGTCAGAAAATTTGTTGCAGAAAAAAACGTACACTCTTTGACAGTTTATTAGTTCCCGTTAAAAATATTTTTTTACTCCCAGAACCCAACTCTTATTAAATAGATTTTGTAAAGTGCATAAAATAGCTTTTTTTGGGTTGTTGTTGTTTGTTTTTGACCAAAGAAACAGACAATAAATGGACTGGAATATCTGACTTTGTTCAAATGGATATTGCATTTTATATTTAATCTGTTTATGAAACAAAACCAACGATCTAAAAATAAGACACATTCACAACTACAAACATAGCGCATAATAATGATGATGTGTAGCTGTGAATTTGTCCTAGTTTTAGATCGTTGGTTTTGTTTCATAAACAGATTAAATATAAAATGCATTATCCATACCTTTGAAAATAAAGTTAGATATTCCAGCTCATTTACTAGTGTCTTTGGTAGACCGCTTCAGGAAGATAATCCATGATGTCAAAATAGGACGAACTCACGGCTACATGTAGTGTCATTATTCAGCGCACAAAACAGCGATCGTAAGAAAGATAGAAGATAGAAACATAATCCATGTAAGTTCACAGATGAGAATGTTTAAGACCGATCATATAAACTCACGCCTGTGACCTCTGACCCCTCAGGCCCTGTACGATCATCTGATGGACTTCCTGGCGGACCGCGGCGTGGACAACACGTTTGCGGACGAGCTGATGGAGATGAGCACGGCGCTGGAGCATCAGGAGTACATCAAGTTCCTGGAGAATCTCAGCACTTTCGTCAAATGCAAATAATCTGTGTGAAGCTTCTGATGACAGAATGAAGATGAAGAAGTTTTGTATTTAATTTTATAACATTTTTTCAAGTTATGTGCACACCGGTTTAGATGTCAGATGGCTTTACAGGTCGAGAATGTGAACTAAACACTTGTGAGAAATAAAACTGAAGGGAAATATGGAGCCGTTTGTCCTGCTTTACTTTCAATATGTGTTGCAAAAAAAAAAAAAAAATTGATTCTCATTAATGTAATGGTTTAGATGGATAAATGTTCAGAGTTAATTTGACTTCCTGAAGAGTGACATTAGCAGATGCTTTTATCCAAAGCGACTTACAAAAGAAAACAGTAATGCATCAAAAAACCAACAATATTAGTAATATTCAGTGCCAGGTTTATTACACAACTAGATTAGGAGAAATTGGCATGAAACATCCAGGACTCCCTGTGACTAAACATTGAAAGATGTTATTTTTCACGTTGCATAAATAACACGCGTCACCATATTATCACCTCTGAGCCAATGATAAAATAACATGTTTTGTAAACTTGTTCTATTTGCTTGTTCAATGTGGATCAATCTCACAAAAACATTTCACCCCCAAAAATATGATGCAGTGTTTTATTATATAAAGACTATTATTAGGACATTAAAGTTTCTGAATTGTGAAACTCACCCAAATTATTTTTTAAATGTAACGCAAAAAGTAAAATCACATTAATGTAAAGCGGCTGAATAGATTATTCTCAATGAAGATTCTCATTACTGTAAGTGATTTTATTTTAATCTTAATCAGCATAAATGCAAAATACAACTATAAGATACAACAAATACCACCATTAGATATAAATGCTTCATAATTATATATATAAAAAAAGATTAACACAAATTAAAGTGCTTAACTGCAACATTTTCATTAAAATACATTAACGCAAAAATTAATTTGTCTAAAATATGCTTTA
This sequence comes from Leuciscus idus, assembly GCA_021554675.1. Taxonomy (NCBI): domain Eukaryota; kingdom Metazoa; phylum Chordata; class Actinopteri; order Cypriniformes; family Leuciscidae; genus Leuciscus; species Leuciscus idus. The sequence goes on along the minus strand of CM038624.1, from coordinate 48,930,587 downwards.
TTGCATGCACAATTTATTTTCTTCTTTCTTCTGTACTTTAACATTACGACTCAAATAAAGGTAGGGAATGATAAAGGTTAAAAATAATTCTTTATTTCACAGAAATAACATTTAAAAACATCCGTCAGACTCTGTGCTGTGGAGGAACGGCTCACAGGACGACGGACAGATAGTCACACACCTGGGAAGAGGAAGAGCAGATCATGTGATTAGAATAAATCAAGATGCAGAAACGAACTCTGATCACGTGACGTATGCACACCTTGCAGCTGATCATGAGGTTGGGGGATCCGTCAGTGTTGAAGGCCATAGAGAACGAGGGGTTGTGGAGACAATCCTCCATGTGCTCCGTCACACGTCGTTCTAGAAGAGCCTGTAAAACCTCTGATGAAACGTTCCTGCCCTGTGGAGACATGAGCGCAGGTTACTATACCTGACCCTGGACCACAGAACCAGTCACATGGGTACATTTTATGGAATTTGAGATGTATACATCATCTGAAAGCTGAATAAATACGCTTTCCATTGATGTGTGGTTTGTTAGGATAGGACAATATTTGGTCGAGATGCAACTATTGTAAATCTGGAATCTGAGGATGCAAAAAAATCGAAACATTGAGAAAATCTCCTTTAAAGTTGTTCATTTATGTTCACGATTGTGCAGCATTCACTCACACAAATACATGTTTTATATATTTACGCTAGGAAATTTACTAAATATCTTCATGGAACATGATCTTTACTTAATATCCTCATGATTTTTGGCATAAAAGAAAAATCAATAATTTTGACCCATACAATGTATTATAACAAATATACCCATGCGACTCGTGACTGGTGACGTGATCCAGGGTCATATATACTAAATCTCTAATGGTCACATAAACTTGTGCTAATAGTGGAGTTAATAAAATATTCACTATATTCTACTCCATCCAGACCAATCAAATAATGCATTTATGGTAACACTTTATAATAAAGTGTCATTTGTTAACATTAGTGGTTAAAATGAAATAACAATGAACAATATTTACTCATTTTAGTTCATTTCAACATTTACGAATACATTTAAATTTTTTTAAAACAAGTTGTATTTGTTAACATTAATGCACTGTGAACTAACATGATTATAAAATGCTGTAAAAAACTATATTACTCATAGTTAGTTCATGTTAGTTAATGCATTAACAATCAGACCTTATTGTAAAGTGTTCCTGGATTTATGAAACCAAGTGTCTATATTACTAGAGAGATAAAATGGTGTAAGATTTACTTTATGTGAAATTAACTGGCAATTTCAGAGTGAAAATTGTAAAGAAATGCCGAATAACACATTGAATTTAACCATAGAAAATAATTTTTTTTCGAGTAAAAAAATTCACGCAAAACAATTTTTCTCGCAAAACTAATTTTCGTAAAAAAAAAATTCTCGTAAAACGTACTTACAACTTTGAGAAATCCATTTTATAGGTGTTATCACGTAGAATTGAGAAACTCTGGTTGTTAGCGACACCGGTGGCCGTTAAGTGAAACTGCAGCAGCACTTATTGTTCGATTATAAAGTATATTTGAGACTATAGACTAGGGCTGGGCGATATGGCTGAAAACTGTATCACGATATAAGTGTTTCATATCGATCGATAATTATTGATATTTCTTATGACTTATTTAAAATAAGGACCAGGAGAAAAACGCATTTTTTATTGATATTGATTACGTGTCTATCGCGATACATATCGTTATTGTTTTATGGCCCAGCCCTACTATAGACTATATAGATCTGACTCTGTGAGACTGTAGTTTGAATGAATCTCTTTTCTTTGCACGACACACTGACATTACAGTCCAGAACGGCTCTTTCAGCATTATCCTGAACAATGTATAAGCATTAGTGTCATGTGTCAGTGAACAGAAGAGAGGCTCTCGGTGGAAAACACACATCTGAGATTTTCCCGACAAAAACGTCCCGAGTCCTGAACATAAAAATCAGTCGACAGGCTTTCAGAGACGAGCGAGGAAGTCGTCGGGGAAGGACTAGTTTAAGTTTCGTTACATCGGCAATAAAAAAAAGTGATTAATTCTAGGGCTGCACGATATTGGAAAAAGATTACATTGCGCTATTTTTTTCCCAACGATATATATTGCGCTATTGTGAGCCATCAATCCAGGCTAAAGTCAATAATTACCATTCCATGATATTAATAATTTCACTAATAAGCAAGCTTCATTACAAGTGACAGCCGTTCTGGTAAGGTGTCACACTGGCAAAGGCATCGCTGATATCTTTTTGTTTTGGCTGACATCCAGATTTGACTTTGTACGCGTCATAAAGAGCTTTGTGGTGCCGTTTTAAGTGATCAGACAAATTGGTGGCGTTTCCTTGTTTTGTGGCCACAACTTTATAACACTCCAGGCAAAGCACCTCTTTTTGGTCAACATCCTCCTTTTTGTAGCCGAAATGGTCCCGAATAGCTGATTTTGACTTTCTTTGTGGTACGAAATCATGATTTTTACGCGGCGGATCCTCTTCGTCGCACATTTTTAGCTGTAGGATTGCCAGTGAATGTTGGCTGTGAGCGGTGGCACAGCGAGCCAATCACTGTGCAGGAACGCTGAACGTGCATGTCACCCCAGCAACAAGCCATACAACAAACTCGTGTGCTCCCGTTCTCTTAATACACCATGGGTGCTACTACCCTTCACATCGCATGTTCCGGCGATGTGACTATCACTCATGCGCGCATCGCGATGTCGATGTTAAAACAAAATATCGTTCAGCCCTAATTAATTCTTACATATAGCCCCTTTTAAAGTGTACTCACAATGGTGTTGACATAAAGGCCACATGGACATGATGTGAAATGACTGTTGACTGTCAGATTATTCCTGCACAGAGAGAGTAACACATGTTATTCAGATTGATGTGTTTTGCAGGAAAGATTGCTTTATGGCAAACACTTACACATGACATATAGGGCATATGATCCGTCCACCCTGCTCCATTCCCTCCAACACTGAATCCAAATACTGCTCTTCATAGCGCACACTGCGGTTATATTCCTCCAGGATCGAGAGCTCTGGAGGAGGACACACACTTATTTATGATTTAACACATATCAGCAGCAAAGGCTATATTCATGAAGCCAATCAATACATTGTTTACAATAACTTATTTTTTCATAAAAAAAACAATCAATATACAAAATCAGACATATATTCAAATAGTAACAACAGTAATAACTAGAATGTACATTTCCTGAAGAAAATGTGAGTGGGTGCTTGTAGTGGCAAAACTAGCCACTCGGTTGCTAGGATGCGGTTAGCTGGTTTTTAGCAAAAGATGTTAACATGTTTAACATTTTGCTAGCATGTTGTTAGCATTATGCTAGCATGTTGATATCATCATGCTAACATTATGCTAACATTAATAGCATGTTGTTAGCATTATGCTAGCATGTTGATATCATCATGCTAACATGATGCTAACATGTTTTAACAAGATGTAAGCATGATTAGCATGTTACTAGAATCATGTTAACATGATTAACATGTTGCGAACATGATGTTAGCATGATTTGCATGTTCCTAACATGATTAGCATGTTTGCTAACATGATGCAAGCATGTTTTTAACAAGATGCTAGCATTATTAGCATTTTGCTATAATCATGCTAACAGGATTAACTTGTTTGCTAGCATGATGCTACCATGATTTTTAACAAGATGCTATCATGATTAGCATGTTGTTAACATTATTAGCATGTTGTTAACATTAGCATGTTGCTAGCATGATAAGCATGTTGCTAGCATGTTTTTAGCAAAGATGCTAACATGATTAGCATTTTGCTAACATTATGTTAACATGATTAGCATGTTTGCTAACATTATGCTAACAGGATTTATCACTTTGCAAGCATGGTTTACCATGTTCTAACATGATTTACCACTAATAACATTTACATGGAATCATTCAATTAAATATTTGTCAGAAATTCTACAATTATTACCTTTTTTAAAATGTCCATTAATATATTGTCTAACGAGAGACACTGGAATAATCTTGAGTGGTTTAACACATCCCCCACAGCTCTGAACCCATGCATCTCCATCACACCACAGTTACTCTCTGACATACTGATATAGAGAGGAGAAGCTAACCTTGTGCTATGAGCTCCTGCTGGATCTCCTCAAACGCTGAGAGCTCGTCAGACTCCTGCTGTGTGGAGGATCCCTGAGGAGCAAACACACACGCTTACAGAACATCTCTCTGTGTGTGTCACATGCTCACACTGGTTTACCATTACACATCTCCACACGCTTACATATTCAATAATTCACTTATTAAAGGGTAACTAAACCCCTGGTCAGAGCCTGACTCCACCCACTGGCAATATTTGAAAAATGCTGGAAAAGTAGGCAGAGCCCAGTGGAGAGGGGGCGTGCATCTGTGACATATCTCTCTGCAGGCAAGGGCGTGGTTAACTGGTACTCTCTGACGTCAGAGTGTACCACAACTTCCAATAGGAAAATTCAACTGCAGTAGCCACTGTTCAACCTGAAGAGGACAGCACTCAGACGTTTTTACACCATATTTTGTAAAATTAAAACACTTTAAACACAAATGTCAAAAAAACTACTTGAATCAACGAACAGCACTAATAAAGCCCCATTCTTACAGATCATTAACTAAAAAAAGTTGGTTTAGGGTTTAGTTACCCTTTAAAATTAGAAACCGAATTTTTTTTGATAAATGGTTTAATACAAAACATAACTTTTGTTGCCGATCTATTCGACTCTAATGGTGATATTTTATCATATAAAAAAAGTTTAACAAATTTAATTCTGTGATGAAAGCGATTCATTTTTTTGCTAAACGACTATCTCAGTTATTTCTCGCTTTTAAGGAAAGAACGCAATAATACGTTTATTCCTCAACTTTCTCAGTGTCGAAACAAATATCACATAGCCAATCAAATGAGAGAAGTGCACTTTAAAACTCTGCAGAAAATCTACCCTTATGCATAAAAAGTAAAAAATGTTATCTTAGATAAAAATCCAGATGCATAAATTTATGCATATTTTGAAATATTTCTTTAGAAAGGACCTACTTTTATAGAGTTCTTATGCGAAGTAGAACATTTAATCAAATCACTAAGAATAATTAATAAAATAAAAAAAATTAAGAGATATGACGAGAACTTTCATGTTTTCAGTTTTTTTTTTTTTACTTTTTCTTGATTCGTTTTTTCCCCCATTTTTGTCTGACGGGATTGTTATATTGTGCTAGAATACGTGTACATATTTGATATACACTGTGCAAAAGTCTTAGGCACATTAGTATTTTCACCCAAAAAAGTTTTTAAGCCAGTTATTAATATCTTTTACTGTAGTTTGTTGCGTTAATTTAGCCATTTATTGTAGTAATAATGTAATATTCACATTAGTGTGTATATTTGCTTGAAAATGTTTAAGATCCTGTAAAAGACTGTTTGCACTATTGTCATTTTTCTTGCAATAAAAAAAGTTTGAATATTAAAAAGCACTAATGAAAGCCAAGGTTTTCAGTGAATAACTTCAATTTCACAATATACAGAGTTGATGCTCTTTCTTGAGTTGATTAACTTCAGCTCTATTGCACACATGTATCAGGACACTTCAGATGCAGAGTTTAAAGGTAAGCTATACTGCGTTTGGGAGTGTGTGAAGAAGTAAAATCCTTAATTTTAATATTCCATGAATGTTAATCTCGTGTTAAACCGAACTACAGTGTACATGTGTGCAGTGAAGATCAACATGCACCAATGCTACATTCTTCTAAACGTCATAATCATGTTAACAAACAAGTATTCATCACTTCTATGAGCTCATTGTTTCTGCGTTAAATTATTACATTGTTTAAATTAATAAATTTTTCGCTAACTGTGATTTTGTATATGTACATTTCTGAAATACATAACGTAGACCGTTTCCTCTAATAACAGATCACTGTAAATTGTAATGTGGACTCATGCACTTTCTGTAAAGCTGCTTTGAAACGATGTGTATTGTGAAAAGCTCTATACAAATAAATGTGAAGTGAATTAAAATGTCACAAATATATCTCTTTGATGTGTCCTTTATATCCTCAGTGGAGAGTAAAACCCCTTGATCACTATCTCAGGAACCTTACGCACGTCTCTGACGCTGTCTCCGCTCCACAGCGACGGGAGCCTGTGATTGGCCGACTGTAGTGCGCTCCACTCCTCCTCCATCACCTCCTGCACCAGCAGAGACCGGCTCGATCCGGTCGGATCCTCTCCCATCTGTCTGAACCTCTCCAGTAACCGCGACCGGCTGTTCTTCAGACGCTCCACACAGCGCTGAGAGACAGAGAACATCACATGATCATCTTAAAGCCTTTCTCAAGGGAGCAGTGGCGATAGTTCATGGTGTTAAAGTCCCTCACAGTCAATTATTATATCCCTTAAAACTCATCCTTGATCACCAAAATTACATATTTAAAAGTTTTTTTAATCCTTGATTTTTTTTTCTTCATGCCTTAAAGGAACACTCCACCGTTTTTTCATTAAACTATGTTATTCCCTTAACTAAGACGAGTTGATACATACCTCTCTCATCTCAAACAGAGATGAAGCACTTGGGAGCACTTCGACTCGGCGCAGTAATATCATCACTCCTGAAAAATCCTCTCCCTCTCACTTCTGTCATTAGAACCAACGTGACTTTTTACGGCGCCGAGTCGAAGTGCTCTCGAGTCCCAAGTGCTATTCCGCCATACATTATAGTTCTCCTTTTTACCCGCTTAGAAAAGCGCCACGTTTTATTTTGTGTCACCATACTTGGTCGTGTAACTACTCGTGTAACTGTATTTAAATAGGGAAAACGTGGAGGTGTTTGGTCACTTCTAACCTCATCTCTGTTTGGTTCCTAATGAATGAACTGGGCTAAGCTAAGTGCTATCAAAGTGTCGCCGCGCGCCAGAGCGATTGAGTGCACGCACTGAGACGAGAGAGGTATGTATCAACTCGTCTTAGTTAAGGGAATAACAGTTTAATATGAAAAAACGGTGGAGTGTTCCTTTAAAATAGCTTGAATGCAACTCTACACCTCATTTAGTATACGCGGTTCTATGAATATGCAAATTAGCCTCCACAGTTTGTGACGTCAGAAACACCAGCGATTTCAAAGCGTGTTTTTGAGACTGTAGTTTTAAGGAGAAAATACTCAGCAATGGTGTCGACTTATGAATTTACACATGGTTTGTCTTAAAGCATATTAAAAACACCATATAGACATATTTAAACAATTTAAAAACGTTTTTAATTGATTTTTAACTGGAACATAAATATTTCTCAGTTTTTGTGCGTTTATTTTCAATTTATTGTTTAATTTTTAATTCAATCCATATCAATACCATAAGGTCTGGGGGAGTGTTTGGGTTCGGTTAGACAAGTTTTTGAGAGATTTGAGGCTGTGGGCTGGTAAACATATTAATAATTTATCGCCATAAAGAACTTTACATTACTGTAAATTTATGGCATGAAAATAATGTCACAACGTAATTGTCCTAAAAAGGCATTTTATTTAACATTCATGATTCTCTGTATGCAGAATATAATGTGCTTCTTTCTTTTATAATATGACCGTACAGCTTTCATGAGATTCTCCAGAACAGAAGCAAGCAAACATGACATTTACCTTCCTGTAAGTTTCTTTCCATGGTGGAGTTGTGCCTTTGTACATGGATCTGTGTCTCTGAACCGCGTCCATGCTTCGACTGAACCTAAAACACCTCCACAGAACTCAATCCCAGAGAAAACTCAATCCCAGAGATACTCAATCCCAGAGAAAACACAAACAAACCAAGCGGATGGCCGCCAATCAGTGACTTTTAACCTTCCGCTGACGTCACACATACCCGGAAGTTGTTTCAGCGCTCATGGGATTTGTAGTCCGTAATCTCTCCGAGCGGGTTTATAAAAGTTATTTGTTAGTCACAGTTAGTTATTATTGTTATTATTGTTATTATTATATTGTGCATTTAATTTAAAGTTATTTTTTACTCAATTTCACTTATTTGTATTCAGATTGTTTCTATTTGTGTATGCATTTTGTAGAAGTAATTTTTTAGATAAAATATCAAATATATTAAATATATAATAATATTAAAATAAATGTAGATAAACCATGCAAGATAATATTTACATTTCACATCATGTCTGTTTCGTTGTATTTATTTTTATTTAAATAAATGAATTAATTAATTATTTATGAATGTATGATTATTTTACCTTTTGTGATATTGTATTAGTTATAAAGCGTGACCTTTTGTTTGCATTAAATATATTTTATTTACCGGTATAAAATAAAAAATATATACACTATTTATACAAACTGTATAACTTATTTAAATTATATATATTTAATTGTAATTAATTTCTTAAAATAAATATAACAATACACAGATCTGTTTTACAAAATATGCTGTGTGTAAAAAAGATGCACAAAGTTCAAATACTCAAAAAAGGGTCAGAATGTATTATTTATTCGGTCACGTGGTACAAGTAGGAGCTCTCAGAAGATTCCCAGCTTACAACATTTAAATTTCGAGCTCTACGAGGACGTGAATGCTTTTTACAAGTTGAAATCTGCGGTGTTATTACGACATGGCGTGCACGCGCCTGTACTAGACCAGGACATATTTACAGATCAAATATAGTCTTACTAATTATAGCATCTACTAACATGATGCCACCACAACAGAGATCAGAGATCAACTCTTACACAATTGTTCACGAGTTTAATCTGCCTCGGAGAGTTTGAAACAGCTCAATGCAGCGTTTTAATCAGTGAGTTTTGATCATTCTTGATCTTTGACCTGTTGCATACTAAGTATGCAGTGGGGCAGAGCGTGCACGCGCCTCCTCACTCAGATGGCGTTTTTCTCAGTGAACTGCTTTTGAACAGCATGACAGCAGAGAGTAACACCATGGCAAAGCCAGAATACTCAGAAACTGCAGAACCCAATCAAATCGGACCGGATTCGGAGTCTGATTCGGATCCGGATGACCACTTGCCCAGTGTGGACGCAGGAGTCGGATTCGGATCCGTCCGGCGGATTCAGGTGATCCACAGCGGGCACTTCATGGTTTCCTCGCCTCACAGCGACTCAGTCAGGAGGAGAAGCGCAGCTCTTTATAATTATTATGATAATTATGACACTGTTACTAAACCGGACTGCCAGACCTACAGCTTCGGTCCATTGAGGTCCAGACGACTGAGCATCGACCCAACTCTCACGCGCCTGTTTGAGTGTATGACACTGGCATACAGGTAAAGCAAACCTATCATTTAACTCGAATTTACCTTATCTGCTTTACTATTACAAATTTACCTCTTGTTAATGTTTACATCACTATAAAACAGATTGAACTTGCACCTCACAGCAATGTAACAGTAAAACAGCGAATGTAACTGATATGTTTAGTGTAATTCACCTAATGACAGTGTTTATTGATACAAAACATCCAAACTACAGTGAAATTTCAATTTAACTTAGATTTTTACCTCATAAAATGTCATAATACAGTTGATCTACCTCATTGCAATGTTTACATAAGTGAATAACTATTAAAGTACAAATATAATTGACCATTCACCTCACTGTTGTTTACATGTTGAACTATTTGTAAATGAAAATGTAATTATATTTAGATAATCCACTTTCAGTGATATTTATTGCAAGGGGTGGGCGATGTGACCAAACTCTTATTTCACGATAACGATATATATCACGATAGTGATTTTTTTGTTATTTGATCTCATTTCTGTTAATAAAAAGCAAATTACAAACAAAAATAAGACAAATACAATATTACCAAAATATGTATTAAATTAAGTTTTTCAGGTTCAGGTTTATTTAACAAGAACACACTGGGTTGATTCAATGGTCAAATTTGGACAAACCCAACCGTTTGGTTTTTGGGTTGAAACAAGCCAATATTTTTTTAGTGTAGTTAGAATTAGTACAGAAACGTAATCAAATATAATACAATTGCGTAGTCTTCACTGTATCAAATAAATATAAATGCATTCTTATTAAAGGTAAAAAAGTTATTCAGTCAAGAGCTGTAAGTTATTTTCTCTTTTGTTTGATTACAATTAATGACACAGAGCAGCAGGTTTATTAGGCTCCTGTCACTTTAAGACCAAACGCACTGATCCATTATACTGATACACATCCGGTTTACACCCAACTTTGTACTTTCACTTGAAACATAACCGGCTGTGTTTGCATAAATACTCCATAGATGGGCATTTTGACATAATTGCGTGTGTAATTCGACCATTCAAGCACTATAAGACGTGAAAGAGAACTGAATTCGCGATTGCATGCTGAGAAACGTGGCTTTCTGTGCACCGCTTTGAGTTCTTTATCGCAGGTTAAAAACACTTTCAACATCAAGCACATCCCAAATTCACCATCGCCTTCTGAGAGAGGCAGCTTTCTGTGCGCCTTCCTTTTCAGGATATTGCGCTTATTACACTGTTTTACATCAAGCACATCCGCTCTTTATATTTTCATTCAGGCATTTCATCACTTTGAAGTGTCAATAGTGCTGTGATGAGATAAGTGTATATATTTACATTCTGCAATATAGCAAATAGGGATGCACTAGGGCTGCTCGATTATGGAAAAAATCATAATCATGATTATTTTGGTCAGTATTGAAATCACGATTATGTATGTAACACGATTATTTCACATGACTTTGGGAACGTGTTGCATTTATTAAAAAGACACCTTTCAACAATTCTTAAAAAATTAACCATCATGTTGAACAGTGCGCATCTGAAGAGTCTCAGCTGGAGGAAATAATACAGTATTTATCGGCTTTAAGATATTGGCTACATTTTCTAATCGGGCCGATTACGGTAACATTCAAAATTAACATATATCGTCCGATACCGATATGGTGGCTGATATATCGTGCATCACTAATAGCAAAATCTCTAACGATAGACATTTTATAGATAGATATATCGTCATACCATCAGCCCAAGTCATGAATAAGAATGATGTAATGCTAATATAAAAATGAGTGAATGAAAAAGCTTTGAATGTACCACTAATGGTCTTTCTAATATCTTATTACATTTGTAATGCAAGATAATAAAGTTTCACCACTCAGTCTTGCTTTCGAAACAGCTGTGAAATCCTTGACTGAGTAAAAAAAAGAAAAAAGAAAAACCCTCCTCTGGACTTTGATAGGAGTTGGAAGACAAACGAGGTGAGAGTTATAGAGTAACAAGGGTAGACGAATACACACCACTTTCTCCAAAAACATGCACAGATTTCCTTTCTTCACCCACAATGATGCAACACACAGACAGCACTGTGCTGTTTAGCTGTCTCGCCTCTGACCAGAGTCTTGAATGCCTTATTTACTACAGTATATCGAGACATTTACTTAGACAAACCTTTTTTAGGTTTGCATGTCGGCCCATTAAAAGCTTTGAGCCTGTTTGTAAAGTGTTTTTGTCGGTGTGCTGGTGTTCCACAGCCTATAATAAATGATTGACCTAAATTTAAAGGCTTATCTTTAAGGTTTTGTAGCATTGCCTTTACTTAAAACATTCGTTATTCTTTGCTGTTTCCATATGCTAATGATTGTCAGAAGACCTGGAGAAACTTGTTGGAAATATATTGTGATGCAACGTCAGTATTGCTTTGGCCGTGAGTCAGCAGTAGTGAGTTATTACATGCCAGTGACCCGACGTCAAATGAAACGAGAAATCATGTCAGCTTAGAAAGGCTATCAGAAGCATCTGCTCGTATCACCACATATGACAATAGCATTATGACTGTTGTTATTGGCCAGTGAGATACAGATATTGAGCCATAAAAACACTGTGTGAATATTCTCTGATAGCATTTGTACTGCAGAAGTTAAGGGTCACTGTATTGATCATATTTAGGGTTAAAGAGTTAGTTCACCCAAAAATGAAAAATATCAGGTCAGAGGTCATGTGTCGGGTCGGGTCAGAGGTCACTCGTCATGCGTCGGGTCAGGTAAGAGGTCACTCGTCATGCGTTGGGTCAGGTAAGAGGTCACTCGTCATGCGTCGGGTCAGGTCAGAGGTCACTCGTCATGCGTCGGGTCAGGTCAGAGGTCACTCGTCATGCGTCGTCACTCGTCATGCATCGGGTCAGGTCAGAGGTCACTCGTCATGCGTCGGGTCAGGTAAGAGGTCACTCGTCATGCGTCGGGTCAGGTAAGAGGTCACTCGTCATGCGTCGGGTCAGGTCAGAGGTCACTCGTCATGCGTCGGGTCAGGTAAGAGGTCACTCGTCATGCGTCGGGTCAGGTCAGAGGTCACTCGTCATGCGTCGGGTCAGGTCAGAGGTCACTCGTCATGCGTCGTCACTCGTCATGCATCGGGTCAGGTCAGAGGTCATGCGTCGGGTCAGGTAAGAGGTCACTCGTCATGCGTCGGGTCAGGTAAGAGGTCACTCGTCATGCGTCGGGGCAGGTCAGAGGTCACTCGTCATGCGTCGCGTCAGGTAAGAGGTCACTCGTCATGCGTCGGGTCAGGTCAGAGGTCACTCGTCATGCGTCGTCACTCGTTATGCGTCGGGTCAGGTCAGAGGTCACTCGTCATGCGTCGGGTCAGAGGTCACTCATCATGCGTCAGGTCAGAGGTCACTCATCATGCGTCGGGTCAGATGTCACTCGTCATGCGTGGGTTCAGGTCAGAGGTCACTCGTCATGCGTGGGGTCAGGTCAGAGGTCACTCGTCATGTTTCGGGTCAGGTCAGAGGTCACTCGTCATGCTTCGGGTCAGGTCAGAGGTCACTCGTCAGGTCAGAGGTCACTCGTCATGCGTGGGGTCAGGTCAGAGGTCACTCATCATGCGTCAGGTCAGAGGTCACTCATCATGCGTCGGGTCAGATGTCACTCGTCATGCGTCGGGTCAGGTAAGAGGTCACTCGTCATGCGTCGGGTCAGGTCAGAGGTCACTCGTCATGCGTGGGTTCAGGTCAGAGGTCACTCGTCATGCGTGGGGTCAGGTCAGAGGTCACTCGTCATGTTTCGGGTCAGGTCAGAGGTCACTCGTCATGCTTCGGGTCAGGTCAGAGGTCACTCGTCAGGTCAGAGGTCACTCGTCATGCGTGGGGTCAGGTCAGAGGTCACTCGTCATGCGTGGGGTCAGGTCAGAGGTCACTCGTCATGCTTCGGGTCAGGTCAGAGGTCACTCGTCATGCGTGGGGTCAGGTCAGAGGTCACTCGTCATGCGTGGGGTCAGGTCAGAGGTCACTCGTCATGCTTCGGGTTAGGTCAGAGGTCACTCGTCATGCGTGGGGTCAGGTCAGAGGTCACTCGTCATGCGTGGGGTCAGGTCAGAGGTCACTCGTCATGCTTCGGGTCAGGTCAGAGGTCACTCGTCATGCGTGGGGTCAGGTCAGAGGTCACTCGTCATGCGTGGGGTCAGGTCAGATGTCACTCGTCATGCGTGGGGTCAGGTCAGAGGTCACTCATCATGCGTCGGGTCAGAGGTCACTCTTCCACCGGAACTCGACTTGCGTACGGCTGTTAACGGAAGCCAGAGATTATAGTTCATAAAGTTATAAATATGAATATTTTTCTTATAAAAACGTATCGCTTCACTTCAGAAGGCCTTTATTAACCCCTGGAGCTGTATGGATTACTTTTATGATGATGGATGCGCTTTTTTGGGCTTCAAAATCTAAGTTACCATTCACTCCCATTATAAAGCTTGGAAGAGCCAGGATATGTTTAATATAACAGATTATGTTTGTCTGAAAGGGGAAAGTCATATACACCTAGGATGGCTTGAGCTAGTTATAGAATAATTTTCATTTTTGGGTGAACTAACCCTTTAAGGTTTTGCACAAATCTCTAACTAGGGATGCACTGATATTGGCCGATACTGATAATTCTTTATATTTGAAAGCCGATAACCGATAAATTGGCAAATAAATATAAACCCAATTTTTAGATATAATTTTGAGAGCCTGATTACAAAAACAGAAGTCTCACCATTTAAAGCCATGTGTTCTCATTATAATTTTATGTAGCCGATATGACAGACTTGCACTGAACTGTATTTTACTTTCTGACGTGATTTAAATCATATTTCAAGGAAAACTTTTTTTTTAAAACTTTTTTATGTAGAGCAGGTTTTCTCAAAATTATTTAGTTTTGTTTGCAGGAAATGCAGGGGTTTTAATTAAATTAATTAAATCATAAAAATGTACAGTTAAAATTAAGAAACTGACATTTCATGTGACCATTAACCGGCATCAGAGAACCGTGAACATGTGAAAGTGTCGTTTAATTATCGAAGTATTAACATAAAATCTCTTAAGGTGTTTGTCTGACAGTAAAGTTTAGGAAGTAAATATTTTGCACTTGTTGTTTTACTACCGAACTGCACGCAGGCGTATCCTAGAAAGGGCACATACAGGAAGGAGGAACATATATTTTATTTGACTTCTTCCAGCTCGATGACGTCCTATCAGTGTTGTTTATCTGTCAGGCTTCAAGCCATATCCCACATGTTAGCAATCATTCTCACTGGACTCTTAGCAACTGAGTGAACACAACACTCTCAGTTCACTTGCCTCTTGTTTCTCGAGATTAAGTGCACTGGAGTCGTCAGTAAATGGTGTAAAGTGTCGCCGCTTTAGACTGATGAAATGATTCTGTCTGCAAACACAGTTTAAAGTGCCTGTTGGATGGAAAAAGCATGTTTGTGAAGAGCCAGCCGGGTGAAGAGGGAAGATTTCACCATCGTTTTTGCAAATTCATCAAGACCCATATGTCATAGTCTCGAAACAAAGTTTATTTATGTGTACTGTGTTTATGTGTTTATTTATCTGGTTAATTTCATGGCTTCTGTTTCTGGTTCATAGAATCTGTGATATATGTTTATACAGGACAGGCCAAAAGTTTGGACACATTACTATTTTTAATGTTTTTAAAAAGAAGTTTCTTCTGCTCATCAAGTCTGCATTTATTTGATCAAAAATACAGAAAAAAATTTAATATTGTGATATATTATTACAATTTAAAATAATTGGTTTTCAATTTATTATATTTTAAATTATCATTTATTTCTGTGATGCAAAGCTGAATTTTCAGGATCATTACTCCAGTCTATCACAAAAGAAAACACAGTCTATCACAAAAGAAAAAAGAAGCAAATGTTTTAAAAATAGAAATCTTTTGTAACAACAATATACACTACTGGTCAGTCATTTGGGGTCAGTAAATTTTTTTTTAAATAAATCAATACTTTTATTCAGCAAGGATGTGTTAAATTGATAAAAAGTGATAGTAAAGAAGATTTATATTATTAGAAAATATTTTTTTATTTTGAATAAATGCAGTTCTTTTTAACCTTTTATTCATCAAATATATTAGGCAGCAGAACTGTGTCCAACACTCATAATAAATCACAATATTAGAATGATTTCTAAAGGATCATGTGATAGACTGGAGTAATGATGCTGAAAATTCAGCTTTGCATCACAGAAATAAATGATAATTTAAAGTATAATAAATTGAAAACCAATTATTTTAAATTGTAATAATATATCTGTATTTTTGATCAAATAAATGCAGGCTTGATGAGCAGAAGAAACTTCTTTCAAAAACATTAAAAATAGTAATGTGTCCAAACTTTTGGCCTGTACTGTATATGTACACTGCTGAAACTTATAAAAAAAACTTTATTGCACATTTCAGTTCATTAATGTTGTTTGTATTTACTTGGCTAGTATTATGGTGCAGCGTACAAATAAAGTTGCATCTAAAGTGGAAGTTACCTCACTTAAGGACTTATTTACTCATTTAATTATAATTTTTTTTTATCATATGGTCATTAAAAAAATCATGTATAATATGACTGTTTTTGTTTGTTTGTTTGGTTTTTATTGGATTTATATAATATTTGTATTTTTATAATAGAATTTTTGCCATGAAAATAGCTTTGAATGCTGACACAGCACTAACTAATCTGAATCTGCATCTGAAGTGTTAATTGCATTGATGTTTGTGTTTCTTCTCAGTGGGAAGATCGTGTCTCCAAAGTGGAAGTCTTTCAAAGGTTTGAGGCTGTTGTGGAGGGATAAAATCCGTCTGAATAATGGCATTTGGAGGGCCTGGTTCATTCAGTGTGAGTCTCATAATCTCATTTCTAGACTTTATTTACTTAGTTACTCACAGTTTACCTCATTTCTCTCATGTAAAAGTGTTTCTCAAAACTGTTGATTTGGTAAAACATCCTTTCAGTGTGTGTTCGCTATAAAGCAAATCTCGGCTGCGTGATTGAGGATATCATCACAAAATGTAAACTGTATTATTGCACTGTTTTCTCTCTCTCTATATATATTATATCCAACATTATCTGCATATTATATACAGTATACTCACATAAAGCGAGATATATTATATAACAAATCTCAACTGCCTTATTTTTGTTTTATTTCGGCACAAAATGTTTTATCGTCAAGCTCTTTGAATGTATTAGCATGTCCAGCTTTATAAATGTATATTTATGAAATTAATATATTTAAAATATTATATATTTAATATATTCTTTATATTTTTAAATATACTAGGGATGCACCGATATAAAAATTTTGGCCGATACCGATAACCGATAATTTTTTTTATTTAAAAGCCGATAACCGATATATTGGCAGATAAATCTGAATACAAATTTTTATATCATTTTTGAGAGCCTGATTACAAAAACAAAAGTCTCACCATTAAAATTAAATTTCCCACGCACACAATCATAATGATGTTCTCAATATAAATGTATGTAGCCGATATGACAGACTCGCACTGAACTGTATTTTCCTTTTTTGAAGTGATTTCAATCATATTTCAAGCAATTCAAAACCACAATGTTGAACAGTGCACATCTGAAGAGTCTCAGCTGGAGGAAATAATACATTATTTATCGGCTTTAATATATCGGCCAAATTTTCTTATCGGGCCGATAACGATAACATTAAAAATGAACATATATCAGCCGATACCGATATGTGGCTGATATATCATGCATCTCTAATATATACAGTATACTCGCGTAGGGGTGATAAGACATGAAGATATCATAAACATTAGCATCATGTTTTTCTGTAAAGCCTTGAAACATTGTGAAAAATGCTTTACAAATAAAATTGACTGAACTTTATAATATTTTGATACTCTCTTATAAACAAAAGGTTACAAAGGGCGTTTCTTCACAGTTTTGGCTTCCAAAAATAACCTTTCAGCGATCAGGGGCCGGTTTCACAAAGCTATTTTAGAGCGGTCTATAGTGTTAGACAAGTCTATAATGTGCTCATACACTAGTCTAATGCAAGTTACACTGTTTCACAAAAATAAAGACTGACTTAATTTACACCAAAAACATTAGACCCCTTCCCCCCAGGCTAACTTCCCCCCAGACCCCTTCCCCCCAGGCTAACTTACCCCCAGACCCCTTCCCCCCAGGCTAACTTAGGTCTAAGACTCTGTTACCTTGGCAACCAGCAGTAACAATCAGTTACATTACAAACAGCCAAAAGAAAAGGGAAAATGGCTCATAATTTAAACATTTCTTCTTGTTACTACATTCTCCGCTAAATTTCCCAAGTAAAATGTCCTTGTAACTGTTACTCTCTTCCAACAAACACATATCTTCCGCTGGGGTAAACTGCACTGAGCGGCTGAACGCGCTTACTCGATCCGCCGTGTTTTTTGTTTTGAAAAGTGTCTTATTTTACCCAGAATGCATTGCAGTGTGGTCCTCTTTAAGATAGTCAGAGTCTTAAGTGCTTTGTGCAACGGTCTGATTTAGATGTCTATCTGAAGTCTGAATATCTACTATATCTAAGCCATAGTCAAAGTCTATCTTTGTGTGAAACCGGCCCCAGTTCTTCAAAGAACTATTTAAAAACAAAATTGTATCTAAAGAACCTTTTGTCGAATGCAAAGATTCCATGGATGTTAAAAGTTCTTCATGGAACCATCAAAGAACCTTTATTTTTAGGAAGGCTTTGACGTTTCTCGCTTCCCTTACAAAAAAGTAACGTGCTGGTACCACTGATCCAGTAATTATAGAAGTGAAAAATTAAATATAATGTTAAATTGCTTTAGATGTGGAGAAAAGGAAGAACCCTGTGTGTGGGTTTGTCACGCCGCTGGAGGGTTCGGAGGCGGATGCCCACGGCAAACCTGAGGTGAGTCCGATCTCAATGACAGACCTGAAGCCAAACATGCATTTCAGTGCAGAAGAGAAGATTATGAATGTGTTTATTTATGCCGTTCACAGGCGATTGTTCTGGAGGGAAGCTACTGGAAGAGACGGATAGAGGTGGTGATTAAAGAATATCACAAATGGAGGATTTACTATAAGAAAAGAGTGAGTAACTGACCCAATATAATGGGTCACTTGTGTATGATATTGTGCTGGACGGTATATCGGTTCATCCTATAATCAAAGGTCCAGTCATGATAAGAAAAAAATACCAAAATGACCAATATAATGCCAAAATATGTAATACAGCATGTGAGATATCCATAAAATTGCTGAAAATTAATTTTGCATTCAATATTTACTTAATATTCACTGAAGTATTTGACAACAGAAAGCTCTCAGGAGAATTTGGTACAAACATTTCTGTTAATTGGCCAATCGTTGTCAGCTGATTATCTCAGAATTTCCAAATATGGTTTGATTTTTCATTCTGGATGATATATTGATTTATCACCTCAATAATCCCACTATAAAATGACTGACATGATTATAGACATCTTCACAAAAAGGTTTAAGTGATTTCTGAAATGCAGCCATTACTTCTTTAAATCAGCTTTTTTAAAGTCCCCCTGTAGTCAATCATTTTATCTCTTAAAACTCATCTTTGATCACCAAAATGACATATTTAAACATTGTATCCTTGAAAAAAAATTCTTCATGCCTTAAAATATCTTGACTGTAACTTGACACCCTTGCCTCATTTAGTATGCGTGGTTCTATGATTATGCAAATGAGCCCCGCCTCCACTCACTCACTCAGCTCAGAGATCCACTGGTTGACGATCACACGTTGATCTGATTGGTTACAAGGTAGTTTGTGACGTCAGAAACACCAGCGATTTCAAACCGTCTTTGGTTCACTGCAGTTTTAAGGAGGAAATACTCAGCAATGGTGTCGATTTATGAATTTACACATGGTTTGTCTTAAAGCATATTAAAAACACCATTAAAACCACATTAAAAACTTCACCACAGGGGGACTTTAATACAAAATATGTAATGCGATGGTGTTTCTGGAGGAACCAGACGAGAGCCAGTCATACAACACTGCATTTTTCCCACTCTGTTGGGATTCTGTTGCAAAACTCCAGGAGCAACTTTGGGTCAAGAACCCAAAGTTCAATATTCACATGAAGGGGCCATTAAAATCTCTGACCCCAGTCAGTCACCATTACAAAGTGAACAAAAACCAGATCATAAAAATTGACCCATCACTAAGATAAGATTCAGCATTTACATTTTTTCTCCATTAGGATTGTAAAGCACTGCTATTTCTGATTTATTCTGTTTTATTTTTTAGCTCCAGAAGAACAAAGATCTGCTGTCCATGCTAGAAAAGGTAAGATCACAGAGGAACTTGCCCACCATATCAACACAATACATGACAAGAAGTAGTCTGGTGTTTTTCAGTTGCGTCTGGTGTCACAGGTCGTGCAAAAATCACAGAGATTCAAAACAAGAATGTAATTTTGTGGTTTAATTTCTAGTTTCAACATTATTTGTTCTTCAGATATTGCTCTTTAAATGCAAAGTATGCAAAGAGACCCCCTGAAAATGTGTACGAATTCCTCACGGGGCCACTTTAACATGTCCATAGCGCTGAGATTAAACCATTGAGGGCCTTTAAAAAACAAGATACCAATAGGAAAGTGTGTTAAGAACCAGAATCTAGAAAGATATTGAGATGTATTTAATACTTCTTGAGTTACAGGCATTCAAACTTGTGGCGCAAACCACAAGAAGTGCTTTTTGCCTGTTTTTGAATTGTCATCGTTGGCATATAATGAAACAAAGATTGCTAAAGTCAACAGATTTGACTAATAGACCTGCCAATCTCTGTGCAAAACTAAAATAATGATGCTGCCATTTTTCTAAAGTCATTTTACACCCCTGTAAATTGCCTACAAATCGCAGGTGAAAATGGTCGTTTTGACCCTCCTTTACAAAACAGTGGATTCAATATACATCTGTGACATTTCATATTTTGGCTTTTATCACCATTTATGTTTGTCTTTCTACAGAAAAAATACCAACTTTTCTGTAGAAAGACAAACATAAATGATGATGAAAGCGCTGAGATCGCTGGTATCAACATATGTCCTTGTTACATATGTTACGTGAACTTAACATAGTAATAACTGTAAATTATGCATAATTACATGCAACTAACCCTCAACCCTAACCCTAAAATAATAACCCTAATCCTAACCCTAATCCTACCCTAAGCCTATAGTAAGTTCATGTAGTTGCTTAATATTACTCAGTACATAAATATATAATTACACTGTAACAATGACACCTTAAAATAAAGTGTAACCCAAAAAAATATTAACAAAATCAAAAATTTGAGCCGGGGAAGTTTCCGAAATTTGGTTGATTTCACACGACCTTCTGGATTCTGCAGGTTCGCAGTTTCACAACCGCACCTGTGATTTCATCTGTTATTGGGGAGATTTGAAGGTCTCTTCCACATCTGTGGGCCGTAGCGCAGCTGTGATGGTGGTCTGGTGTAAATCATTGATCTGCTAGACTAGCGTAGCGTTTACTTTAGTAGGTTAGCGGTGCAGGTCATGTTTGCACAGTGCATTTCTATTAATAGTCGCTCCTCAGTTTTTGCTTCGCTCAGCTGGCCGAAAAACTACAAAGAACATCCTTGTGAGTAAACGCGAATGCACATGTTTATTTGCGTCATATGGTTGAGAAATGTGACTCTGGACCACAAAACCAGTCACATGGGTCAATTATTTGAAATTGAGATGTATACATCATCTGAAAGCTGGATAAATAAGATTTCCATTGATGTGTGGTTTGTTAGGATAGGACAATATTTGGTCGAGATACAACTATTGAACATCTGGAATCTGAGGATGCAAAAAAATCGAAACATTGAGAAAATCGCCTTTAAAGTTGTTCATTTATGTTGGTGATTGTGCTGCATTCACTCACACAAATAAATGTTTTATATATTTACCGTAGGAAATTTACTAAATATCTTCATGGAACATGATCTTCACTTAATATCCTAATGATTTTTGGCATAAAAGAAAAATGGATAATTTTGAGCCATACAATGTATTGTTGGCTATTGCCACAGATATACCAGTGCGACTCGAGACTGGTGACGTGATCCAGGGTCACATAATTAGTAATCTGATTGCTTTTAGTGACTAAAGTGCTAATCTTTCCTTCTGTCAGACGAGGCCGTCAAAGAAACGCACATTCGGGCTTCAACAGCGTTTAATCAAATCTGACCCACATCCTGCAAGATGTGAATCCACTGCACTTCTTTATCAGGCCTCGCTTGCAAATAAAAGTGATGACGCTTCAGATAATACTGTGCCATGGTTATATTTATAATATATACTGTACTGAGGTATTTACAATGTACACAAATGTTCAAAAGTCTTGGGTCAGACGGATTAAAAAAATTAATTCATACTTTTATTGATGCATTATATTGATTAAAAGGAAGGACATTAGTAAGAAAATATTTATATTTCAACAGTTCTCTCTAATCACAGATCCTGAAATCTGTTTTCTACTCTGATGATAATCATAAATGTTTCTTGAGCATCAAATCAGCATATT
This sequence comes from Leuciscus idus, assembly GCA_021554675.1. Taxonomy (NCBI): domain Eukaryota; kingdom Metazoa; phylum Chordata; class Actinopteri; order Cypriniformes; family Leuciscidae; genus Leuciscus; species Leuciscus idus. The sequence goes on along the minus strand of CM038624.1, from coordinate 48,908,662 downwards.
AGAATGATTTCTGAAGGATCATGTGACACTGAAGACTGGAGTAATGATGCTGAAAATTCAGAGTTGAAATAATTTACAATTTTACCACATTTTGTTTAACTCCCCAGCTTACTAAAACGCTCTAAAAATGCTTTGCTAAGTTATGAAAACATTATTTCTGAATGTTCTCTTAAAGTTCAAAATAATTTTTTTTTTTTAAATAATGTTTTTTTCTCTGTAATACGCACATCTAGGGAAGTAGGGACCATTCAATTGCAAACATTATGAAAATAATGACTTTTGAATGTTCTCTAACCCTAACCTAACAAGTGGTGCCATTTTAAAAAATGTTAGACGAAATATTTTTTGTTAATGCAATTTTATGTTGATGTTTATGATAACGCTTTGCCAGGCAGCTACAGATAAACTGGCGGCCCGGCGACAGACAAGTGACCAATCCTGAGCGGCGATGTCACTACATGCATTACAGGAAATAAAACCGTAGCAGTTCCTTATTGTTCATGGAATTGACAGTGTGAAAAGCGTGTTTTGAGAGAAGCTTGCCAGAGTGTCAGCCAGAGGTCAGAGAACCCATTCATCCATATTTGTTTGCCTGTTGCTTAGACAACCCAACACTTTTGGACTTTCTCAGTTTGTGTAAATTCACTTGAGGTTCAGAGTATTTATTTTCTCCCACAATAATTTCACATGTGTCTAGTACAATTATGTGGTTTTGTTTTATTAATACAGTGCATACTTTTTTCTCGATTTACCCCGGAAAATGGAAGTGAAATGTGACAACATGCCCCATACATACATTGTAATATGACAGCTTAAAATGTTATCTGATCTAAAAATATATATATATATACAAGACAAACTAAAATATTTTCTCAATAAAATGCAATTATTAACTTTTTTATATAAAATAATGGCATTTTTTAAATAATTTAAAATAAACATTTTTTTTTGAGTTTGACAACAAACACACCACAAAACACAGCTATGCAGCACAGTTCAAAACATAATAATAATTCATAATTTCTGAACATTGACTCTCAGTCTTTATTCACCTTTTTCTCATGGTTTCTCAATAGAATTCATAAAAGTATAGAGTAGAATATCATAGTTCTAATAGGGCCTCATTGTAACGCAGTGTGACAACATGCCCCGCCTGCACAACTGGGATTTAAACACGGCTGGTTAGATCAGCATTAAAGAACTATATCAACTGTTAAGGCGAGACACGGCAGGCAAAAGCATAGTTTTTTTTTTACTGGTCAATTTTGAGATTTTGGGATATTTGTCTTCAATAACATGTCTTCTTTCAGACTTGTGGTGAAAAAAAGCACGAAATACACATTTAGGTCTTTATTTTACTACACTTTGTCTGTTTGCGCCTGTAGATTTCTCATAAATTCAACAAAAGTTGTCGTTCTTAATCCTCCCGCTGCTCCACGATCTCTGTCTGCTCCCTGTCATCACACACACCGTTAGAAAGCTCTCTCTCTCCTGTACAATGCTGTCGGATCCAAATATGGTCATTTCCTTTTTATCAGCAACCAATCGTGAAAGTAAAAGGGCTGAATGCGCAATCTCATTGGCTGATATAAATCTTTAAAGCCCGTTTTCTCAAAATGACCTTTCTCTCATACTCTAAGTCCGAAATCTCCACTTCAGTAGCACCTCTATACACACCAAACTTTCCAGTCTTGTACCTAGTTATATTATGAAGACATTTACAGAGGGATTTGTAAATATATTATTCCTAGCCTGATTTATATAACATTTTATTCCAAAAAACATGACGAAAATAATTTTTTTTAAGGCTATTGATAGTATATTCTGATTTACAGGATAACAAAAGTAGATATCCGTAAATCCCTCTGTAATTGTTTTCCCATCTAATATGTGAACACAATGAAAAAATAATTTTTAACCTGGCTTTATCCAAAACTCAGATTTCGTTTTTTAAAATATATGCAAAATAGCGCATATTTAATTAGATATTGCCTAATTTGCATATTTAAACATTAAATTACAGAAAACTTGTGATACATTTTTTTCTCATCTTAATGTAGGTAATCAACTGGGATAGTTTCATGGTGATATCTGCTAGTTAAAAATGTTACCCTATTCACCTGTAGTGTCTCGCCTTAAATAACAGATATAGGATTAAAATAATATCAAATTTGTCTAATTTTAAATAAACACAAAAAATATAGATGGAAAAAACTTCAGAAAGAAATATACATTTGATATGGTTAAATAAATGTTCAGTGGTATCTTCCAAAGATTTTTTTAATTTTGGCACAATTTCTTCTCTATGCAAGACCCTGGACCTCAAAACCAGTCATAAGGGTACATTTGTTTTTAAATTGAGATTTATATGTCACCTGAAAGCTGAATAAATAAAAATGTGTTAGGATAGGACAATATTTGGTCGAGATACAACTATTAAAAAAAAACCTGGAATCTGAGGATGCAAAAAAAACAAAACATTGAGAAAATCACCTTTTAAAGTTGTTCATTTATGTTGGCGATTGTGCTGCATTCACTCACACAAATACATGTTTTATATATTTACGGTAGGAAATGTACAAAATATCTTCATGGAACATGATCTTTACTTAATATCCTAATGATTTTTGGCATAAAAGAAAAATCGATAATTTTGACCCATACAATGTATAGCCACAGATATACCCGTGCGACTCGTGACTGGTGACGTGATCCAGGGTCACACACAGTGTAGATATGGCAACTATAGTAGATACACTAAGTTTCGTCACCATGTGTGTTACAATGAGCCCCGTACGCGTGTCCCAGTTTACCCCGCAGCGTCCGGTGTTGAGGTGCAGTGTGTCATCGGGCCAGGAGAAGCCAGTGTGTATGTGTTTGTCCTCCACATGTGAGTGTGTGACAGCGGGAACTGGGTCAGGAACAAAAGACCCGCTCGTCCTTCAGTGATATGGAGAAACCTGGTGGGAAAAAAAAAGACTGAGAAATGAAAGCATAATGGGATCGGGCTGGGGTTCCTGTCTATCACACGTGTGTGTGTGTGTGTTAAACTGCTGTCGTGAAGACCTCACACGTAAGCACAGACACCCACGTCCTGCTCACAAACCAATACTATAATTTGCCACCTTTGTGCGTAAGAAAAAAGAAAGTGGAAAGCAGAACGTAGGTGGTTTTCAGGGAAGACGCAATCATTGACGCCGCGTCTGATTGTGGGTTTCATTATAAATATGCGGCCCGTGCCGAACATCAGCAGAGAAATCAGCAAGAGCGTTATAACACATGCAGACGGGGGTTTTCCAATGAAATCCGTGAGTAAAATGTCAAATCTGAGTGTGGAACTGCTTTGTGTTAAAGTCGACATCAACAATTTGCTTTCGAAATGCACGTTTCTGGTTTATTTGTGAATGATTCATCAGTGCAAGATCTTTCTAAAAGGGACAGAAATCAAATCTTTCATCAAAATGTAAAACTTCTGAAATTATTAATAGCTGGTGTCTTGTAGGCCAGGTGGGCTTTGGATGAAGTTGTGGATGAAATGTGAATTGTGCTCGTCTTTTCTTCCCTATTGTGACGTATGTCGGAGTTAAACGAGCAAAAGTGGGGCGGAGCTTAATTTCGTCTGTGGCGGAAATGATTGGATAATTGGTTCGTAATCATTTGCTGATTATAGGGAGCGGATGCTGGAGGAAAGTGTTCTCTTGATGTTTTTTGTTAATATTAATACTATTATGCGCAGCTTTTGAACACTTTTGCTGTGGCACGCTGTGTTTTAATGTTAATTAAATGATGATAATAGCAGAACTCATGGTCTGAGAAAATATTTTCATGCAAATAATGTTCAATAATGCACAATATCTGCTCAATATCTGCACAATAATCACAATAAAGGCATATCTGTTTCAATTAAAAATATAAAGCAATTAAAAAAACTATTTGGCTAGTGGAAAAGATTGAGAAACACTTTCTCTGAAATGTATTTTCTACTATTTGATTTATTTATTCAAACACAAGGCAAGGATCGGCTACTAAATGATTTTTTTAGCAATGTAATGTGACGGCACGTCCATATCTCATATTTTCTTAATACTGTTAAACATGGTATCACGTGGATGAATATGCATATGCAAACGATATGCAGATGAGGATCTGCATAGTAAAACGAGGCGTTGAAAACACATGTGCGCACAATCGTCCGCTAACTGGGATTTATAAAGGGAATTTTGCGCAGGTTCTGGCGTACGCACGGTTTTATAAGTCTGAATATTAAAAATATATTTATATTTTTGGCTTTCGGGCGCACGTACACTTTTAGTAAGGATCCTACGCAGAGTTTTAAAACTGTGCACCTCGTTTGTATTCTTTGACAAAGATTGTTTTAGTAACTCAGTAGCCTATGTGTTTTTAATAATGTTTAAATGGTGTAATATTTGTGAATTTGATTATGTAGCGACTTATCGATTTTCTTGCGAGTGCCGTCAAGATTACTCTCTGGTGCTGTGAGACTCCGCCCATGCGCTGTTCTGATTGGCTGACTCCACCCACACACTGTTCTGGTTGGCTGACTCCACCCACATGCTTTTCTGATTGGCTTACTCCTCCCACACGCTGTTCTGATTGGCTGAATCCGCCCACATGCTGTTCTAATTGTCTGACTCCGCCCACACGCTGTTCTGATTGTCTGACTCCGCCCACACGCTGTTCTGATTGGCTGACTCCGCCCACACGCTGTTCTGATTGGCTGTGGGCTTTGATTGATTTTGACGCATCTCGCAGTCACGTCTAGTGTGGACAGACAAATTATTTGTCGCTGGAATCTTATCGCGTCGCGTCTGGTTAGGACACGGTGTAAGTGTTAGTAATGTTAGATCAAACCTCTAGCATTAACATTAAGTTCAGTGTGAGCTTCATCCTGCAGATCTGAATGATTCCTCACATCACGTGTCTTCTCCACAGAGTCCGATCAGCAGAACAGGACTGGAGAAATGGACTAGTCAGATTTATCCAGAGCCCGAGACGGCATCAGAGGAAGTGCACATGTTTGACTTGGATTGCTTTCTGTCGGACATCTCAGACACACTGTTCACCATGACCCAGAAACCCAGTCCCTGGATGGGAGAACGCCAAAACAGTGAGTCCATAACGGGATACAGTGTTTCCCCTAGGATTATTCCCCCGAAACTAGTGTCGTGGAGCGGGCGGGTTACAGATACGTGGTGTAAAATTTTTAGTAATCAAAAATCATGTCTAATTAATTGAAATCATGAAACTTTTATTATAAACAATTATTAAACTTATACAATATATTTTTTTTAAAATCAGTTACACTTTATTTTAAGGTGTCATTGTTACAGTGTAATTATATATTTAAGTACTGAGTTATATTAAGCAACTACATGTACTTACTATAGGGTTAGGGTAGTATCAGGGTTTGGTTGCATGTTAGTTGCATGTAATTATGCATGATTTACTGTTATTACTATAGTAAGTACATGTAACATAATATGTAACAAGGACACTGTAATATAAAGTGTTCCCATATATTCAATTAAATGTTTTTGTTTGTTTTTTTCACACAAATTCTGGTTTTTTTTCTGGTAATCAAGTGAAGACATACAACATTAATTACATTTATTTTAATCATATGAAATTAAACAAACTTTTTCATCAAACAACGTGCTTCACAATGAGCTTTACTGTTAAAATTAAAACATGGAAGACTTTTTTTTATTCTTCCTTAAATTAAGTTTTGATCATATAATTATTAGTGTTAGTATTATTATTACATTGAGACGTATCTGAATTCTACTGTATAACAGTAATATATTTCTGTCAAGTTAAACCGAACTTTTATTTTGACGGGTTGCCGTAAAGACATTTGAGTTTCTGTGTTTATGGGCGATAGTTCTTCTCAAATGTTCACGAAGTGACTTTCAGAGCGGATCTAGAGTCTGGAGATGAAGTTCATGCATTCGTGTCCTCATATCAGCAGAAAAACAGCTCGAGTGTGTGTGTGTGTGTGTGGTAAATGAAATCCTCCACTGAGCACATATGCTTTTTATGCTCATTTTTAGAATTCGTGCACATCTTGGTGTTTTTTTTAATGTGATTTCCCAAAAATATCAATGCTTAAAAATAGGTGCATGGAAACAGAGCTATTGCGCAATTGTGAAAGTTTTATGGACTGTTTTTTTTTTTTTTTTGCCTGATATTGAGTCTGCATTCATTATAAAAGCGATGTGCTATTTCTTCTAAATCTCCTTTTGTTTTCCACAGAAGAAAGTAAGTTGTACAGGTTTGAAATGACATGTTGTTAAATTAAATTATGACCACATTTTTTATTATTCAGTCAGAATTGCGTCATATAAACTCGCAATTTCGAGAAATAAACAAAAAAAAATAAAAAATTTAATTAAAGGGAGATATAAAGTCGCAATTGCGTGTTATAATGTCAGAATTGTGAGATATAAACATGCAAGTCTTTTTTTCCTTAGAATTGGACTTTATAACACGCAACTGCAAGTTTATATCTTGCAATTCTGATTTTATAACATGCAATTGCGACTTTATCATGCAATTCTGACTTTATATCTCGCAATTGTGAGAAATAAAGTTAGAATTGGACTTTAGATATAAACTCTCAATTGTGAGATAAAAAGTTAAAAGATAAAAAGCAATTATATTTTCAAATGTTTTATTCTGTGGCGGAAACAAACTTCCACGGCTTCGTGGATCTCAGTAACATTGGAAGTTTGAACAGTTCCCTTGACTGAACAAATTCATTTTGTTCTTCACTGTATCTTGTATATATATATATCACAATATCGCAACATGTGTCTATTTCAGTGGTATGTAATGTTTGCCCTTCCTCAATGTGATTTAATTTAGGATTTAGTCACATGAGTTTATAAAATGCATTCAGGAAGGACACCACACCCGCCTAAAACAAGGAACTTTATAAGAATAAATGCACAAACTCCTTCAAACAGAGCAGTGTTTTACACACACACACACACACTCACACACACACACACACTCTTACAGTAAGTTTCTCTCCTGTCGTCTCAGTTTACACCAGTAACGCAGACATGATCCAGCCTGGTTTGACACCACTACAGCCCAGCTTGGATGACCTGATGGACATACCAGGTGAGTTTAATGAACATCATATATCAGCCTTTATTATACTGGCATTGCTCAGCTTTATAACTCTAACTTAATTGTTTTATATGCCGTGTGCCGCTCTGCACCCGTGTCCTGGGGCCTTAGACGCACACGAGGAATAGGAAAATCCAGTCGTAGAATGCTAATAAGAAATAACATTTAAATTAAATATAGCCATTAATATAATTAAATAATTCTTTTTTTAAATCTATAATTTTTCAGTATTATCAATATATTAATTCATATTCATGAACAATATGGTTTTTGAATGTTAATGAAAAATATAAATGAAATAGAATATATAATTTAAATAAATTAAATACTATTTATAATATAATAGTTATTTTATAATATTTTTTTTAATATACATTTTTTCATTAATATTTATAAATATATACAAGTAAATGTAATATTTATGAACAAATCGTTGTATTTGTTAATAAGAAATATAATTAAATATCAACTGAATACATTAACTCATATAATTAAATATATATATATATATATATATATATATATATACTGTAAATATTTCTTATCATATAATATAATAATGTCATAATACAGTATATATCATATAATATTTTTTAATAATCTTTAATATTAATTAATTAATTCATATTTATAAACATATAAATAATGTAATTAAATAACTCAATTAAGAAAATTCAATCATTGTTCAATATTAGTAAATTGATTGATATTTATGAACAATATGTTTTATCTGTAATTTGAATGTAAATAAGAAATAAAAATTAAATATCAACTAAATACATTAACTCATATAATTAAATATATATATTTTTTATATTAATTTATTAATATGTATAAACATATACAAATAATGTAATTAAATAACTCAATCATTGTTCAATATTAGTAAATTGATTAATATTTATGAACAATACGTTTTATCTGTAATTTGAATGTTTATAAGAAATTTAAACTGAATATAGTGACTCGTATAATTGAATATATCATATAATATAAATGTAAAAAAAAAAATTTTAATATTAATTCAGTGATTAATATGAACATGCATAATAAATAAAGGGAGATGGTGATGGAAAAATATTTGAATGCTTTTGCATTTCCACCAAGAAACTTTGCGTTGACTCACAAAATGTTGTTCTTTGCGAGCGAACACAACGTTTGCACTAGACAATAATTGTGACAATAATTGTAAAAAGACAACAACAAAAAATCACATCTTTTTTCCTTCACCATATCCCTTCAGGGTAGTAAACAAATTAACATAATTTGCATTAATTAGAAATCCTTAAGAATGGTACAAAATAAATAGGTGATAAATTTACTGTTTACTTGTAGATTCTTTGTTTCCAAGTAGCGCTGATGACGACTATTGGATAAGTTCCTCATTGACAGGGTCATTTAGAGGTGAAAGAGTCAATGGCTGAAGAGTGGAAGTAGTGAAGGAGTGACAGCATGTGATCAGCCCTGCGATGAGTTTACTTTAGCACAACTGCATCATTCACTCATTCATGGACCAGTTTATCCTGTCTCAGTGTAAAGAATACTCTACACTTCACCATAGGGCAAGAATACTCTACACTTCACCATAGGGCAAGAATACTCTACACTTCACCATAGGGCAAGAATACTCTACACTTCACCATAGGGCAAGAATACTCTACACTTCACCATAGGGCAAGAATACTCTACACTTCACCATAGGGCAAGAATACTCTACACTTCACCATAGGGCAAGAATACTCTACACTTCACCATAGGGCAAGAATACTCTACACTTCACCATAGGGCAAGAATACTCTACACTTCACCATAGGGCAAGAATACTCTACACTTCACCATAGGGCAAGAGTACTCTACACTTCACCATAGGGCAAGAATACTCTACACTTCACCATAGGGCAAGAATACTCTACACTTCACCATAGGGCAAGAGTACTCTACACTTCACCATAGGGCAAGAATACTCTACACTTCACCATAGGGCAAGAATACTCTACACTTCACCATAGGGCAAGAATACTCTACACTTCACCATAGGGCAAGAGTACTCTACACTTCACCATAGGGCAAGAGTACTCTACACTTCACCATAGGGCAAGAATACTCTACACTTCACCATAGGGCAAGAATACTCTACACTTCACCATAGGGCAAGAATACTCTACACTTCACCATAGGGCAAGAATACTCTACACTTCACCATAGGGCAAGAGTACTCTACACTTCACCATAGGGCAAGAGTACTCTACACTTCACCATAGGGCAAGAATACTCTACACTTCACCATAGGGCAAGAATACTCTACACTTCACCATAGGGCAAGAATACTCTGCACTTTACCATAGGGCAAGAGTACTCTGCACTTTACCATAGGGCAAGAATACTCTACACTTCACCATAGGGCTGAGCAATATGGACAGAATACAAGATTCTTTGCGATTTTAATTGCAATTTTGGCAAATATATTTACTTTTAATGCAGTGTTTCAGTGTTCAAAAACAAAATCATCAGCGTTCTGGTTGGCCAACATCTTTTGCACACTGACGAGAATGTTAAATAATGACTTTAAATTGCAGCTTTTTGTGATTTTAGAAATTGGCATGTACTCATATGGCAATTTTATTGGGATTGTGACATGGCACAGCCCTAATGTGCAGTCAAAGACAGTTGCTCAAAATAAACGTGTGGATCAGGATCACTGATCTGGGGTCAGTTGCATAGCTATTTTGTTTGGACTGCGTCTTAAGGACAAGTAATACTAGTAGGACTAATCAGTCTTACTTTTTGGTAAAAAATTAGACCAATCTATATTTTTATGTAACTGACTTTAAAAAAAAAAGTCCCTTTGTGGTGAAAATCCAGCTTTTAATGTTGTTTATGTGTCTATGTGGGGTTTTTAATATGCTTTAATACACAAACCATGTGTAAATTCATAAGTCGACACCATTGCTGAGTATTTTCTCCTTAAAACTGCAGTGAACCAAAGACAGTCTCAAAAACACGCTTTGAAATACCTTGTAACCAATCAGATCAACGTGTGATCGTCAACCAGTGGATCTCTGAGCTGAGTGAGTGAGTGGAGGCGGGGCTCATTTGCATATTCATAGAACCACGCATATTAAATGAGGCAAGGGTGTCTGGTTACAGTCAAGATATTTTAAGGCATGAAGGGTTTTTTTTTTCAAGGAAAAAACTTTTAAATATGTAATTTTGGTGATCAAAGATGAGTTTTAGGGATAAAATGATTGAGGAGTGTGTGAGTGCGTGTGTGTGTGAGTGTGTGTGTGAGTGTGTCATTATCGTGATGTATTGTAATACCGTATGTGTCTAATACTCGATAATGTCAGCTTCCATCGTAATTATGATATCATCGTAGACGCACGTCACCTACTAGCAGATATCCGGATGTGTTCTGGATCAAGGCCTCTGGAGTGGACTTCAGCAGGTGTGTGTGTGTGTGTGTGTGTGTGAGAGACTGTCATGTTCCTGGCAGTGTCTGCTGTGGTCAGCTGGCAGGACTCCGTCACGAGGACATGCTGGCGGTCCGTCACACTCATTCTGGTACTGCCAGGTTCCTCACAGATGTCAACACACACTCCACTGGATCTGAGTGAAGACTGGTCGCAGTGTGCATGTGACCCGCTTATTAAACGGCCGAATGAAACCCACATCATCCGAGGTGGAACATACCTTTCCTAGTAGGCATTATGATTGGTCGCATGTGGGTTTGGCAGGTCTAGGGCAATAGTTTAGAGACTGTGAGAGAATAAACCGTGTTGCATGGACACTTGCTTGCAGTGGAGACAGAGTAGAAGCTTCTTATGGTGTTTAATGTGTCGCTTCATTAGAAATCATTTCAAAACCATTTTCAGGTGGATATTTCTGAAGAAAATGTGAGTCATGCTTGCGATTTGTTTTGTGTTTTAGCTCAATAGCCCTAAGTATATGCAAAGGTAGTAGTGATGCTTGTTTTATAAGACTGTTTTATTATTATAAAAGTAGCAAGACTGTCATAATCACTTGTTAACAAACAAGTATTCACTACTTCACTGAGCTCATTGTTTCTGCATTAAATTATTACATTTTTAAAATTATTACCTTTTTCGCTAACTGTGATTTTGTATATGTACATTTCTGAAATCCATAACTTAGACATTTACCTCTGATAACAGATCACTGTAAATTGTAATGTGGCATTTTCTGTAAAGCTGCTTTGAAATTATGTGTACTGTGAAAAGCGAAAAATGAATGTGAATTGATTGAAGATTCCTAAAACTTTTGAAGATTCCTAAAATGTCCGAATTAACCTTATTCTCATTGCTTTGTAGATATCTTCATGAGTTTGCGCGGGCCGGCGCCGGAGCACGTGGGTTATTCAGACTGCAGCTTCTTCGAGAGTTCGTCCAGCGGGGCGTTTCAGTCGACTCCTTCCTCTGCGATCGCCAGTCAGATGATACACACCGGGTCTCTGCTAACACAGGTGACACACTGATTCACAGTTAAAACAACACTAGTTAGTGGTCTTGTGAAAAACCACTTATGTGACAAAAAATTTTTTTTTAATTCTCATACGCTCCCTCATTTTTCATATTCCAGAGTTTTACTTTTGAACCTACAAATGACTCTTGTGAACACTGATTAATAATATTTTATATATATATATATATATATATATACATATATACATACATACATACATACATATTTTTTTTTATATCTTACATTTTTAAATTTTATGTATTTTATTTTTAAGATTTTAATGTAGAAATGTGTACCACTCTTTTAACCATGCTAATTATTATATAGTATTATATTAATTATATTATATTAACATGGTTATAAGCATAGTATACATTTCAACATTCAAATATATAAAATAAAATAAAAATCAATATTTTATTAATAATTAAATAAAAAATATACATTTAGAATTAAATTAAATGATTATAAATATATTATATTTAATATTTATTTTTTTACATTTTTTTAATTGAATTAATTTTCCCAAATGTATAAGACAAACTTTTTTCAAATAATTTCTCTTTTGTTTGTTGTAGTTTTTTGCCTCCTCTCCCAGCTGGAAATGTATTATACCAACGTGGTTATAAGCATTGTATACATTTCATACATAGTATACAAAAAAACTAAAATAATAAATTAAATAAAAAAAATAGAAATAAACAAATAATTATATTATTTAATATGTATGTAAGTGATCATTAATTAATTAATTGATTGATTGATTGATTGATTGATTGATTAATTAATTAATTTGTTTATTGAAACATTTTGATTTTGAAATGTGAATTTTTAAAACTGAATTAATTTTCCCAAATTTATAAGGCACAAACTTTGTCAAATAATTTAATTTTTGTTTGTTTTCATCTGTAGCCTCCTCTCTCTGCTGGAAACTTATCCCAGCCCTCCTCATCTATAAACCTGCCTGGACCCAGTTATCCTCGCCAGACCCTAAACCCTGACATGACCTTCAACCCCAGTGCTGAACCCTCAGATCCCAAGTTCAAAGGTCACACAGCAGAATACATCAGTGACTTCCATCCCTCTCTGAACCTGTCGTCCGGCATGACCCCGTACACTCAGCAGACGTCGTTCAACACTGAGATCGCTCAGGAAAACCCTTACCCAGCAACCTGTCTCAGACACAGATATTCCTCCAGCCAATCAGAGACCACGTCCACGGTTATCACACACACCGGCTCTGCCATGAGCGCGATCCCATCGGACACCCAGCATGGACACGGATACTCCAGTGTTGCTGAGATGTTTCCATCTTCCACCTGCATGTCTTTGAGTTACGAGCCCATAAACGTGTCTCAGCCCTCGGGCGCTCTCTCTCACTGCTTCTCTGTGCCGCAGCAAGTGGGCGTGGCTTCCGGCAGGGGGAAGCACAAACACAAGACTGGAGGAGCCCCATTGGTTCCCATGGCGATGACCTCATCTATAGCCCCGCCCACTCAGACGAGCTGCCTGGCCAATCTGCTCTCTTCCAGATCTCACGAGCGTATGTAGATGTTTGATTCATTTCCTACTTGGCCTTATTCAATTTGATTTTAGTGAGAATCTGAACGTTTAAAAGAATTTAGCATGTTCAAAACAATTGAAGATCATATTAAGCAGTGTTGCTATTAACTAAAACTGAAACTTTAAAAAAAATATTTCTGTTCATTGTATTAAAGCTGAAAAAAAAAGGATTTTTAATGTTTTTAATATAAGTCTCATATATATATAATGACAATTTATTTATTTGAATATATTTTAAAATGTAATTTATTCCTGTGATCAAAGCTGAATGTTCAGCATCATTACTCCAGTCTTCAGTGTCACATGATCCTTCACAAATCACTCTAATATGATGATTTGCTGCTTAAGAAACATTTATTATAATTATCATTATCAATTATCAATTGTAAATGTAAAATTTTTTCAGGATTCTTTGATGAATAGAAAGTTCAAACAGTAAGAATATAATTTTTTTTCCATTTGGAAATAAAAGAACTCAATACTTTTCTTCATTAAGGATGCATTAAATTGATCAAAAGTGACAGTAAAGACATTTATAATGTTACAAAATATTATATTTCAAATAAATGCTGTTCTTTTGAACTTTCTATTCATCAAAGAATCCTGAAAAGACAATGCATCACGGTTTCCACACAAATATGAAGCAGCACAACTGTTTTCAACATTGATAATAGTAATAAATGTTTCTTAAGCAGCAAATCATCATATTAGAGTGATTTCTGAAGGATCATGTGACACTGAAGACTGGAGTAATGATGCTGAAAATTCAGCTTTGATCACAGGAATAAATTACACTTTACTATATATTCACATAGAAAACAATTATATTAAATTGTCATAATATTTAACAGTATTACTGTTTTTTTGTTGTATTTTTAATCAAATAAATGCAGTTTTCGTGAGCAGAAGAGACTTCTTTTAAAAACATAAAAACGGCAGTGTACATGTACTAAAATAAAAAAAACTTTATATCTCCAGGAAAAACATCATTGAGTTTTGATGCTCCTTCAACGGGATTAAAAGGCCACAGACCAACATCACCCATCTCTCCGGTAAGATCCTAAACAAAACCTTTACAGCGCACTGTAAAACAAGTGATAATAATACAAGCACACTGACAGAGAGACTGGAGTAATGATGCAAAAAATTCAGCTTTGATCACAGGAATATATTTACATTTTAAAATGTATTCAGTATTCTTAAATTGTTATAATATTTCACAATATTGCTGTTTTTACTGGGGTTTTTTTGTCAAATAAATGCAGCCTTGGTGAGCAGAAGAGTCTTTAAAAATCTAAAAAAAGATTACTCTTTTCTTGTAACTCATACTGAAAACTCAAGTACACTCAAAGAAATCACTTTCCTTTGAATATTGAACATTCAAAGTATACAACATAAATAATAAATAACCAAAAACATGATGTCATCCAGATAACTCTTCATATCTTGGATGATAAGAATGCATTTTCTTCTTCTTCTCCATAACAGCCAAAAAGCAGCAGTCGTGGAGGATCCCAGATTTCCCACAATCCCCCCTGGTCCTCTCCTGCCATCGCTCCTCTGTCACCGTTACACATGTCAGGCCACAGCGGCACCTCGCAGGGACACACCATTTCATCTCTGCTCGCGCAACAAACGCCACTTCTCATCCCCAAAACAGAGAAACTCTCCCCGGTTCAAATGCACACGAGTGACAGGACCAGTTTAACAGGTGTGTTGATTTGTGTGGGTTTTAATGCATCCCGTCACACAGTTTCAGTATATTTACAATCATATAATATCACAGATAATAACTCAAGCATTGTGTTTTATTTTCAAAAGTAAGAAAAAGTCGTGATTACCTTCTTGTTTTTTTTATGTCGTGGCTGAAATAAGCTTCCATAGAAATGTCTTGTGTATTTTAGTTACTTTTTCAGAAAACATAAAAATATATATATATTTTTTTTTAGCAAAACACTTATGGGCCCTATCTTACACCCAGCGATATTTTTTATATAATATATTTATTTGTTATTTAAAGAGTGCATTAGTAATGTGCGCCTATAGGCGGGTCCACAACGCGCGTACACTCTGCTTATTACACACACACTCTGCTTATTACACACACAGGGACGCACAGCAGCACACACACATGACAAATATTTAAAATAAAAGGATTACAATGTAAAAGATTATTATTGTGTACATAAAGATATGTTGAATCCGGCTTGTCCCGTAGATGTTCTGCTAGCGCTCTTTTACCTCGCGCACGAGCAGATCCGTTTGCGCTCTGGAGACGCGTTCGGTCTTTCCACGATCAAATCCCGGCATGTAAATAGCGAATCTGCCATGACACGAGCGCAACTGGCATTTAAAAGGAATGGGAGATGAGACTCTGATTGGTTTAACGCACGTAAATCCCAAAACACACCCATTACTCTTTAAGAGAATAGGGACGACCCTTTTAGACCATGCGCCGGGAGCGCCAACCATTATTCCCGTCGTTAAACTAGCAGAAGTGGATTCGGACACGACCTAAGTGAACTTGTGCCGTGCGCTTTAGACCATGCGCTTAGATCGTTAAAATAGGGCTCTGTAAGTAATCCTCATGGAACATATTAAAATAATACAAAAAATCCATGTCATGACAAAAAATCCTTCACTTGCAACGTTTTATCTCAAAATTCTGACTTTTTTTTTCTTTTTCTTGTATCTTAGATATAAAAAAATTGTGAAATTGTGAGAAATATACTCAGAATTACAAGGGGGGGAAAAGTTGTGATTACCTTCTTAATTTTTTTTAGGCCGTGGCTGAAATAAGCTTCCATAGAAATGTCTTGTGTATTTTAGTTACTTTTTCAGGAAACATGGGGCAGACGTCACCTACGAATCCGCCGGAGAAAAACCCAGAGGAGTTTCCTGGAAAAGCCAAGATGGAGTCCACAAGAGTAAAGTCACAAATCCACCCGCTGTACATGTTTGCTTTATAACCGTGCGGTTCATGTTGTGTCGCTCATGCCGTGTTGTTTTACAGACAGACACGCGACGGATCACACACATTTCTGCCGAGCAGAAGAGACGGTTCAACATTAAGCTCGGCTTTGACACGCTTCACAGTCTGGTGACCACTCTCAGCTCACAGCCGAGTATAAAGGTAACACTCATGTCAGTGACTACTAGGGCTGGGACTACACGCCTCGATACTATCACGATACTTGGGTGCCGATATGATATGTATTGCGATTTATTTTATTTTTTTAAGAATTGCGATTCGATATTGCAATTTTTTTTAACACTAGACCATCGGGAAAAGTTAAATCATACACTTATACAGACTGTATGTGAGTCATATTTACAACGACAAATCATCACATCTTTCTGACTTTTATTTCAGAAGCGTCATACAATACTACATACATAGAATAAATTATTTCTAGAATAAATGACTCAATAACAAATACATTTTTTAACAGTCACTTTTAATCATGTTTAAATTGTGTAATATTTGTGAATTTGATTATGTAGCTCCATTTTCTTGCGAGTGCCGTCAAGATTACTCTCTGGTGCCGTGAGACTCCGCCCACACGCTGTTCTGATTGGCTGACTCACACGCTGTTCTGATTGGCTGACTCCGCCCACACGTTGTTCTGATTGGCTGTGGGTGGGCTTTGATTGATTCTGACGCATCTCGCAGTTGCGTCGCGTCTAGTGTGGACAGACACATTATTTGTCGCTGGAATCTTATCGCATCAAGTCTGGTTAGGACACGGTGTAAGTGTTAGTAATATGATCAAACCTCTAGCATTAACATTAAGTTCAGTGTGAGCTTCATCCTGCAGACATATTTTTAATATCATCTCATAACTCACTTTAAGACCTGACGCACTGATCCAATATACTGTTACACATGCGTTTTCTTTCTCAGCTGTGTACATTCACTTAAAACTACAAATTATTTGTCACTGGAATCTTATGGCATCGCGTCTGGTTAGGACAGGGTGTAACGCTCGTACTCTCGTTCCCACTGGTCTCAGATCAGTAAGGCCACCACACTGCAGAAGACAGCGGAGTACATCAGTAAGATGCAGCAGGAGAGAGCTCAGCTCCACGAGGAGGCTCAGAGACTGAGAGACGAGATCCTGGTGCTCAACTCGGCCATCAAGTGAGTGAGCTTCGGCTGCGTTACCATCTGACCTCAACATTAATGTGTGATGGTGATTGTTAGGGATGCACCGATATGAAAAATCTGGCCGGTACGATAATCTTTATATTTGAAAGCCCATAACCGATATATTGGCCGATAAATCTGGATCCAATTTTTGTATGTAATTTTTCAGAGCCTGATTGCAAAAACAAAAGTCTCACCATTAAAATCCATGTCCCAAACACACAATTCTAATGTTCTGATTATAATTTAATGTAGCCGATATGACAGACTTGCATGTTGCATTTAACTGTATTTTCCTTTTTTGAAGTGATTTCTAATCATATTTTCAAGAAATTCAAAAATAATCCATAATTTATCATAAAAATGAACATATATCAACCGATACTGATATAGTGGCCGATATATCATGCATCCCTAATGATTGTATCTGAACTGTTTGTATGTAGTGTGTGTCAGCAGCAGCTTCCGGCCACAGGCGTCCCAATCACACGACAGCGATTCGACCACATGAGAGAGAAGTTCAGAGAGTACGTGAGGGCTCAAACGCTGCAGAACTGGAAGTTCTGGATTGTATCCTTCAAAGCTTACATCCTACAGTCTTCCTAATCTGAAACGGTTCACCCCAAAATAAACATTCACTCTTCCACCACATGCCTTCCCCGATCTATATGACTTTCTTTCTTCAGATAAACACAAACGAATCTAGACCGTAATCCAAACGACACCAGTCAATGTCTTCTGAAGTGAAACAATAGGTGTGTGTACGAAAAATACTCATATTTTTAGCTTTTTAACCGGTCTACTGTCACACAAGCAAGAGGAATTGATTATTCTCCTAAAAATGTTTATCTGAAGAAAGAAAGTCATAGGTGAGCAAATTATGAGAAGTTGAACTATCCCTTTAAGGCTAGACACCCAGGGTGAATAGGGTAAACATATTAACTGATAGATATCAATATTCTTCCACAGTTGATGGACAGTGCTGGGCATATTACCTCCACTTTACTACTTTTTACAACAATCAAAACAAAACACTTACTAAAAAAGATTAAAACATATTTTATTTGTTTACCTGCATGTCATGTGACCATTAACCAACATCAGAGAACAGTTAACTTAATGTTATTATTCTTTATTATTATTATTGGCTTAATTTTATTATTGACCTAACTTGTTATTGTATAATCTCAGGGGATACTCAGGGGATATATAAGGTTAAAGTTATTCAAATTGTGAGAATAACATGTAATCAATAAAAAAAGTAACTGTAGTCTGATTACGAGTATTTTAAACATGATATATAATCTAATTACAAGTACTTCATTAGTTGGAATCTGATTAAGTAATCCAGATTACATGCAACCATTTACTACCCAGCAACTGTCTATTGATTACATTAAGAATTCCTAACATTCTGGATATTATAAGATTTATGAAATGTTTTGTTTAATAATTCAAATGAGGTATTATCAAAATTAAATATGCACGCATTTGCATACGTTTAGAGAACAGAAATCGGATAAAGCCATGTTCAAAATTCTTCATTTTGTTGACATATTAGTTAAAGTTTTTTTTATTTTTTTTTTATCAGAAAATACTGTCAACATCTAGAATTTTTTTTTTAGCATGTTTCTAGGAATGTTAAACAAACACCTTTGTAGATATTAATAAAACTGTAAATTTGGTGTGTGTAAAATTGCAAATGTGGAGATTTCTGACTGAAACTCACCACCTTTGAAATCTACAGATGTAAATAGATAATGTGTGTTAAATAAACACTTAAATGTGTGTTTTCTCTTGTCTAAAGCAACACTTTTGCTAAAGCAAAATTGACCAGTTGCATGAAAAAAAACAATGTTTTTGCCTGTAGTGTCTCGCCTTGAGCATCCAAAACATCCGTTCTGGTCCTATTAGCAGGATTAACTGATATTTTCCTGAACTGAAGCCGTTCCCGTAGTTCAGCATCATCATCGAGCCGCTGTTCGAGTCGTTTAACGGTATGGTGTCCACAGCGAGTGTTGATGATCTGTGTCGCAGCACTCTCTCCTGGCTGGACCAGCACTGCTCTCTGCCCGCGCTCAGACCCAGTGAGTGACCTCTACACCTCTCTACCTGTTCACCCTCAGACCTCACAATCATTGCAATTGACCCTTCGCAGGGAGTTTGATTGACAGGCGATTTGACCAATCATAATCCGCCGAATCCGCCATTTTTGTCCGACAAAAGCAGTCAGGAGAGTTAGTAGATTAACGTTAGAGGATTTGATCTTGAGAAACGGTGTACTGACGTCTTTCCATGGTTAAAACAACATTCCTTCTGATGTTCATTCATGTTTATTTAATGCTATAAATGAACTAGAAGGAAGAGATGATCGGTTCACGAGCAGCTTTATCTGAGCGATCTGTCAGACACATTAAAGAGCCTCAAAACGCTATTTATTGATTACATTTCGTTAAAAAATGACAAAATTTGAAAGGTGAGACTTTGTTTATATCAAAAGTATCCTGGTCTGTCCTGTCTGTCAGCGTGTTGTCAGTGTCCAGTGACCGTTCGCAAAGACCCGCCCCCTTTAGTTACTGTTGCTATGTCCGACAAGCCACGCCTCTCTCACGCCACACCATGTTCTCACGCAGTGAAACACACATCGCGGAGCAGAGAGGACACTGACAACACACTGATACACAGGACAGACCAGCTTACTTCTGATATGAAACAGTCTCACCTTTCAAATTTGGTAATTTTTTTTACGAAATTTAAACAATAAATACGGTTTTGTGGCTCTTTAATGTGTCTGACAGATCACTCAGTTAAAGCTGCTGGTGAACCGATCATCTCTTCCTTCTAGTTAAAAGGGATATTTCACCGCTGGAAAGATGAATGTGTATTTAAATTGGGTAATTTATGTAGTAGAAATGTGAAATTATTTTAGAAGTTGGAGCCTTCTAGACTGAGAAAAGCCAGAAAATGTAGTTTTGGCTCATGTGGATGAAAGACAACAACTCCCAGAATGCACTTGCTTCGCTGCCCTACGAGGCCACGCCCACGCCACGCCTACCGGTTACAGAGGGCAGTGTCGGGAGAAATGATACAGCTAGGCTACTAGTGACTCGAAACTGAACAGACGGCGTTTTATGGTGAGATCCCCCTATGGGCGGGTTGAACACATGCGGAACGATCTCCTCCTACTGGCTGGAGTCTCTCGCCTCTGGACACAAAAGCCTCAGATGATGATAAATGATGATTTTTGCGTCATCTGAGGTTTTTTCCAGACACACAATACAGAAATCTCTGGTCTCAGGGGGACATGAGGGAGGGAAGCACGGTCATTCCAGAATACTACCGGGTTTCTACTGATACAAAGCTTAATGCTAATCGGTGATGTATTCCTTTAATTTATAGCTTCAAATAAACATGAATGAACATCAGAAGGAATGTTGTTTTAACCGTGGAAAGACGTCAGTACATCGTTTTTCAAGTTCAAATCCTCCAACGTTAATCTACTAACTCTCCTGACTGCTTTGTCGGACAAAAATGGCGGATTCTTACACAGATTAAGGCAGTCTTGTGTTTATTAGTCATGTTTTCAATCTTCTGTTTATTCAGCTACAGTGATAGGGGTTTCCTGGAATGATGTGTGTTATTGTACTTCTGCGGCGGGGCATGTGTGTGTGTGTGTGTGTGTGTGTGTGTGTGTGTGTGTGTGTGTGTGTGTGAGACGCCCTCTGGTGTTCAGATGGATATGTGGTGTGTGTGTGTGTGTGTGTGTGTGTGTGTGTGTGTGTGAGACGCTCTCTGGTGTTCAGATGGATATATGGTGTGTGTGTGTGTGTATATGTGTGAGACGCCCTCTGGTGTTCAAATTGAAATGTGGTGTGTGTGTGTGAGACACCCTCTGGTGTTCAGATGGATATGTGGTGTGTGTGTGTGTGTGTGTGAGACGCTCTCTGGTGTTCAGATGGATATGTGGTGTGTGTGTGTGTATATGTGTGAGACGCCCTCTGGTGTTCAGATTGATATGTGGTGTGTGTGTGTGTGTGTGTGTGTGTGTGTGTGTGTGTGTGTGTGTGTGTGTGTTTGTGAGTGAGATGCCCTCTGGTGTTCAGATTGATATGTGGTGTGTGTGTGTGTGTGTGTGTGAGATGCCCTCTGGTGTTCAGATTGATATGTGGTGTGTGTGAGTGTGTGTGTGTGTGTGTGTGTGTGTGTGTGTGTGAGACGCCCTCTGGTGTTCAGATTGATATGTGGTGTGTGTGTGTGTGTGTGTGTGTGTGTGTGAGACGCTCTCTGGTGTTCAGATGGATATATGGTGTGTGTGTGTGTGTGTATATGTGTGAGACGCCCTCTGGTGTTCAGATTGATATGTGGTGGGTGTGTGTGTGTGTGTGAGACGCCCTCTGGTGTTCAGATTGATATGTGGTGTGTGTGTGTGTGTGTGTGAGATGCCCTCTGGTGTTCAGATTGATATGTGGTGTGTGTGAGTGTGTGTGTGTGTGTGTGTGTGTGTGTGTGTGAGACGCCCTCTGGTGTTCAGATGGATATGTGGTGTGTGTGTGTGTGTGTGTGTGTGTGTGTGTGTGTGTGTGTGTGTGTGAGACGCTCTCTGGTGTTCAGATGGATATGTGGTGTGTGTGTGTGTATATGTGTGAGACGCCCTCTGGTGTTCAGATTGATATGTGGTGTGTGTGTGTGTGTGTGTGTGTGTCTGAGACGCCCTCTGGTGTTCAGATTGATATGTGGTGTGTGTGTGTGTGTGTGTGTGTGTGAGACGCCCTCTGGTGTTCAGATGAAGCAGCGTTTAATACCGATCAGCCGTTCTGCACTGACAAACTGCGCATAAAATAATCACAGCCTTTGCCAAATCGTGTGCGGTTTCATTGCGATTAATCGTGTAGCGCTAGTTCCTGTGGGTCCAGACAGCAACATAGTGTCGGCCCAGATCCGGCCCACATCTGGTAAGTGTGGAATCCATGTGTACCATGTACACCACAAACGGCTGGTAGAGACTACTCCTCATTCCTCCCGGGTTAGTGACATCACCAACCCTAGAATTTACATAAACCCCGCCCCCTGAACACGATTTATAGATTGTCATGACAGAATATGCTAATCAATGACTAGAAGATAACTACACATCAGCTTCATAAATTCATCAACTAACCATTCAGAAATGTCCTGTTGCTTCTACATGTCACTTCTTCTTGAGTCATCTTTGAGTCTTCTTGAACATAAAAGGCTAAAAGTTTTAGAAATTTTCAGTGTATATGTGTGTAAGGTAAAATGACACAATCTCTTGAAGCTCCGCCCCCTGTGCCGGGAGCAGCAGCTCATTTGCATTTAAAGGGACTGACACAAAACGGTGCGTTTTTGCTCACCCTCAAAAAGTGACAGTTTTAACATGCTATATAAAAATATCTGTGGGGTATTTTGAGCTAAAAATCTGAGCTAGGTATTTTGGGCGAGTAAATCATGGGCTAATTTTCATTTTTGGGTGAACTATCCCTTTAATAAAGGGTTATAAAATCTTTCTCTCTCTCTCTCCAGCTGTTTTGAGTTCACTCCGTCTGCTCAGCACCTCCACATCAATCCTTTCAGATCCCAGTCTGGTTCCCGAACAGGCCATCCAGGCTGTCAGTCACGGACATTCATCCCTCGGCTACAACCAATGACATTCATCCCTCGGCTACAACCAATGACATTCATCCCTCGGCTACAACCAATGACATTCATCCCTCGACTACAACCAATGACATTCATCCCTCATCCCTCGGCTACACTACAACCAATGATGTTCATCCCTCATCCCTCGGCTACAACCAATGACATTCATCCCTCGGCTACAACCAATGACATTCATCCCTCATCCCTCGGCTACAACCAATGACATTCATCCCTCGGCTACAACCAATGACATTCATCCCTCGGCCACAACCAATGACATTCATCCCTCGGCCACAACCAATGACATTCATCCCTCGGCTACAACCAATGACATTCATCCCTCAGCTACAACCAATGACATTTATCCCTCATCCCTCGGCTACGCTACAACCAATGACATTCATCCCTCATCCCTCGGCTACAACCAATGAAATTCATCCCTCATCCCTCGGCCAGAACCAATGACATTCATCCCTCGGCTACAACCAATGACATTCATCCCTCGGCTACAACCAATGACATTCATCCCTCGGCCACAACCAATGACATTCATCCCTCGGCCACAACCAATGACATTCATCCCTCGGCTACAACCAATGACATTCATCCCTCATCCCTCGGCTACAACCAATGACATTCATCCCTCGGCTACAACCAATGACATTTATCCCTCATCCCTCGGCTACGCTACAACCAATGACGTTCATCCCTGATCCCTTGGCTACAACCAATGACATTCATCCCCCATCCCTCGGCTACAATCAGTGACATTCATCCCTCATCCCTTGGCTACGCTACAACCAATGACGTTCATCCCTCGGCTACAACCAATGACATTCATCCCCCATCCCTCGGCTACAATCAGTGACATTCATCCCTCATCCCTTGGCTAGGCTACAACCAATGACATTCATCCCTCATCCCTCGGCTACGCTACAACCAATGACGTTCATCCCTCGGCTACAACCAATGACATTCATCCCTCGGCTACAACCAATGACGTTCATCCCTCGGCTACAACCAATGACATTCATCCCCCATCCCTCGGCTACAATCAGTGACATTCATCCCTCATCCCTTGGCTAGGCTACAACCAATGACGTTCATCCCTCGGCTACAACCAATGACATTCATCCCCCATCCCTCGGCTACAATCAATGACATTCATCCCTCATCCCTTGGCTAGGCTACAACCAATGACATTCATCCCTCATCCCTCGGCTACGCTACAACCAATGACGTTCATCCCTCGGCTACAACCAATGACATTCATCCCCCATCCCTCGGCTACAATCAGTGACATTCATCCCTCATCCCTTGGCTACGCTACAACCAATGACGTTCATCCCTCGGCTACAACCAATGACATTCATCCCCCATCCCTCGGCTACAATCAGTGACATTCATCCCTCATCCCTTGGCTAGGCTACAACCAATGACATTCATCCCTCATCCCTCGGCTACGCTACAACCAATGACGTTCATCCCTCGGCTACAACCAATGACATTCATCCCTCGGCTACAACCAATGACGTTCATCCCTCGGCTACAACCAATGACATTCATCCCTCATCCCTTGGCTAGGCTACAACCAATGACATTCATCCCTCATCCCTCGGCTACGCTACAACCAATGACGTTCATCCCTCGGCTACAACCAATGACATTCATCCCTCGGCTACAACCAATGACATTCATTCCTCATCCCTCGGCTACAACCAATGTCATTCATCCCTCGGCTACAACCAATGACATTCATCCCTCAGCTACAACCAATGACAGCACGCTCTCAAACCCGCAGCCAATCATTCGACCCTCATGCTCATCCAGTCACAACAGCAACGACCAATCACAATGTACTCTTTCACAAATGCAGCCAATGATGCTCTTTCCCACAAATATACAAGTGCTTATTGATGGTAAATGGTTTAGTTGTCTGTTCTTTTCATTATTTATAGGAAAACAGAAGCTGATCAGAATTGATGTGTTTTTCATGTGCCGTTTAATGCCTTACTCTTGAGGACACTGCATAGTTTCTCCTGTTGATGTTATTGCTCTGTAATTCTCAAAATATCAATGAATGTGAGTGTTTTACAGTATAACGTTCTGTGCCTCGTTTACATGTCATTTCAGCTTTTGTTCTGTTGGTCTTTTCAACAAAGTGTGAATTTCCCTCAAGGAATAAATGTAAGGTTTGACTGTGACGGCTTTAGTGTTTGATGGCGCTGTGCACACATACACACACACACACACACTGTCCCACAACTCTATTTAAAGCATCAGAGGCAAACATTGGTTTTTTGGTGAGATCTATTAGATGAACCACTATCTAGCATACAGTTGAACTATCATGAAAGGTAACTAGATTTAATATCTATACACAGACATTACAATGAAATGTAATTGCAATTTTAAAACTTAAGAAATAACAATTTGTACCCTTTCTGCTGCATCTTGTGTAGACATTAGACAATTATTTCATTACATTTTCTTAATTTTTTAATGAATTGAGAAATAATTGTGTGTGTGTGGATATATATATATATATATATATATTGTGTGTGTGTCTGTATATGAATGTGTTTCTTTATGCGTGTTTGTG
The DNA here is from genome assembly GCA_021554675.1 of Leuciscus idus. Taxonomy (NCBI): domain Eukaryota; kingdom Metazoa; phylum Chordata; class Actinopteri; order Cypriniformes; family Leuciscidae; genus Leuciscus; species Leuciscus idus. Next base: position 48,883,058 of record CM038624.1, on the reverse strand, counting down.
TCTTTACGTGAGTGTGTGTGTGTGTGTGTGTTTATATGTGTGGGTGTGTCTGTATTTGTGTGTGTCTTGATGGGTGTGTGTGTGTGTGTGTGTGTGTGTGTGTGTCTTTCTGTGTGTTTCTTTGTGCGTGTGTGTGTGTGTTTGTCTTTCTGTGTGTGTGTGTGTCTTTCTGTGTGTGTGTGTGTGTGTGTGTGTGTGTGTGTGTGTGTGTGTGTGTGTGTGTGTGTGTGTGTGTGTGTGTGTGTGTGTGACACAAAATGACATTTATCCAGAAATGTGTCTGTGGTAACCGTATCTCACCAGGTGTCGCTAGCGAGTTCACACTTATACTCGTCTTTCCTTCACATATTATAAACGCCTTTAACTTACTCTTTTATGAATTGTTATTGTCATTACTTAATCAGCCTGTTTTTAGGTTCCCTCCGATTCTTTTTCTTTTTTTTTAATGTGAAGGAGTTATTCGTCTTGAAATGAGTCAGTATTGCAGTTGCGCCTCCTGACCGCTGGGTGTCGCTGTGTCTAACGCGCTTCGCTGGAATCGTCCCGTTCTCGGTCGCTGTCCAGCACTGAGCGTTCAGCACTGCGCGCGGAGGACAGCTCCCGATCCTCAGAGGAACACACACACACCAAACCACCGCAAAACCAGAGGAACACACACACCAGACCACCGCAGAATCGCATCCTCATCCACAACACCAACCGGTAAGATTATTCACCAGATACTCGCAAAAATATCGCAAGAACAACACAAGAGTGCGCGTGAGCATCACACACACACACACACACACACACACGACGCTATAAGCGCTTAATGTGATTAAACGCGATCAACGCCGATTCTTTTGTCCTTTATGTACTCGTGTATGTGTCTGTGCAAATCAAACACAAACTCATGACATTTAATAACATTTCCCTCTTTAACGACCGTCCGACAAAATCGCTGTTTCGGTCATAATAATACGACGTGTTTGAAATCAACGATGACGTATAGTAGTTTACGTTCTTCCTAAAAAAGTATTGATTTAAATGACACGATGTCGATATCTGGATCAAATAATGGTCCGATGAATGCGCGTTACGGTAATCATTAGAGATCTGACCCGAGCCACAGAGAAGCAACATCCAGCACGACATTATTCTGTGTCATTTATGATTATTAATCATAACAAAAGCGGGTTACACTTTTATTTTTATGTGACGTAGTTACATTATAACTAGTCAAATAACTACTGCGTAATATTAGTTAACTACACACACTTATAGATTTACGGTTAGGGTTTTGGTTTAGGGTTAGTAACGTGTAATTATGCATAATTTACTGTTATTACTATAGTACGTACATGTAGTCACGTGTAACTACGTCACCTCAGAATAAAGTGTTACCCAAAATCTATTATATATTATCACTATTATGTCCCAATTCAAGTATAGGTTCAAGTACTTATTAATTTCGCATTGTCTTGCCATACTTTGCTGTATTTATGTTGCAACATGAGTTATACTAAGTTATGTAATGCAAAATTATCTTGCAGAGCTTCTCATATTTATGCATCTTTGTTCTTATTTCTGATGCTAAATGAATGATATGGACGTGGTGTTCCTGGAATAGATGATGTGTGTGTGTGTTGAAGGCATTGATTGACAGCTCCACACACACACACACACACTCTCCTGAAGAGCTGTACCCCGTCTTTACTCAGGGGTCACCGCCTCAGAGAGAGACTCTTAATGCAGGGGTTAGTTATCCAGCGCTGGTCGTCTGTAATTCCCAGGGTGGCGTTTTATTCTGCATATCCGCAGTTATGTAGATTTATTTCAGCGTGTTCTGCTGAATATATTGTGCAGGAAAGGATGTGTTTCTCTGTAGAAATGACATGGACGGTGCAGATCTGGTGTTTCAGGGGCTTTAGCTCGGCAAACCTAATAAGAGCTTAGCTGGCACATGATCCGGATCCAGTGAACACTGTCAAGATGCTCAAGCTTTCATAGTTATGTGACCCTGGATCACGTCACCAGTCACGAGTCGCACGGGTATATCTGTGGCAATAGCCAACAATACATTGTATGGCTCAAAATTATCCATTTTTCTTTTATGCCAAAAATCATTAGGATATTAAGTAAAGATCATGTTCCATGAAGATATTTAGTAAATTTCCTACCGTAAATATATCAAACATGTATTTGTGTGAGTGAATGCTGCACAATCGTGAACATAAATGAACGACTTTAAAGGAGATTTTCTCAATGTTTCGATTTTTTTGCATCCTCAGATTCCAGATTTACAATAGTTGTATCTCGACCAAATATTGTCCTATCCTAACAAACCACACATCAATGGAAAGCGTATTTATTCAGCTTTCAGATTATGCATACATCTCAATTTTCATAAAATTGCTCCATGTGACTGGTTTTGTGGTCCAGGGTCGCATATGTTTTCTGGAGTTCTGTTTCTGATCCGCTGTCTGTGAGTGAAAATAGTGAACGGTCTAAAAATATTGCCTGAGAAATTTAAGATTGTATTGAAAAAAAAAAAGGTGCAATGTTTGCGGAGTCTTTTCTTTTCTTTTCTTTTCTTTTGGCCTGTGTGACAGTAAATACATCTGAGATCAGTTTTTTGTGTGTGTGTGTGTGTGTGTGTGTGTGTGTGTGTGTGTGTGTGTGTGTGTGTGTGTGTGTGTGTGTGTTTGTAAATGTTGAGAGTCTCTGAAAGTAATTCCAATAAAATGTAAGTGGTGCTTCCTTGTGCAAAACTCACCAGTGGATCATCAAGAGTGTTAATATCAGTGGAACGTGATGATGTAATGCGTGGCGTATCTCAGAGATGGTACACGACGAGCATTTGTGGTTAAAAAGTATATATATATACATATTTAGAAAATGACCGATCGTTTCGCTAAATAAGACCCTTATTTCTCGACTGGGATCATGTCGAGACTTTGAAGCTGCATTGAGACGGACATTTGAACCTTCTGTGAACATTGGAATAGTTGGTTGCCATTGAAGTCCATTCTGTGTAGAAAAATCCTGGAATGTTTTCCTCAAAAACCTTAATTTCTTTTCGACTGAAGAAAGAAAGACATGGATATCTTGGATGACATCGGGGTGAGTAAATTATCAGCAAATTTTTTTTTGAAAGTGAACTAATCCTTTAAAGCTACAATATGTCATTTTTTCGCCACTAGGGGTCGCTAACCTCTTACAATAACAAAGGCGTGTGTTGATGACGCAGTGATAAGCGGAATTATGGAACTTATCGTCATTCTGAAGGATCTAATAATGTTTATGGATGAGTGAATACACTGATGTTTTTAACATGACTGTGGAATGAAGCAGAGCGCGAGTGCTAATGAGAGACAGATATTAGCGCCACACGCGAGTCCCGCGGATATAAAGGAATGAGGACATTTCATTCTACCGAACTAACGTACCCGCTAGTGCTGAATAACACTCACACAGGGCAGTTTATTAGACGAATGAAACTTGTGAGGGAACGCAGCGCTGTTTCACTCGCTCTACACGATCACACTAAACTGCATTTGAGTGTGTTAAAGTTATAATGATATTCTGTGTTAGTTTGTCTGTATGAGACTAGCAGTGAGCGAGATCAACATTAGCATAACATACTGATCATATTCTAACATTTCATCATGTTGAGCTATATAACATTGATTAGTTTTATGTACATTTGCTCGCGCGTATCTGTCGAGTGGAAGTTAGCCGCGGACGCTAGCTCTCGGCACCTCGAAAACGCCACGCTGACATCGATCCTCGTTTTAGTTCTCCTTCTGTCCCAAAGTCTGCTTGCCATGAGCCATAATGTTTGATCAACACAACAACAGCGTGAGCGCGCCGCTGGACGTAACGCAGTTGTTCACGTCGGTCGCCATGGTTACTACGGCAGAACGAGCAGAAACCAGGGATAACGCAGATATTACGTATTACGAGCCATTATTTAAAATTGGAATGTCTCTGAAATTAAAAATCTTTGGGAACTTTTGGGATATTGTAAGAACACAACTTCAGGAAATATATCACACTGTGCAAGTGATTTTGGGATATTTTGTTACAAAAATCTTACATATTGTAGCTTTAATATCTTAACACTTTATTTTGATGCTCCGACGTACTATAAGTGAGTGTTAGGTTAGGGAACTGGTTCCCAGAGGCATTTAACACTCATTTCACACTCGTTTCACACTCGTCCGTGTTGATTGCCGATCATAGATCAGAAGTGTTTGGCAGACGAGTTTCTCTTTTGTAAATTCGGGCTACAGATGTTTGCCTGATGACTGAAACCGTGTGTTTGCGCCCCCTAGAGGCCGCGTGACCTCATTAATATTCATAGATATTCATGTTTTGATCTGAAATATCTGCATTTTGACAGCTTCTGAAATGCAAACACTTATGCATACATAGAATAAATAAATTGCATGGATTGCACACATAAAGCTTATTTATAAAATGAACATGTTTTACATTTAGAGGCTGATTTTACATTGACATTGTGCACTTCATTGTTTAGATCATGCTAGAATACATCATTCTGCAAGCAAACAAACACATCTTTCTCCATTGATGTTCTTTTATTCATATTAATTGCTAATGTTTCATCATATTAGCTATATTATTATGTTTCACCTATTCTCTTAAAAATGGGCTCTTAAAGCAACTGGTGTAAAGATGAAGTCAGAAAAGTGCACACTGTGTGTCTGAAGGCCAGCGGAAACAAACGCGAGGTAGTGTGTTATATCTAAGTCCAGGTTTCTCTCTCTCTCACCCCATTTCTTTCTTTTCTCCCTCCATTTTATCAAAACTTTCTCTTATTCTCTCTTCTGTCATTCCACTGAAGGGCACACAGATCCTCAGGGGGCTGGTTAACGTGTGTGTGTGTGTGTGTGTGTGTGTGTGTGTGTGTGTGTGTGCGTGTGTGTGTTCCTGTCCTCTAACTGCACACTGGAGTGTGTGTAATGCTAAATGGGAACGTTGACTCTCAGCAGACTCTCATTTTTCTGTCTATTTATCTGCAGAATTTCACCGCAGAGTTCGTCTATAAACACCATTACAGAACAACAGTAGAATTAGCAGAAATGCATGTGGACCTTTTGCAATTGCCGACTTCATTTCCAGGCGGTCTGAGTAAAAACCTGAGAATATTAACAATGCATTTGACCATACACACACTGCAGTCATCACAGTCATAATGTGGCGCTGAAGGGAGACGGACATGGACTAGTAGTTTGTCTTTGCATTAGTTAACATGAGCTAACATTGAAAGCATTTGGTTGCACTTTATTTAGATGGTCCACTTTAGACATTCTACTAACTCTCATTAGAGCATTGGTACGCATTTATTAATCTTATGCTAATTTCAGCATTTCTTAATGCCATAATGTTATTTAATGGACCTGAGCTAACATGAACCAACAATGAACAGTTGTATTTTTATTAACTAATGTTAACAAACACTAATAAATATTGTAACAAATGTAATGCTTTAACTAACGGGAACTTATTGTAAAGTGTTTCCGAGTTTACATCTCGCAGTTCTGACTTTTTAACTCAGAATTGCGTGATATAAAGTCGCAATAGCGAGAAAAAAAGTACGAATTGCGAGTTTAGATCTCACAATTCGGACTATTTTTCTCAGAATTGGATGTTTATATCTTGCAATTCTGACTTTATAACACGCAATTGCGTGTTATAAAGTCAGAATTGCGTGATAGAAACTCGCAATTGTGATAAAAAAAGGTCAGATTTGCGAGTTTTATTTATTAAATAAGAATAGAATAGAATTATTTGCGAGTTTTATTTATTTATGATTTATTTCTCACAATTCTGACTTTATATCTCGCAATTCTGAGAAATGTAAACTCGCAATTGTGAGTTAAAAGTCGCAATTATTTTTTAAAATGTTTTATTCTGTGGCGGAAACAATCTTCCATGTTTCTCTGATCGCTAGATATAACCAATATATATTAAATGATGCTTATTTCTCAGCAGAAATGCAATCATAAGTGTGTGTTTCTAGTATTGAATCATCGTTAATTATGCATTAAATTCACACTGAAGTATAAATGCTTTTAATATTTGCAGAAAGTGCGTTTTTCATAATGGGAGCTGGAGCTTCGAAAAGATTAATAGCACCATAAAAGCATTATAAAATTTGTTCACATGACTAATGTCACACAATACTTTAATTTATTCATTATAATCATTATTCTCTTGACATAATTTACATTTTTATTATATGACTTTATAAAACTTGGAATATGGGGTATAAGACACTTTTTGCAGCATTTTTTGTAGCTCGACAGCCCTAAACCTCTTTTATTATTATTATTATTATTATTATTAAATGTAAATGAGCACTCTGAGCACTCTTCTCTTGTGTTCATACGGGTTTGGAAGCACATGAGAGTATTTTAGGATTTCTACACTGATCTCAGGGTTCAAAGAGCCTATCAGACACAATATGCCAAATCCTCTTCCAATCAGAATATAAATGGAATCTTTTGAGTCACATCAAAGACAAAGTTCATTTCTAAACTAACATCATGTGATCTGTTCTGAGTGCTTTGGGCTCAACATCATAAAATATTATTCAGTCTGCGTTTATTTCGTCGGTGGAACACAAAAGAAGATATTTTGTGTGTTTTTTGTTTTGTTTTTGCCAAAAATATCTTCTTTTCTGTTTCACAGAAGAAATAAATGCATACAGGTTCGGAAGGACATGAGGATGAGTAAATTATGACACAATTTCTCTTTAAAATAAACTATTATTGTTCTCATAAAAATATGATTATTTTTTAATTATTTTAGAATATGTGTAAACAGTATTTATATTGTTTAATAATATTAATATTCTTAAAATAAAAGATTACTATTGTTTACATTTGTAAAAAAAATAAAAAAATATTAATCAATAATATTAATATTGTTGTAATAAAAAAATTATATTATTTAATAATATTAATGATGTTATAGTAAAAAATAAATAAATGTGTCTTGTTGTTTGGATATGGATGTTCTTATTTAGATTTAAATAGATTTTTAATTTCCTTTAATTGAAGTCCATTTATAATTTTTGCCATTATTTTTCATAATTTTTGCCATTATTTTTCTGACTCTTAAAATTAAACTTTTAAATTTTTTTTTTTTTTTTTTTTTTTTTCAGCTGTAGTTAACCAAGCGTAACCATAACTCAATCATCTCTCAGAACTCTTCGGTCTGTAGGGCTGCACGATATTGAAGAAAAGTGCGATATGCGATAACTTATTAAATAATGCGATATGCGATGCGATAATGCTTAAAGTGTGTGAAATAAACTTAATTATCTTTAAAATATATTTAAAATTATATAACCTACATATGTTTCACATTCTTCTTGTGACAGTAAAACATCCCTACAGCTTCTGAACGTGAACATCAGTGTTTTACTGTATATAAGAAGTGTTATTTTACATCAGTGGGGTTTAGGGGTTCAGGTTATCCTACATTAGGGTTATTTAACATCAGTGTAAACCTCAGGGGTCAGGGGTTCAGGTTATCCTACATTAGGGTTATTAAACAACAGAAACTGAATAATCAAATGTAAAAATAAAACACTGCTTAGTTTTCACTGTATGAATTAAATATATCCTGATTCTTATTAAAGCTACAGACGTTATTCAGTCGAGAGTGAGTGATTTCCTCTTCGTCTTTAGTTCATGACCCGTTATTGCAAGCTGTTGCGATATGCATATCACGATATATACATTTGCGATATCTCGATAATTTCGATATATTGTGCATCCCTAATTCTGAGTGAGTCTCTCAGACCAGGGGCCAGTTTCACAAAGATAGACTTTGACTATGGCTTAGATATAGTAGATAGTCAGACTTCAGATAGACATCTAAATCAGACCGTTGCACAAAGTACTTAAGACTCTGACTATCTTAAGTAGGACTACACTGCAATGCATTCTGGGTAAAATAAGACACTTTTCAAAACAAAAAAACATGGCGGATCGAGTAAGCGCGTTCAGCCGCTCAGTGCAGTTTACCCCAGCGGAACATATGTGTTTGTTGGAGGAGTATAACAGTTACAAGGACATTTTACTTGGGAAATTTAGCGGAGAATGTAGTAACAAGAAGAAATGTTTAAATTATGATCCATTTTCCCTTTTCTTTTGGCTGTTTGTAGTGTAACTGATTAGTCTAAGACTCTTACATTACAAGAGTCTTAGACCTAAGTTAGCCTGGGGGGAAGGTATCTGGGGGTAAGTTAGCCTGGGGGTAAGGTGTCTGGGGGTAAGTTAGCCTGGGGGTAAGGTGTCTGGGGGTAAGTTAGCCTGGGGTAAGGTGTCTGGGGGTAAGTTAGCCTGGGGGTAAGGTGTCTGGGGGTAAGTTAGCCTGGGGTTAAGGTGTCTAATGTTTTTGGTCTAAATGAAGTCAGTCTTTATTTTTGTGAAACAGTGTAACTTGCATTAGACTAGTGTATGAGCACATGTTAGACTTGTCTAACACTATAGACCGCTCTAAAATAGCTTTGTGAAACCGGACCCTGGTTTTCTGAATCAGTTCAGTTGATTGATTCTGATTGGTTCAGGTGTTCACAGTGTCTCTGGTGCTGCGCTTCTCAAAAGCTTCATATTCCATCGTTTTGCCACGATCATCTGAGCTCATGATTCTGTCGAGAAACACAGTCCTGGTCTGATGGAGAGAGCAGATGAAAGCGCATTATTGAAGGCATGAGGGAAGATGAAATGAAAGACTGTGTTTGAAGCTGCGCTGTTCATGCGTTTGTCCACAGAGACAGCTGAGGACTCGTTCTGCTCTTTCCCTCGCTGACCTTTCTATCCTCGACTGCTTCTGACTGACTTCACAGTCGCTTCTAATGTCTCTAGCATCAGCGACATCAAAACACAGCCGATTTACATTCTTAATGCGTGTTCCTGGTGTTGTTGTGCGAGGAAGCTTGTTTCTGCCACAGAGTTAAACATTTTAAAAGATCATTGCACATTTTTATCTCACAATTGTGAGTTTAGATATAAAGTCAGAATCACATGATATAAGTCGCAATTGCATGTTATAAAGTCAGAATTGCGAGATATAAACATGCAATTCTAAGAATAATGTCAGAATTGAGAGTTTATTTCACACATTTGCGAGTTTAGGTTATATCTCATAATTCGGACTTTTATAACTCGCAATTAGTCGCACTGACTTCATAGTTGCAATTGCGTGTTATAAACTCACTATTGCGAGAAGTAAACTCGCAATTCTGACTTTTTTCTTGCGAGATGTTAAGTCCAATTCTAAGTTAAAAAAAAAGACTGTCTTTTTTTCTCAGACTTGCACGTTTTTATCTCACAATTCTGACTTTATAACACGCAATTGCGACTTTATATCACTCGATTCTGAGATAAAAAAAAATTGCGAGGTTTAAACTCGCAATTGTGACAAAAAAAAATCTTTTTTTTATTCTATGGCGGAAACAAGCTTCCATAGTTGTTGTTCATGATTCATCAGTGCAAAAAATATCATATTCAGTCATTCTTAAAAATAAAGGTTCCTTATTGGCATTGATGGTTCAATGAAGAACTTTTCAGTTATCGTTTATTTCAATGTTTTTTCATGCTTTTAGTTTTTCTCTTTTTTTTCTTCTAGTTTTTAGTTCAGTATAATAACCATAATTTAAAAACTAGCCATCATTTTATTTATTTTTTGGTTTAAGTACCAGCAATTTGACTCATGCCAGTTTGACATCTATTTTATTTGTATTTTTATTGAACAATACCAATGTTCAAACCAGGTATAGGGAACAATAATATGCATATGAAAATATAACCAAATAATTAAATCTCCAGTTGTATATCTATCATTTTGTGTATATTAATGTCAATTAAGGTTTCTCCAATTTTTTCCCAAGTCTCTCAACCCATTATTATTTTTCAGTTAACGTTTATTTCAAGTAACAAAAATGTATTTTCATACTTTTAGCCTCAGTTTTAGTGAACTATAATAACCATAATTTAAAAACTAGGCATGATTCTTTTCTTGGTTTAAGTTCACTGCAATTTCACTCGTGCCAGTTTGACATCTTTCAAGTATGAACGCAAAATGCATATGAAAATATAACCATGTAAACATTTGTTTATCTGTCAAAAATGGTTCTTTTAAGAATGTTGAGTGAAATGTTCCAAACGTTCGATTGTGAAAACCCTCGTTCAGAAGCTTTGAGAGTGTTGATGCAGTGGCGTTCGATGGCACACTTTATCTTGGCATGTCTGAGCTCAGTTTGAGACGTTGTGGAGATCTCTATGAAACTCCAGTGGAGATGAATGTGAGATTATTACTGGGGTTTCAGTTTGTAGGAGAAACAATTGATTTTTTCCATTCTGTGTGTGTGTGTGTGTGTGTGTGTGTGTGTGCCGATACCTGTACATCTGCACTCTCTTCCACTGAATAATAGAGAAGCGTGTCTGTCTCAGGAGAGTGCGCACACACACACACACACACACACACACACACACACACATAGATCAGATGATCTGGAGTGAATCAGGTTTCCAGGTCACACCCCTCATACATCACACCAGACGTCTCTGTGTCTCTAAGTTAAACAGGATTTGTGTTGGACTGTTGATTACCACAATTCATTTCCTCATTTTTTTTAAAACAAAACAGCAAAAATCTGGGATACAGTGAGAGATTTACAATCTTTAAACATTAAAAGTACAGCCACACGACATAAACGAAACGCCTGTTAACACTGTATTAAGGTGAAAGAAATCGCTTAACCTTTTACTTTGCATCCAATTTTATAACTCTGTCACCATGACAACGCAAAAGCAATGCAGTAAACCGTAAAAACTTAAAATGACTAACAATGATGGCTCCAATAATACACAAGTTTTGACAGCAGAATGCATACAGAAAGTGCTTTTATGACATGACAAGCTTTGAAAAATTGAGACACTTTCATTGTCAGTGCCTCATTATACACTTATTTATTTATTTAAATGAGCAATTAAATTTTTTTTGTGGTAATCCACATCATGCCTGTCCACATCAATACTGTCCATTGAGAATTTATAAAATTATAAAATGCATATAAATATCAGTCATCACTCTATATCTGCCAATAATGTGTCTTAATATGAAATGCTTAGTTTTATTATCAAAGCTCTGTAGTTTTAAAACATATAATGCAATGCAATACAATGATGATTGAGAGATGAACAAATAAACATTCATCAAAAGCCTTGATGATCATATTTCTTACATGTGAATGTGATTTTTCTAAAAAAAGAAAAAAAAAAGGAAAAAAATATGGATAATGAGGTAAACTTAAAGCCACACCGTGGACTTTGTGACCTAAAGAGTTGACGCATACGAGTTATTTTAAATGATTCCTCAGGCCAATATACAGCGTTTGACACTATTAATGCTCCGATCGGGGCTGCCCTCTTGAAATACCGCCTATGTAAGTTTGGAGAAGACGGACCGTCGTTGGCCAGGTCATGTGACCTGGAGAACGTATCACTTTACGGCCGTCACGTGACCATAGGCTCTGATATACTCATGGAGCTAAGGCATTTGCTACTATTTTCCCGCCTGCTCGGCTCGCGGACATGGCTGAGGCAATAAAAAAATTTAAAACTCTCCCTCGCCGTCCTCCGCGTCCTCCTCGTCCTCTCCCTGTTTCGGGAGAGGACTCTGAAGATTCTTCAAGCGGTGAAGAAAATGACTGACAATAAAACGAACATCGGCATAAATGTGGATATATAATGTAATATTTACTGCGAAGTCTGGAAATCGTGTAACAAAACTGATATAAGTCACAACATAGCCCACTGCCGTTATTTGTAGGCTTCAGTTTCTTTGTCCTTTTACACATTCATATATGTGTGTATTATTATTAGTGGCTTATATGATTTTAGATACAAACGTGTATGTATTATTAGAGGCTTATATGATTTTAGATACAAACGTGTATGTATTATTAGAGGCTTATATGATTTTAGATTCAAATTCTATAGTAAAAATACTACAGGAAAAACACAAATAAAACGATGTAAGTCCGATCTAAAGATAAAATGACTCCAAAACAAGCACAATAACAACTTAGTTTTAGGTACAAAACATCTATAACCTGCTCCCGCCGATCGACTGTCCTGACCTGCACAGTTTATCTCCAACCCTAATCAAACACACCTGAAGCAACCAATTAACGTATTCAGGATCGCTTGAAAATTAAAGACGTGTGTTTGATTGAAGATGAACTGTGCAGGACAGACGATCGGCAGGAGCAGGGTTGTGCACCCCTGGTCTATGCGACTTACCTGATCAGACATTATTTTCTGTTCACTTTTTGTGCAATTAATTTATTAAGTGGATGTCTTCTAGGCTTTTGCGACAGTGCTGCGGCGCTTGTGGCCTCTAGGGGCGCTAGACGTGAAAGTTACAGGTCTAGCGCCCGCAAAAGTTCCGCGGTGTGGCTTTAAGTTGTTCATCTTAAAGATATTCTTACGTTTACTTGACAAATATCAGTGAAGATTTCACAGCAGAAAGACACTGAGCTGAAGGAGGACGTTTGTACAGTTATATTAGAAGGCTTTTACTTTTTGATCATGTTGATCATAAGGCCTCAGAAATGTGCATAATAGATCAGATACTGTAGGCTTTATAGGAGTGCAAGTGTGGTATTATGTGGGCAAGGACGGTACATTGTTTTGACAGAATGCACACGGTGTGTGTGTGTGTGTGTGTGTGTGTGTGTGTGTGTGTGTGTGTGTGTGTGTGTGTGTGTGTGTGTGTGTGTGTGATGCTTTGACTGACAGCTCAAGACAGCTCTTATTGTGTTACTGAACTTCCCGTCTCCCTCTGGAAATATTTCTGCCTTTTCATAAGGTGTACACAAACACACACACACACCCACACACACACACACACACCCACACACACACACACACACACACACATACACAAACACACTCAACAGAACCCATGTATACATCAGTCCAGATGCTCAGGTCACGTGACCTGCTCATTATCTCTGGCTATAAAAGAACGGTGCCATTTATAATTTATTCTGATGCTGAATAGTTCTAGAAGACAATAACATTCACAGACGTGCCTTGAGCCGCACACACACACACACACACACACACACACACACACACACACACAGACAGACAGAGAAACTCTTCATACTTTCACCAACACATTTATTTAATGGCAGTGTGTGTTTACACTGAGGTTTGTTGGCAAAGTCTGTTTTCCCACCTCAGATTTTTATCTCTGGTACAAATAGCCTCTTACTTCTGTTTAAACTTTGCATTAAAGGGGTCATGTGACCCTTTTACGAAGTCTTGATTTTGTCTTGGAATGAATGAATAAATGAATGAACGAACTTTTACGAAGTCTTGATTTTGTCTTGGGGGTGCACTAGAATATGTTTTCATGCTTGATTGCTCAAAAAATTCATTATTTTTCACATATTTTACATTATTACAGCTTCTCTCTCCCCAGTCTGGTTAAACGATGAAGCCCCTCCTTCTGAAATACCAAATGTTCTGTGATTGGTTCAGTGTGCTGTGATTGGTTCGCTGGCCCAGTGTGCTGTGATTGGTTAGCTGGCCCAGTGTGCTTTGATTGACACCTCTTAGCAGATGTAAATAGCAACAATTTCAAACCAATGCAAGTCTGATTTAGACTTCATAATAATAATGTTAACAAACAAGAGGATCGTGCAGAACAGATTTCATTCAGAGACTATGCAAGCACAGCGTTCACAGGACGTTTCAGAGTGGTACGTTTTGTTTTGTTTTTGTAATTTTTTTAGATACAATGTTATACACCATTTAATCATGAAATTTGTCAGAAAGCTATGGTTATTCAAACAGTATCAACACCTTTTTTGTGTATTCTGTGGACGGGGATTATTTAAATGAGGAACATTATGACTTCATAAGATCCAGAAAAATCTCGTTGTAGTCCAAACGAGCCGTTCGTTGTAGTTCTTGAAAAGTGGATTCTGTTAAATACAATATCTCCCTTTGGAGTGACTTTGAGCTTTGTAACCTTGCAGATCTCTTTAATGCTCAAACAGCAACAGTACAGTACTAACTAAAGTGGAAGAGGTGAAAAAGCATAATAGGACCCCATTAATAGTATCTATCACTATTTGTGTTTATTGTAAACAAAATGCTATTATTTCGTGCAAATGTGCAAAATATAGCATTTTTGCTCTTATTATAAATAGCCGGTGCCTTTAACAAACAGCGCATTACTTCTGCTTACACTTTACATCTATTATTGTAAACAAAATGCTGTTTGTTGCTATTTATACCTTTTTTACACTTATTATATATGAGTCACAGCCTAATTATAGTCTAATTTATAGCATTTACAGCCACAAATATACCAGCACAGTCCGATCTCACATGCAGAAACAGGACATATTTTGAAGGTTATCATGTGTGTTCTCGCATTACTCTCATTCCATGATTGAAGTTAATGATGCCATTCAGAGAAACCCAAGTGCCCTTCATAGAATGGATCCGGAAATTATTTCTCTTTTGACAAATGTTCGAAAGCATCAAAAAAAGACATGAAAGTCGCTTCGTTTTTACCAGAATTCTGATTTCTTGTGGCGTTCACGCGCTGCATATGAAGGCATTTACTCGATAACACGCCAAACAAACTCTTTTGATGCCGGTTTTCAGGGTAAAGTGAAGTGGGCCGGCACACTGTGTGTCATATGAGCTCCGCCCAGCACAAACTCAGCTATTCTGGGGTGTTAGAAAAGCACATGCATTGAGTTTTTAATAGTCTTTCTAGGGGATTCATGCAATCGCCAACAAAATGCTTTGACGTCGCCCTGTTATATTTACCCATAGATCACAGTTTTATTGAATACAGTATGTAATCATTCACACTGCAGGGTGGAGAAAGTAAAGGACCCCTTGAATTTAGTCACTTGTACACTATCGGTCAAAAGTTTGGAATATTTTATGTTTAAAAGAAGTCTCTTATTCTCACCAAAGATACACTTATTTAAAAAAAATAAAATAAAATTGTATCAAAGTTTCCACAAAAATATGAAGCATAAAAAAAGCATAAATGTTCATATCATCATATTAGAATGATTTGTGAAGGATCAGGTGACACTGAAGACTGGAGTAATGATGCTGAAAATTCAGGAATAAATTACACTTTACTATATATTCACATTGAAAACAGCTGATTTACTGTAATAATATTTCAAATTTTTGCTGTTTTTACTGTATTTTTGATCAAATAAATACAGCCTTGATGAGCATAAACATATAATATTAAGAAATCTTAAGTATTCCAGGTGTTTGACCAGCAGTGTAAAACCTCCACCAAACATTTTCTGTGGCTGCTTATGAGACTTTTGACCAAGTTTGGACCATAAATCTGTTTTAGTTGATCAATTTCTCTGGTTATTAATGATACCACAGCCCTCTTTAGGTTTTTCCTCAGCATCTCAATTATCTAGTAATACATAACTGGCTCCGATTCAGAGGTTCACTTTCTTTATCCAGCCTGCCATGTCAATGATCACTCAGAAGTACAACTGTTCATGTGTTATTACTAGTTATTACAGATTGTGTTTGTCTATAATTGTGCAGAAATACAGATTTTTTCCCCCAAAAACGTATTCTAGCGGATGTATTTAGTTTGCAGCAAGATTTCTGTTCGGTCGTGAATGCAAACATTTAAATTAGAGATGATGATGAGTCATGATGGTAGACTCGTCACGGTAATGAGGTTTTTCTTTTTTATTAGCATAATTCTTAGATGCATCGTCTGTGTGAGAGTGTAATGGTGTTGACAGCATGCTAAGTGTTGTGTAAAACAGGACACATTTCAGAAACAGTGTTTATGGGCTGGCTGTGTGGTTTTCAGTGCACTTTATCTTTACAGACCCCGTGGAATGGCTTGGTTTGCACAATTACCTTTGATGGGTTGACATATTTCCTATTGAAACAGGAAGTTTGAGCACATCCTTTAAAAAAATTTAAAGTTTCTTGTATAGGTCTCATCACCATCAATATTTTTGGTCCCTGTAAATATTGAAATGATGCAGATATACACTGGCATTCAAAAGTGTGTAAAACAAATAAAAAATTTTTTTGCATTTATTTGATAATAATTCAGTAAAATTGTGAAATATTATTCCACTTTAAATCAGCTGTTTTCTATGTGAATATATAGTAAAGTGTAATTTATTCCTGTGATCAAAGCTGAATTTTCAGCATCATTACTCCAGTCTTCAGTGTCACATGATCCTTCACAAATCATTCTAATATGATGATTTATTAAGCCGGACCAGGAAGTTTGAAGTAGACTAAATTAGGGATGTCACGGTACCAAAATTCCAGTCGTCGGTACCGATACCATTAAATATTTACGGTTCTCGGTACCAATTTCGGCAAAATCTGTAGTAACTATTTTTCTATTTTATTTAACTATTTGAAAAAAATATTAAATTCAATTCAATTACTTTATTTATGACGGTAATCATAAGTAAATAATACATATAAGCATTAAAGGCTACATGCTGTTTCAACGTAAATATTCCTTATAAAAAAATCCCATGGAGACGTGGCTACATCTACTGTACAGTAGCCTAATATAATTATTCCTGTCAATTTCTTCAAGTTAAACCAAACTTTTATTCTGACGGGTTGCCGTGGAGACCTTTGAGTTTCTGTGTGTGTGTGATATGACGATAGTTTGTTCTCAAATTAAACGGTAAAATGCTCATGAAGTGGCTCTGGAGATGAATTTCATCATGTCATCATATCGTGAGGCAGCAGAGACTGAAAACAGTGTGTGTGTGTGTGTGTGTGTGTGTGTGTGTGTGTGTGTGTGTGTGTGTGTGTGTGTGTGTGTGTGTGTGAGGTAAATTAAACCGCGCGTCTGCGCCATTCATTCACACAGAGACAAGCAGAACATGCAGGGTTCATATTTAAATAGTCTTTCAGCAGTTTAATATACACAGACACTATATATATGGTGGTATATATCGGCTACAGACAGTGCTCTAAGTAAAAGAGTTAGTCTGGACTCCCGCGCTTAGATAAAAACACGTTAGCGACTTAAAGCAGCTCCTATTAGTGGGTCCCGAATATACCCGGTACTACAGGAATGCTGGTATCGTCACATTTTCAGTACCGACTTGGTACCGAAGTACCGGTACATTGACAGCACTAGACTAAATAGCTTTAGATCAGACATTTTTAAGTTTGAAGTAGTTTTAAACCAAAAAAAAAGTTTAAGTTTAAAGTCATTTTTTTTATTTTTTTATTTTGCTTATTATTAGTGGTATAGTTATTTGGGTAAATTTAAGTTGCAATGAATCTTGGGAATCTGCTCAGTCTAACTTTTGACGCATTTGTAGACTGAATTTGAAGGAGCTCTCGACTTTGGACAGCGTTCGTTTAACTCAACCTTCAAATGCTCTCCAGCCTCTGGACCGAGACACAGCTATTGTGTAAGCAGAATGGGTCAAGCTTTTGCCCAAGAAATCCTTTGTGTTGTAGTCGAGCAGAAGCTGTGAAGATTGTGATGATATGATGATCCCAGAGGAACCTGCTAGAACACTGACTGTGTGATGATCACCCATGCATGTATTGTTATAGACAGAGAGACCGAACGAGAGGTCGACAGCTGGCAGAAATGGACGTCCATATATGCCTGAGGTGGAGAGAAAGGCTGTCTGACCTTTTCCAGCAAATGGAGACGACTTGACGTGAGCTTCAGGGCTCAGAGGAACATGCCTGAGGCTTCTGGATAACATATCTCTCTCTCAGACTCTGAGATCTGTCACAGGACTCATGCATGCGCGATCCCTCATGTCTAGCTAAACCACATTCGTACGTGATCAATGTTGTGTGTGTTGTTATCTCTTAAAACAACAAACCATTATCAGTGTTTTTTCCACTGTTTGAATGATAATCTTTATTTATTTATTTGCTCTAAAATACCTTAAATTATGGTGTTTTCAAAATGTAATGTATAACAGCAATATTTACCTAACGGTCAGTATGTTTTTTTTATTATTTATTTATAGAAATTAGTAGTTTTATAAAGCAAGGATTATATCAAATTGCTCAAAAGTGACAGTAAATGCTTTTATAATATTGAAAAAAGTTATAAATAATAAATAATATTATTAAATAATTAAAGTTATTAAATAATATTTATTTCTATTTCAAATAAATGCTGTTTATTTGGACTTTCTATTCATCAAAGAATACTGGAAAATAAATGTATCACCATTTCCACAAAAAAACATGAACTGATTTCAACATTGATAATAATCATAAATGTTTCTTGAGTATTAAATCATCATATTAGAATGATTTCTGAAGGATCATGTGACACTGAAGACTGGAGTAATGATGCTGAAAATTCAGCTTTGATCACAGGATATAAATTACACTTTATTAGATATTCCCATAGAAAACAGCTGATTTACATTGGAATAATATTTCACACTTTTACTGTGTTTTGGATCAAATAAATGCAGTCTTGGTGAGCAGAAAAAAACAAAACGTTTGAGCAGGAGTGTATATAGCTAAACCATTTCAACATTTCTATCAGGGACTTCCAGGAACATTTTTGAGTGTTTTGCTCATTTTTAATATTTTGAGCAATTCAATGTCAACAGATCTGAGATTAGAATTGATTGAATTGGAAAGTTTGAGCTGATTCACAGAAATGAATCAAACCAATTGTAACACCATTTCTGCTGCTGAACATTAATATTATTTAAACGTTTCTGTCTGAACGCTCATACTCGTCGACTACAAGACTAGTGACATATAGGGAAATTAATGTTCCAAAAACCCACATTAAATCATATTTAAAATTGCAATGTTTACAGTGTTGCTTAATTGTATAGAAATTCTCCCAGTGCTGTGTATTAGGAGAGCGCATTTGATTATTCAGCTCTAAGATGTGCAATATATAATGTGACAAAAAGTGATTTAGTGTTTTGTCCTTCTACACTGATACATGGTGGAAAATGAGCGTGTTAAAGCTGCGCTGAAGAACCTGTCACTCCTGAAAGATGTATTTAAATTAGCAGTGCCACTAGTGACTGACATCTAAAGCATCCAATCGCAGTTAGTGTTGTTCAGCATCATGTTTAGGGAGTGAAATGTAAAGTCGATGTCCCTGCAATAACAGACTGGCTGTAAAACTTGGACGTATTTTGAAGAGTCTATGCCGTGGACGTCACGCTCTTTTGAAAATCCAGCGTTTAGTTGATCCTGATAAGCGCTCATTCGCTCATCATCACAGTTGTAAACACGATGGCTTTCCTCTTAGATGAGGGGGTTTGGCTTCACCACGGCTTTGTTTCCAGGCGGACCGTTAACGCGTGTGATGGATTTTAATGAATCAACTTTAATTAATCAACTAACATTTGTTTTTCTTGCAGGAATGACATTCATATGCCTTTAAATGTTTCCAAACTCTTTAGGGAAAACTTGTGACTTTGAGTGTGTGTGTGTGTGTGTGTGTGTGTGTGTAAATAACAAATAGGGGAAGTGAAACTAGACAGATGACTAGTTCTCAAACCTTGTGTGATACGTAATCACAAAAACAGAGTTTGCTTGTGCCAGTGACAGAGGGAAAAGGTTGGGGCTTTTGAACCAATTGAACCAATCATACTGAAGGTGACATGTTAGTCTTATTTGTTTTCTCGATTCTATAAAAACTGTTGTATTCGTGTTTTCTGGTGGGATTCTCAATGGAATTTGCCTGAGATCCTCCGGCCTTGCTTCTTGGGAGAGATTTCTCTGAGAACTGCTCGAGAAACTCTCCCGGCCGTGATTAAAGCATTTAATGGACATTTGCTAGAGTTTGTCTGTCATTTATGCTGCGCAGCAAGAAAACTAGTTAGTAAGGGAAACAAGTTAGACTAGGAGACTTATTGAGTGGGGACGTCGATTTGTAGACGAGACCCAGAAAGTTAGGTTTAGGGAAAAATCTACCACACGTGACACACACGTCTCTGGTAGAATTCAACCAATCAGATGACAAGTTTGAAAACTCCTGAAGTGTTTCCAGTTGTGTGTGTCTTATGCATCAGACGTCCAGCCAACGGTCCGAGTGAGGATGAGGCTATACGAAAGCCTTCGCCCCTCATGTTCCACTAGCCTGCCGTCACCTGCATCAATTAAATGTGTGTGTGCGCATGTGAGAGTGAGTGTGTGTGTGTGTACTTGTACAACTATCTTTGTGAGGACCAGTTTGAGTTTTAGACCACTGGAGTGAGGACATTTTGGCCAATCCTCACTTTCTGAGAGCCTTTAAAGGCCTGTTTGAGGGTCAAGACTTGGTTTTAGGGATAAGGTTATAATGAGGTTAAGGGTCGGTTTAGGGTCAGGGGTCGGGTTAGGCACTTAGTTGTGATGGGTAAGGTTAGGGTAAGCGGCTAGAGATTGCATTGTGTCAATGAATGTCCTCATAAAGATAGATGTACAAGAATGTGTGTGTGTGGGTGTGTGTGTGTGTAAGAATGTACGGCTGAGATCCAACTGTGGAATATCAAGGGAAATTTCATGCCTAGCTGCTGCTCTTTCTGTCGGAGTGAAACTGCCTCATAATGCCGTGTGTTTCTCCCCGAAGACTCACACCGCTGACCTGCAAACCAGCCAATGAGGAAGATTTATATGAAGAGAGAAACATAAGATGGAGGTGCTTCATATGACACACAGTCATTGACAATAATCCAATAGATTAGATGAGATAAATGGTCAGTATTTGTTGACACTGTGGTCAAAATGTGCATTGAGATCCTGAAAGGCTTTATTATCGGGAGGTTATCAGGAGAATCCGTGTGTGTCTGGTGTTTATCCCTTCAGTTGTGCGGTGCCACCTACAGTATGTAGGTCAGGTGGTTATTAACGGAGGAAAGACCTCGCTGGTCCACGGCCCAATGGGAGAGCGAGCATCTGTGTCCCAGAAGCACAGTCCTTTTCCCTGTGATCCAGATAAGCAGAGTACAGAATTCCCAATGGATGCTGGGTGGGAAACAGATGGCTCTGAGATCGTCTACCCCGAAACCAAACAGACAATACAAAAAGTATCACAGGTTATACAAAAAATAAATATTAAGCAGCACAACTGTTTCCAACATTGATAATAAATCATCATATTAGAATGATTTCTGAAGGATCATGTGACACTGAAGACTGGAGTAATGATGCTGGAAATTCGGCTTTGATCACAGGAATAAATTATATTTTAAAGTATATTAAAATAGAAAACCATTATTTTAAATAAAACCATTATTTCAAAATCCAAACTTTTGACCAGTACTATATATATATACACTACCGTTCAAAAGTTTGGGGTCAGTAAGATTTTTTATGTTTTAAAAAGATGTCTCTTCTGCTCACCAAGGCTGCATTTATTTGATAAAAAACAATAAAAAAAAAACAGTAATATTGTGAAATATTATGACAATTTTAAATGACTGTTTTATATTTTAATATATTTTAAACAAATTTTTTCCTACGATCAAAGCTGAATTTTCAGCATCATAGGAACATTACATGATCCTTCAGAAATCATTCTAATATGATGATTTGATGATCAAGAAACGATGCTCATGATTATTATCAATGTTGAAAACTGTTGTGTACAAAGTTTTTCAAAATTCTTTGATGAATAGAAAGTTCAAAAGAACAGCATTTATTTAAAATAGAATATTTTCTAACATTATAAATGTCTTTACTGTAACTTTTGATCAGTTTAACTCATCCTTGATGAATAAAAGTATTGATTTTATTTTATTTCTTTCCCCCAAAAATGAAATTAAAATTCTTACTGACCCCAAACTTTTGAACGGTAGTGTTTAATGTTACAAAAGCTTTAGATTTCAGATAAATGCTGTTCTTTTGAACTTTGTATTCATCATAGCATCATGAAATAAAAATGTAAAAAACTGTTTTCAACATTGATAATAATCATAAATGTTTCTTGAGCATCAAATCATCATATTAGAGTGATTTCTGAAGGATCATGTGACACTGAAGACTGGAGTAATGATGCTGAAAATTCAGCTTTGATCACAGGATATAAATTACACTTTACTGTATATTCACATAGAAAACAGATGATTTAAATTGGAATAATATTTCACAATATTACTGTTTTTATTTGTATTTTTTAACCAAATGAATGCAGCCTTGGTGAGCAGAAGAGACTTCTTTTAAAAACATTAAAAATCTCACCGATCTAAAACTTTTGACCGGTAGTGTATATATATAATTACTGATACTCATTTATATATATATATATATCTAGTTCACTTTTCACTTTCTTTCACCAACACAGACTCGTGACGGTGTCCAATTTCATCTCGATCAATAATTCATAACACTCAAATGTCATAGACCTTTCCTTGGCGGCTACTAATGAGTTATGAAAATTGTTAGAGTCTTACACAACTGCATCTCAAGAAATGAATCTTGTTTTAGGGATTCTACTGGAAAACAGGTCAAGAAAACACTGGAAGTTCACGCTGGTCTTTCATGCCCTCGTTCATCAGTGTCTGCAGAGAAATAGACGTGACTGTATTGATTCATCTTCGTTGCGTCTCCATATCCGATCCGGCGCTCCTTGTGTTTTTCCCCGGTTCTGTAGCTTCTCTCATTAGGAAGAGTGGAGGTGTTTCTGGATCTATCATAAGGTTAGAAGGTGCTGTCGGTGTTTGTAATACAGTCTGAAATGAGTTCTTCATGTTACGTGTCAGCAGTGAAAGAGCGTGTGCAATCCTCAGGGTGAAGAGATGAGGTTCGTACTTCAGCACTCCAGTGAAAAGGCTTTACATAGATTTGACATAGATTTGCTTCTTACACCGGAGATTATTTCTGATATGTCCTCCCAAAGCTTCTTAATCATGGATTCGACTTCCCAGCTTAGTTTTTCCCTTCACTTGTTCATGTTCAGACAGGTTTGTGCTGGTTTAACGCTGGTTTGGATCAGTACAGCCATTCAAAAAGTGCTGGTGGCTGAAAGATATCTGATTTATAAGGGACATAAGGGACATCATTTTGTTATCATTATGAACAGGTTGAAACTATCATACAGGTTTGGAGTGACATGAAAACTATCCCTTTAAAAAGTACACGTGTCTCATCTGAACTGCTCTGAAATGCAAGATCTTCATGTGTGGATCCTAATTCTATAACGTTTGAAGGTCTAATCATGCGATCACATGTTCACTGTCTCCTCTGACTCTGATACGATAGAGTATATACAGATATAATCTCATCCGAACCACAACATGACAGCACTGGGATTATGAATCAGAGCCGGGAATAAACCATCACTGATTCACAAGTGGAGACGGGGATATAAATCAGATTTGATTTGCTTTCCTCTGTTACTTTAAATAAATTCATCCCTTTATTCTGCAAGGATGTATTCAATTAATCATTAAAGGCATTTATAATGTTACGTATTATATGTTAGTGGTTTGAATCGAGATCTTTTAATGATTAATCGTGCAGCTCTACTAGACATCTTCCTGTTTTAATCAAAATACATCACATTCAGGGCTTGACATTAAAAACGGGTTGAATTTTATGTGTAATATATATATTTTTTTTTCTTCAATTGTAGACTTTTAAAAAAGCATCAGAAATAATAAACTAAGTGTAATGTAGTGTTGTCAAAAATATAGATTTTTTGACACATATTGATACTGAAACGCTTCCAATACTCATTTCCCACAGAATAGATCCACGATATCAGCTGCTCTCTCTCTCTCTCATCTCTCCGACAGCGAGAGACACACAACCCCGCCTCCACTCACTCACTCGGTTCATTTGCTCCGGATGAATATTGATGCTGTTACATGGCTTGATTTTCAGATTGTGCGTATTGTACATAATTTTACTCATTCCTGCAGATTTTGTGCTTAGACACTTAAAGTGCGGCACATAACGCCTCCTCTCAGGACTAAATTGAGTAATTTTTCACTGCTTATTGCACTTAAACAGTCAAATACGCACAAAACTATGTCTAAATGCCGGTCTTAGTGAGTATTTACATAAACACAGTTGTGTTTTAAGTGAATGTAAACAGTTGAGAAAGAAAATGCATGTGTAACAGTATAATGGATCAGTGCGTCAGGTCTTAAAGTGACAGCAGCCTAATAAACCTGCTGCTAAATCTATATATACAGTATATGGCAGTTTTTCATGTCAATTGCAGATGTTAAAATTGTGGCCAGTGAAAATGCTGAGTGGCTGGTGACTTTGGAAAACCACTAGCAAGAGCAAAAAAAGTTAATGTCAAGCCCAGGGGCCGGTTTCACAAAGCTATTTTAGACTGGTCTATAGTGTTAGACAAGTCTATAATGTGCTCATACACTAGTCTAATGCAAGTTACACTGTTTCACAAAAATAAAGACTGACTTAATTTAGACCAAAAACATTAGACCCCTTCCCCCCAGGCTAACTTACCCCCAGACACCTTACCCCAGGCTAACTTACCCCCAGACACCTTACCCCCAGGCTAACTTACCCCCAGACACCTTACCCCAGGCTAACTTAGGTCTAAGACTCTGTTACCGTGGCAACCAGCAGTAACAATCAGTTACATTACAAACAGCCAAAAGAAAAGGGAAAATGGCTCATAATTTAAACATTTCTTCTTGTTACTACATTCTCCGCTAAATTTCCCAAGTAAAATGTCCTTGTCACTGTTACACTCCTCCAACAAACACATATTTTCCGCTGGGGTAAACTGCACTGAGCGGTTGATCGCGCTTACTCGATCCGCGTGTCTTATTTTACCCAGAATGCATTGCAGTGTAGTCCTCCTTAAGATAGTCAGAGTCTTAAGTGCTTTGTGCAACGGTCTGATTTAGATGTCTATCTGAAGTCTGACTATCTACTATATCTAAGCCATAGTCAAAGTCAATCTTTGTGTGAAACTGGCCCCTGATCACATTACTGGTGCAGAATTGGTTTCAAATGCCATGTTTGTTGAGCTGGAATAGACCTTCACCCATCACATTTTTGATGGTCTGTTTTCTCATTCACTCACTTATTTGTGACCCTGGACCACAAAACCAGTCACATGGGTACATTTTATGAAATTGAGATGTATACATCATCTGAGAGCTGAATAAATACGCTTTCCATTGATGTGTGGTTTGTTAGGATATGACAATATTTGGTCGAGATACAACTATAGAAAATCTGGAATCTGAGGATGCAAAAAAATCGAAACATTGAGAAAATCTCCTTTAAAGTTGTTCATTTATGTTCACGATTGTGCAGCATTCACTCACACAAATACATGGAACATGATCTTTACTTAATATCCTAATGATTTTTGGCATAAAAGAAAAATCGATAATTTTGACCCATACAATGTATTTTTATCAATTGCCACAAATATACCCGTGCGACTCGAGACTGGTTTTGTGATCCAGGGTCACGTTTCTCCTTCTCGGAGGACGTTCTTTCACCTCCAGCAGGACAGAGAAGAGAGAGAGAGAGATGCTGTTGTTGTTTTCCGCATCACAGACGGCGAGGGTCAGGGTGGATCGAGCCGGAAATAAGCTGTCAACAGCTTTCACCTGTCCACTGATTGATCCCTCTATCAGTTTCTCTCTCTGCTCATTTCACATTACAGTGTTCTCTCGTTCTCTCTTTGGCTCGCCTCCATCTGTCTCTCTTCATCGTCTTTTATTATCACTGTCTCTTTTCTCTCCATATGAGAAGTGAGACGTACACTTTATGCCTACTAATGATAAGAAAACAGCGATGGGAATGAAACGTGTGTTATGTCATATAGTCATCAATGTGATCTGAACGTAGATTCACCTGAAACCTCATCATTTATACTTGCTGATAAACTTTTCATTTCACATTTAATTCAATGTTACTTGCCACTTCTTTTTGCAATTTACTAGTGGAAATTGTTTCTACACCAAAGAAGAGAATATTGTGTTCTTTTTGCACACTATTTAGTGTTCTTCAGATTCCCACACTTTAGAAACCTTTATTTATGCATTTTATTGGTGCATCATCCAATGAAGCTCATCTTTGCTTTGTTCAGTCCATCACCGAAAACACTGTTTTCAACTAAAAACGGAAAACCATTAAGCATACTGTAGCCACATTGGACCAGTGGTAGATCCAGCTGTGGGCGCCATCTTCTGGCGGGACGCGAGAACACATTCGGCACGACCCTCACAGTGCATTATGGGAATTCTCTAGTTGCCATTACTGCGGTGCATTATGGGATTTAATGAGTGCACTTGATAACGTTCACTAATGGCTGTCCCCTCAAATAGTGCCCTATTTAAGGGTAAATAGGGCAAAAGGGGTTTGCATTCAAGTGTGTAAAGCATGACCTAATGCAATTCATTGTTTTCTTATGTTGTACCATAGAAGAAAAGATGTATAATCTGTTGAGCTGTTGAGTGCTTCTCCCGCTCGCAGTCACAACACCGTCACGTTGGGCTTTTGTCGGATGCTCGGTCTGGTTCTGCGCCGCTGTCCTTGAACTCGGCGTCAGACACGCTAAAAACCAATCCTGCTGTTGCCGTGGATACACAGAGACAGGCGTCAGCACCAGCAGTTCACTATATGACATCCACACCTCCATGTAATCCAATCCTGAACTAAAAACACTGGAATACGCATGTGCTTCAACTCGTGTCTGTAGAGCGCGCTGCAATATTTTACTCATTAATTTTCTCCAAAAGGGTTTCAGTGTGGAGTTGTAGGGCTGTCTTGCTGCAAATCACGTTTCTTTATAGAGAAAAAGAAAGATTTTTACATCTGTATGCTATTTTTTACTTTGCTCTATAGTATAAGATCTACATATTGAGCATGATTGAATGAATGTAAAGCTATGGTACGTTTAAAAAAATACATATTAATACTTTTATTCATCAAGGGAGAATTAAATTGATCAAAAGTGACAGTAAAGACATTTCTTTTGTTACAGCAGATTTTGATTTCAAATAAATGCTGTTCTTTGGAACTTTCTATTAATCCGAAAGAATCCCGAAAAAATGAATGTCTCACAGTTTCCACACAAATATGAAGCAGCTCAGCTGTTTTTAACACTGATAATAATCATAAATGTTTCTTGAGCAGCAAAACATCATATTAGAATGATTTCTGAAGGATCATGTGACACTGAAGAAAATGCAGCTTTGATCACTGGAATAAATTACATTTTATAATATATATTAACAGTTATTTTTAAATTGTAGTAATATTTCACAATATTACTGTGTTTTTACTGTATTTTTTATCAAATAAATAATTGTTCTGGATTGTTTCTAGGTGTTTTTTTATTATTATTTTAAGTGAAAATAGTATTCTTCTGGTCTTTGTATTAAGTGTGTGATATTTTTTGCTTGTTTTATTGTCCGCCAGATAAAAATCATGAGAATAAGTTGCGACAATCAATTATTTTTTAATCATATATTTATTTTTAGTAGCACATACTTTGATACCTGTTGTTTAGAAGTTCCAAACGTAGGTTTGGGCGGAGCCTAATCATTCAGTCCTGTCAATCATCATTACAAGCGTATATCATAGACTGTAAATATGGGAGAAGTATCCGTGATGTCACTCGTAGTGTTTCTGAAGAGCATTTTTGGGCATTTAGGGCATTTAGGGCAGTCATGGCCTAGTGGTTGGGGAGTTGAACTGGTAACCCAAAGGTTGCTGGTTTGATTCCAGAACCGGTGGGAAATGACTGAGGTGCCCATGAGCAAGGATCCTAACCCCTAATCGCTCCCCAGGCGCCACACAAAGGCTGCCCGCTGCTCTGGGTGTGTGTATCCACGTTTGCAGTGTGTGTTAACTACTCACTACTCTGCTCCTAATGTGTGTGCATTAACTTGGATGGGTTAAATGCAGAGGTCAAATTCCAAGTATGGGTTACCATACTTGGCCGTCACTTTCACTTTTTGAAGCCAAAGTGGGCCGTCACCATCTTGGATTCGCGTCACTCCCGTATAAACGAAAATGGGAAAATTAGCTGAGGTGACGTGACGCTAATAGACAGCAGACAAACAGCTAGTAGTGACATCAGAGACAATCCACCTGTCACTCAAGTGGCCACGCCCTTAATTATGTAGAACTTTAAGGCTTAATATAATTTAAACGGATGAGTTATAAAAAAATTCACGCCCCTCACAGTCGTCATGAAGGGCAAAATTAGCTATATAGACCAAAGCCACTTTTTGCACCAGGCTGTAAACACATTTATTTCTGCTGTAAAGTTGGGTATTTTAACATGGAGGTCTATGGGATTGACTCTCTTCTGCAGCCAGTCTCTAGTGGCCAGTCGATGAACTGCAGTTTAAGTCACTTCCATGTCCACCTCTTCATCTCCTCCTCTATTTCTCTCGTTCTCCCTCTACATAGTACCGTAATAGTGTGGTTGAGATCGAGCCTCCTTCGAGGACAGCAACCCAAGTGCATTCACCATTAGCTATTAAGACTGGGTGGGCCGGCAGACTCATGAACACTAATATGAGCAAAAGTACTAGAGATGGTTGACTTGGCAAACAGTTAATTATCTTCCCTCCTGATGTGACAAGGAGTGTGTGAAGAAGTGCTGATGAAGATAATGACTGGGTTTCTGTTCTAAATGGAGATCTAAACCTACACTGTACGTATAATCCAACCAATCACAGCTGAGCGTCATGCATGAGCTCATAATCCGACCAATCACAGCTGAGCGTCATGCATGAGCTCTCCCACTGCCAAACCTGATTACCATGTTCCTCCTCGCTTATTCCAACGATATGAACATGTGAATTCATGAATGTTTGATTAGAGGAGACTCTAAATGAGCTGCTATAATGAGCACATTGTTGCTGTTCTACATCATTTTTGTCTTTGTAACGTCCCAGTGAGTCCGACTTGAGTCCGGCCAACTTTATTTGTCTCGCTCTTGCCCCATTTCTGTTGTCCTCTCGTCTCCCTCGCTCTCGCACACATGCTGTGTTCTTGCTGGGGTTTTTTTGAGACGATGAACAATATTAGTATCACTGATCCTGAATCAGAAGACAAACCTACACCTCAAATAAATACCAAGGATTGGTAATTAATCAGCTTTCCTTATGTGTTTGTGAGGTAGTACTGTATTTTATTACGTTATATCAGTGTTGAAGCGAAGACGCTACAGAAAGGTGTTTATCTCGTTACATAGTTGAAACATTTGCCAACTGAGAAACATTTATGCGTATTACATATGTGTTGTAAGTCTTGGTTGAGTCAGTGGGCGGAGCTAAAGAGGCAATGATGTAGAAGTGGGCGTCGTCTTCTGTCAAGCTATTACGGAATGATGTGGAAAAAAATTATGAGCTTGGATTCAATAAAAGCTAGTTTTGGACTAACGAAGAAAGTTTGAAGAAAGTTGACCTCTTATATGTCGAAAGACCAAGGAAATTTGTATTTCTCATGTCATGACTCCTTTAATATTATTTTCAATTAGATTGTAATTTTATAATTTTATATAATATTGTATTATTATAATAATGCTTTTATATTTAGTTTATTTAGTTTATTTAGTTTTAGTTACTTTAGTACTTCAACTTAAAACCAAACTAAAACGCAAAGCATCCGCATTCTGTGTGCAATTGAAGCTTTATCTGTATATTTTGTCTCTACGCCACAGGGAATGATGGGAAATGTAGTTTTGTGCTGCCCAATCTCTCTTGAATCTCTTTGGCTCAATTGAGAATTTAAACATGCAATGTAATAAGGTCTTTTAAAGTCCCTCTGCAATTAATAGTTTTATCCCTTTAAAATTCATCTTTAATAAATGACATCGTTTTTTTCTCCTGTGAAAATAATTTCTTCATGCCTTTAAAATACCTCGACTGTAACTCTTCACCCTTGTTTCAT
Organism: Leuciscus idus; assembly: GCA_021554675.1. Lineage (NCBI taxonomy): Eukaryota > Metazoa > Chordata > Actinopteri > Cypriniformes > Leuciscidae > Leuciscus > Leuciscus idus. The sequence goes on along the minus strand of CM038624.1, from coordinate 48,853,128 downwards.
TTAGCATACGCTGAATATTCATGAATATGCAAATTAGGCTCCACCTCCACCCAATCACATCAGCTTATATTGCCTGATCTACTCGCTCAACTTTACTGTAGTAAACGCTACACGATGGCAAGTGGAAATATCGTTTTAATTCAGCCATATATGTTTGAAGCAGAAACTGATTCAGAAGAAGAAGAGGAAGAGTGAATTATACAGGCTCGTCTACAAGTCCATGTATCAGAACGGTAATTATGATTAGCCTTTTGCTTGACTACATAATCAAACGACTAATAATGTGCTGACAAACCACGTTCCCGTTCTCCATCTCACAGTCAGACACCCGCCCTTTAAAAATCAGCATCCCTAGAAACACTTTGAACATCATAGAACGTCAGTGTAAAGAAGCCCCGCCCACAAGTGACGGGATTGGTCACATGTTTGTGATGTCAGAAACACCAGCGATTTCAAACCGTGTGTTTGAGACTGTCTTAAGTTTTAAGGAGAAAATACTCAGCAATGGTGTCCACTTATGAATTTACACATGGTTTCTCTTGAAGCACATTAAACACAGCCTCTCTCGTCTCATTCTCTCACACAGCTCACCCACATACATCGTAAAATAGTTAAATATTCCATTAAAAATACAGTAATATACAGCTGTGGGAGTAAAGCAGAAAGAACGACTTGTTCCCTGTGTTTTCTCTCAGATTGCTTCTGCTCCTGCCGGCGCTGCTTTCTCCTCGCTCATTGATTTCCGCCTCCATCTTCTCTCTCTATTCATCCGTCTAACCCTTCTGAGATTTGTGTGTTTAGCTGTTTTGTATCACTTGACTTTACACGTTTGAGTTTTGAGGTTGAAAATGGATCCAGCAGCGCTTGCGTTTTACGACCCCGAACGTGGAATCGATCAAGCGTAATTTTCAATTATCAGCAGACCAACAATAACACGACTACGGGCTTGGATGAGACTTGATATGAAGTGTGTTTTTCAAACAGTGGCTGGTTCATTTATTCTGCCGTTTGAGGTCAGATTCTAAGGATCCTAACAGAGACAAAGCAAAAATAACACTGCTTTCTGTCTCCATCAGCGAGATTCTTTCATTACTAATGGAAAGCTGTGAAGTGCCACTCGTTATAGTCTGGTGTGTTTGAGTCTAAGCTCTCTCTAATGAAGATGCATGTCAAAAAACATGGATGGAATCAAAAGACTCTCTTCTCTTTTTTGCATTTATTCATCCCTCTGACTCTCGTTCGCTCCCTCGTTTGCTAACTTTGTACTTCAAAGAATGCTAATGGACGATGTGACCCAGATCTGTGTGTGTGTGTGTGTGTGTGTGTGTGTGTGTGTGTGTGTGTGTGTGTGTGTGTGAGAGAGAGAGAGAGAGAGAGACATCTAGCCTGTGAGTGTGTTTGGACTCATTATGTTGAAGTGGCCTCAAAGCCTATTCATATTCCATAGAAATCAGTCACTTTATGCATTTGCTCTGAGAAATACTTAATATGTCTAGACTTTATATATATAATTAGCCTTTATATATATATATATATATATGTATATATAGTGTGTCTTGAGTAAAAAAAACGCTGTACTTATTCAAGCTGCCAGTTCTTCATGTACCATTGCACTGCAAACAAGCAGAGACGCTCCAAACTGTGGGCGGAGTTATGAGGTTTGACTGACAGTTTGAGGAGCCAATGGCGTTATGAGATTTAGTCACAAGCTCTTTTTAATACTTTTCATTAGTTAGATATTTGCAAAACCCACAGAAAGATGTAAAGGGTGATCAATAGTAATGATTTATGAAAAAAAAATGATAAGCACCGTTATCACCAAAAAGCATTATGGGATTGTTTTTTCCCCAAAGTAAATATGATTTTCTTATATGAATATGTGTATCTCAGGATCTTTACCCTGCTCACACACAGTAAGGCGAGTGTTAAAATAACAAGTACACACTTTGCTTCAATCCTTCAGAGCTAAATTGAGTTTCTTCAGCAATTTCTTTAACACTGGTGATTTTATTGGCTCTTTACAACAGCGAAGCAGAGTTTTCTTATTGATTATCCTGTGAGACTGAGAGTAACGGAGAGCTAGAAACCCTCTTATTACCTTCAGTATCATATTATGTTTCAAAGTGCAATTTAGTGTTGAAAAGTGACATTTTAAAGGTCCCATTTTACAGTTTGAAAGCTTAGCGCAGTGATATTACATGCTGGGCTGTGCTGTATAATGCTGGCATTCGTTTCAGTGTGTGTCTGTGTTCATGTGTTTATAACAGTCCATCAGTCACTGTTGTGAACCCAGTGTTGTTGAGCAGTGGATTTGTTTCTGTCACTCTTGAGTCCTCCATCTAGTCCAGAAGAAGAGTTTATACAAGACCATCTGATATATGTGCTGAAACACACACACACACACGCGCGCGCGCGCACGCACGCACGCACACACACACACACACACACACACACACACACACACACACACACACACACACACACACACACACACACACACACACAGAAGGCAGTGCAAGTTAAAGGGTGTCCTGTTGATATGACTTTCTGTAAATTTGTCCTGTGTGTGTGTGTGTGTGTGTGTGTGTGTGTGTGTGTGTGTGTGTGTGTGTGTGTGTGTGTGTGTGTGTGTGTGTGTGTGTGTGTGTGAGTGTGTGTGTGTGTGTGTGTGTGTGTGTGTGTGTGTGTGTGTGTGTGTGTGTTTCAGCAGGCAGAATTGATGTGCTAGGTCAGTGTGTTGTGGTCGGTGTAGGCGATATGATGAATGTTTGTTTGCAGAGCTTAGACTGTCTGGACCTGAAGCCGAAACAATTACCCTGCTATCTCAGAACACACACACACACACACACACACACACACACACACACACACACACACACACACACACACACACACACAAAGGGCAAATTTACACTCTAGAAAGTTATATCAACAGGACGCCCTTTAACTTGCCCTGCCTTCTCTCTCTCTCTCTCTCTCTCTCTCTCTCTCTCTATCTCTCTCTCTCTCTCTCTGTGTGTGTGTGCAGAATAATCTGTTCTAGCTGGACTCTGGGCTTAAGGCAGTGTACTGTACGATGCTTCCTCATGCTCTTTTCAGGAAGGTTACACAGAGCTTGAGAAACTGCACATCCGTTGGCATGACTGCAGAGACTCATGGGTAAACTCACCAAACGCTGCGTCCTGTTCACACACAACCCACAGTGCAGCTTCACACGCTCAAGCTTGCAGAAAACACTCCATCTTTCAATATTAATGGGGTGTGTTTTAGGTTTTAGATCTACAGGCGTCGATTAATGCTGTTGTATTTGCATATTTTCTTGTGATCATGAGAAATGCATCAAATGATGATCATAAGCATTATAACGTTGTATATATTCTGGCATTAGGGATATTTTTCTTCCATATTTATATAGATTTACGTATTTTCCGACTTGAAGTATGAATGTAAGTTGAATGTTTGTAGGCAAATAAATGTAATTGCATCCATGAATATTAGTATTGTTAATTTACTTTTGTTTTGTAAAATAATAATTATTATAATATGAAAATAATAATATTGTTATTATTGTTATTATTAAATATGTGTTTTTTATTTGACAGTATAATAGTATTATTGCAATAATAATGCCATTCTTTGAATCATAAAATAACAACAAAAAGTGTTATTAAAATTAATAGTAATATTGGATAGTCAGATTGAATCATCATTATTATTATTATTGAATATTTTTTTATTTGACAATAAAATAGTATTATTGCAGTAATGTTTTATTTTATTTATAATTTGAATAATAAAATAACAACAAACAAATATTATTAATATTAATATTGTATAGTCATTACTATATTATTTAAATATTTTTTATTTGACAACAGAATAGTATTATTGCAATAATGTTTTATTTTATTTATAATTTGAACAATAAAATAATAACAAAAATTATTATTAATATTAATATTGTATAGTCATTATTTGACAATAAAATAGTATAAAATAGATAATAAATATGTTTTTTATTTGACGGTATAATAGTATTATTGCAATAATAATGCCTTTCTTTGAATCATAAAATAACAACAAAAAGTATTATTATTATTAATATTAATATTGTATAGTCATATTGAATCATCATTATTATTATTGAATATTTTTTATTTGACAGTATAATAGTATTATTGCAACAGTAATGTCTTTAGCTGGTTTATTTGTGGTACTTTTTGGTCTTTTAAATGCATGAGGCGACGCTGACACCCGACTTTTGTCTCTGAGCCTCTGAAAAACAGCCCTGGAGGGAAGAAGTGAACAATTCCTTCCTCCATAATAACACTCGGGCTGTGGAGAGAATGGGCCTGAGGATTATTCTGCTTAAAGCACAGCTTTCTTCCATCCTCAGATAATGACGCAGAAGGTTGTTTCAGGTTCTGTGAATGAAAAACGTCTAGAACCGGGTGTCCTTGTAAAGAGAGCCCTGAAAGGAAAAATGACAAAATGGCGTCTCGTTCACTATGTGGTCTCTCTCTGTAAGAGAGGCAATAAAGCTTAAATCATTTGGAGGAGGACAGTTGCCCTCGGGGAACCACGCTCAATCTCAGCTCTTTTATCTGCTTCATTCTGTCACATCGACCCGTCTTTAAAGGCCACGCCACTGAAATCAACCTGATCCGGTTTCGCCCGAGTAAATTCTTCACGCTCTTCAGAGTAAACGGCAGAAGTGATGATACTATTGACAGTGCAGTGCAGTTTATAGAGAGAGATGTTGCAGTGAACTGGAAGTATTGAGGGTCTTATACAGTTACATACAGTAGAACGTCATGAGGGCCAAAGATCAGTGTAGATGTTTGTCTCTCGAAGATCCATTTGAGGCTCTCCTGGGCATTTTATATCTTCATTAATTATTTACAGAATCTTTTCATCAGCCTAAACAATCGCTGTGTTTCAAAACCTTCTGAGCTGCTTATTTACACTGCATTTTGAGACACAAACAGTATATAGAGACATTACACTATATATATACAGTATATTAGGGCTGTCAAGCGAGTAAAATGTTTAATCTAATTAATTGTATGATGTGCCTCTTAAATAATCTAATCGGAATAAATCAGAATAAAAAAATAAAAAAGGTAATTGCGACTTTTTATCGACTATGAGTTTACAGCTCGTAAATCTGACTTTTTATATCAGAATTCCATGATATTAAGTTGCAATTGTGATATAAAGTCAGAATTGCGTAATATAAAGTCGCAATTTTGTGTTATAAAGTCAGAATTGCGTGATATAAAGTCAGAATTCCGTGATATAAAGTCAGAATTGCGTGATATAAAGTCAGAATTGCGTGATATAAAGTCAGAATTCCGTGATATAAAGTCAGAATTGCGTGATATAAAGTCAGAATTGCGTGTTATAAAGTCAGAATTGTGAGATATAAAGTCAGAATTGTGTGATATAAAGTCAGAATTGTGTGATATAAAGTCAGAATTGCGTGATATAAAGTCAGAATTGCGTGATATAAAGTCAGAATTGCGTTTTATAAAGTCAGAATTGCGAGATATAAAGTCAGAATTCCGTGATATAAAGTCAGAATTGCGTGATATAAAGTCAGAATTGCGTGTTATAAAGTCAGAATTGTGAGATATAAAGTCAGAATTGTGTGATATAAAGTCAGAATTGTGTGATATAAAGTCAGAATTGCGTGATATAAAGTCAGAATTGCGTTTTATAAAGTCAGAATTGCGAGATATAAAGTCAGAATTCCGTGATATAAAGTCAGAATTGCGTGATATAAAGTCAGAATTGCGTGTTATAAAGTCAGAATTGTGAGATATAAAGTCAGAATTGTGTGATATAAAGTCAGAATTGTGTGATATAAAGTCAGAATTGTGTGATATAAAGTCAGAATTGCGTGATATAAAGTCAGAATTGCGTGATATAAAGTCAGAATTGCGTGATATAAAGTCAGAATTGCGTGATATAAAGTCAGAATTGCGTGATATAAAGTCAGAATTGCGTGATATAAAGTCAGAATTGCGTGATATAAAGTCAGAATTGCGAGATATAAAGTCAGAATTGCGTGATATAAAGTCAGAATTGCGAGATATAAAGTCAGAATTGCGTGATATAAAGTCAGAATTGTGTGTTTTAAAGTCAGAATTGCGTGATATAAAGTCAGAATTGCGTGATATAAAGTCAGAATTCCGTGATATAAAGTCAGAATTGCGTGATATAAAGTCAGAATTGCGTGATATAAAGTCAGAATTCCGTGATATAAAGTCAGAATTGCGTGATATAAAGTCAGAATTGCGTGTTATAAAGTCAGAATTGTGAGATATAAAGTCAGAATTGTGTGATATAAAGTCAGAATTGTGTGATATAAAGTCAGAATTGCGTGATATAAAGTCAGAATTGCGTGATATAAAGTCAGAATTGCGTTTTATAAAGTCAGAATTGCGAGATATAAAGTCAGAATTCCGTGATATAAAGTCAGAATTGCGTGATATAAAGTCAGAATTGCGTGTTATAAAGTCAGAATTGTGAGATATAAAGTCAGAATTGTGTGATATAAAGTCAGAATTGTGTGATATAAAGTCAGAATTGCGTGATATAAAGTCAGAATTGCGTGATATAAAGTCAGAATTGCGTGATATAAAGTCAGAATTGCGTGATATAAAGTCAGAATTGCGTGATATAAAGTCAGAATTGCGTGATATAAAGTCAGAATTGCGTGATATAAAGTCAGAATTGCGAGATATAAAGTCAGAATTGCGAGATATAAAGTCAGAATTGCGTGATATAAAGTCAGAATTGCGAGATATAAAGTCAGAATTGCGTGTTATAAAGTCAGAATTGTGAGATATAAAGTCAGAATTGCGTGTTATAAAGTCAGAATTGTGAGATATAAAGTCAGAATTGTGTGATATAAAGTCAGAATTGTGTGATATAAAGTCAGAATTGTGTGATATAAAGTCAGAATTGCGTGATATAAAGTCAGAATTGCGTGATATAAAGTCAGAATTGCGTGATATAAAGTCAGAATTGCGTGATATAAAGTCAGAATTGCGTGATATAAAGTCAGAATTGCGTGATATAAAGTCAGAATTGCGAGATATAAAGTCAGAATTGCGTGATATAAAGTCAGAATTGCGAGATATAAAGTCAGAATTGCGTGTTATAAAGTCAGAATTGCGTGTTATAAAGTCAGAATTGCATGATATAAAGTCAGAATTGCGTGATATAAAGTCAGAATTGCGTGATATAAAGTCAGAATTGCGTGATATAAAGTCAGAATTGCGTGTTATAAAGTCAGAATTGCGTGATATAAAGTCAGAATTGCGTGTTATAAAGTCAGAATTGCGTGATATAAAGTCAGAATTGCGTGTTATAAAGTCAGAATTGCGTGATATAAAGTCAGAATTGCGTGATATAAAGTCAGAATTGCGTGATATAAAGTCAGAATTGCGTGATATAAAGTCAGAATTGCGTGATATAAACTCGCAATATTGAGATAAAAAGTCACAATTATCTTTTAAAATGTTTTATTCTGTGGCGAAAAAAAAGCTTCCATAGTTACCGACATTCTTTTGAATGGTATTATATAGTTCTATTAAATGAATTATTAATCAGTCACATGAGGTTCCAGTTCAATTAGGATTCATCTTGAATATGCGTCACATCAGGATATTGAAGCAGAGCTATTTTTTCTTTTCAGAGTGAAATTGTGCAGAGATACTAAATGAAATCATCCCTAAGAAACGGATGGTGTTTGTTCCTGACATTTGCCCGAGGAAAACAGGAGTTAATATTGGATAATTTAAATAATGCCGGAAGAGTGTGTGTTTCACAGCGAGAGGATATCCGCTGAGCGTAGAGAGAACTAAACGAACAAAGCCTCAGAGAAAAGCAAAGATGTGCAGATCTCTGGAGGTTCTGCGGGGGGAACGGCCTGTCGAGGGCTTGTTAGCGCACTGGTCCACCGGTGAAACCAGTTCCAGAGCTTCAACTAATCCCAGTAGCCGGTTACTAAGAGCTCAGTTGATCCCGACTGTCTGAAGCAACGAATGCAGCAGAATTGATGATCACAAAGACCATCTTATTAGTCTACCGCATCTTGCTCTATTCGTTCTTCCTTTCTCTTATTTGCATGTGTAATTCAGTTCTCCAGGGCTTCTGTGTTCACCATTCACACTCATTTCTGATGCATTCTCAGCCTATTAGTCACGGGTAAAGTATAGAAAACTTAAATGGATAGTTCACCCAAAAATGAAAATCCTGTAATTAACTCACCTTCATCCTATTCCAAACCTGTATGACACAAAATCAGAAAAAGATTGAGGTCTAGACAACATTGGACTCCCATTGGCTTTCATTATATGGACATAAAACAAAACACTGAGATGTTTTACTGAATATCTTTTGTGTTTCACAGAAGAAAGAAAATCATACAGGATTGCAAAGATTTTTGGATTACATTTTAAAGGGGTTCATATGGTGCTGTTTTAAAACTTTGCAGCACCTCTATTTCCAGTCTGTCTGAAACACAATGTCCCAATGCAATGTCCATATATACTATCCATCCTAAACAGTGTGTGAGATTAGAATAAGTGTGTCCCAAAGCATAGTATGTTGAAGAGAGTATGCCAGAAGTCCCCGGATTATCTACTATTTCCGGTGGATTTTCGAAGCGTGGATCCGTGCTCACTATAAATGCTAATATTACCCACAATCCATTGCGCACTACAAACACAAGTAAAAAGTGTTACAAAAACTACAAAACATGGCGGATATGTGCGACCGACGGTGAGAGGTTTGGATAAAGGTTTGAGTGACTAATCAAAGTTTAACCTGATAAAAAAAAAATTATTTAATGTTATCTGTGTTATATGTCATCTGCAGTAACAATGTGGACTTTTATATATATAAAGATCTGTTTGGCCATTAACTTTTAAATGCATCATTATTCATTAATATGAGGAGAGTCTCTGCATGAAAGACCCGCAGATCAACGTGATTCTGCATTTCTCTCCGATACGATGGGAAATTAAATGAAATGTGGAGGATTTTAACTTTGACAAGATGATTGACAGGTCAGTTTACAGTGTCAGAATGAAAGAGAAACCGGTTTGTTAAAGACACAATTGTATGACGCACACTCAAAAGTATGCACTTTTTTTTATTTATTATTATTTAAGATGATTTAGTTTTTTGTTTTGCTTTGCTTTGTTTTGTTTTGTTGTTGTTGTTATATTGTCTTGAAACTCATAAAGTATATATATAAAAAAGTATCTACTTTATAAGTATAAGTAGGCGAATTGGGACGCAGCGACTGATTTCTACAAAGCCCCTCCTTCTGAAAAGCTCAGAGTGCTCTGATTGGCCAGCAGACTCAGTGCATTGTGATTGGCCAGCAGACCCAGTGCGTTGTGATTGGCCGAACACCTTGAGCGTGTGTCAGAACTGTAACCTCCCTTACCATAATCACGAGCTTCAGCTTCCAAGGCTTCTAAAGCATTTGTAAAAACACAATTAATAATAATGTGTTGGTTTTACTGTGTCAGTTTGAGTGGAGGTGTTTTAGGCAGGTCTGGATCAGTGTTCTCTGTTAGACAGAATAAATCTAATACATCTCTCTGTTTTTAACTCTCTCTCTTTGGATTTGCTGAAATAAATGCACCACTTTTAGCTGTTTTGTCCACATCGGGCTGGACTGCTTGCGCTCACTGTAGCTAGTTAGTGTCCTAGCCTCGGGTTGCAAAGGCAGAATTAGTGCAGTGAGTGAAAAATAGGCTGTTCATGTCGAGGTTACACACACCTTCAAAGCTCTTGAGGAGGCCTTGAGGAATGATCAGTGTGCAAAATAAAATATATTTACATATTTATATAAAATATATATACAATATTCCCCATCTCCTGATTGTTGCGCAATACCGAATATGCAGTAGGCCTATAACATTACAATATTTCAAGCCAAGACAATCAGTCTATAGCCTACATGACAACACACACACGCACAAGCAACACTGTTCGTAAAGCAACACTGACATAGGAGGTTGCATTGGCTAAAGTTGTTTGGATGCACGTTGTTTTATTACAAGGAGAGGCAAAGTTGTGCATTACAATGCAGACATGACAATAATTGGCACCAATCTGGCGCACTTACAAGAGCGATCAACTGAATAAACACCAGGTATGGCCTATCGGAGACTGGCACGCAATCACTGCACTTGCAAATGAAAGCCTGCAGGATGACAGATCGTGGTGTGACAATATCAGCCTGCATTGTGTTCGCAGATTTAGTCGCACAAACAGCGCAAGCGGCTCGTGACAGAACACAGACCGACTGAATGACACTTTCATTTAAGTCGAAAATCTCAAATGAAGATCTCTGAACTCCAGCTTACTTGTCTGTGTTTTCAGATCATTGCTTCTTCAGCAGTGTAGAGAGAGAGCGCGCGCGCGTGGTTGCCAGATACTATTGAAAAGACGTGCTCTTTTAACAGAGAAGCTCTGACTGGGGTCTAAATGATTGAAATCTGGCAACCGTAAGCATGAACGCTCGTAAAAACAGTCTGTAATGTGTTGTCTCCTCATTTATTCGACAAAAATAAGTGGTTTTGGTCAAGTTTTTATTTTGTTAAACACATTTCAGTCTCGTCTTTTGCCACCCTGGGAATGATGCACGATAGCATTGATGAGAGAGCTATAGTGAGGGATTTCATGCAGGAGAACTCGTGAATTTGCGTTCAGAAAAAGCGGATGAATGGAGAATCCAAACCTGGTTGAGTTGTAGAAGATCTTTACAAGATGCCATTAATCCTCATTGTAATGACTCACAAATTATCTTCAAGTTGACCATGAGGACGAATGGGTTTTAGAGAAAAAGCTTAAAGATTTGTACCTAGTTAGATAATATAAAATGTATAATAAAAAATAAAAAAAACAGTAAAACAGTTTGTTACTTTCTCTATTTTTAAGTCTCTTTTGATAAAAGCATTTGCTAATTGAATATGAGACAATATAATAATATTCTCCGTGGCACAGATTCAACAAGGAGCTGTAAACATTATTCAGAGATTTTGGTCCATATTGTCATGATAGCATCACTCAGTTGCTGCAGATTTGTCGGATCTGAACATCCGTGATGTGAATGTCCTGTTCCTCCACATACTGGACTGAGATCTGGAGACGAGAGGCTGGTTGAGTTTAGTGAACTCACTGTCATAAGATGATTTGAGCTTTGTGGCATGTGTGTTATCCTGCTGGAAGTAGCTCTCATCTGAAGATGGTCAGAAGGTAGACTGTGGGGCGTTTAAACGATGTTCAATTGGTACTAAGAGGCCCAAAGTGTGCCAGGAAAATATCATCCACACCATCACAGACTGAACCGCTGATACAAGGCAGGATGATTCTTGCTTTCATGCTGTTTACACCAAATTCTTACTCTGGAAATTTCAAAAAAATTGAATTTGCTCAGCGAGTTACTCTGGCGTCGATTAATGATGCTCATTAAATATGCCCTTGTATCCGAGCTGCACCAATCACATCGGGCTATCTGATATATGCGGGCCAGAGGCGAGATGACGACAGCGCTGTGACGTCCAAGTAAGATGGCTATGGATGAACACCAGTTGTTTGAAACGGCTTTGGCCGCTACAGTGAACGAGTTAGACTTGGCTTTTTATTAGTGCTGTCATTTAAACGCGTTATTAATGGCGTTAACTCAAACCCATTTTAACAGCGTAATCGCGAGATTAACGTTCTTTTTGGCCTAGCAAACTTTGTTGTTTTTTTCACATGCTGTTGCAACAACTAGTAACATTAGAAAAACTACAACACCACACCGGATCTAGCTAGACCGGACACAAAACAACACACACTTGTCAAAGAGTAGTAGTTTTTTTTTACTTTTTAAACAAGTTTACTTTTTAAAACGTTGCCAAATGGTTCCATTGACAAGACCAAAGTGATCTGTGTGTTTCATCGTTGTGAACTGAGCGATCATCGCAGCACGTCCAGTCTGAAACACCACTGGATGGCCAAGCACACACACAGATGATGCGAATTCTCTGATGCGATTATTTGCTCCGAGTGAGAATGTTAGTGTGAAATTGAACACTACAGTATATGCCAATGTGTTTTCAATCAAAAAAACATTTGCACAAAGCAAGCCGATCCACTTTTCCATGTTGATAAGAACATTAAAATGAGAAACAAATAATGGGACAAAAAGAAATCAAGGGACATTTAGAATAGATAAAAATGTGCGATTAATTGCGAGTTAACAATGACATTAATGTGATTAATCGCGATTAAATATTTTAATCGTTTGACAGCACTACTCTTTATCTAAAGAAGACATAGTCTTTATCAGAAGACGGCGTTCGAATCCTTCCTTTGCAAGAAGGGCGTTTTTGCTGTTTTGCCGACCGGATACGGCAAGAGTCTAATCTACCAGTTAGCTCCGCTGCTAGCTACGCGATAACTTGTTGTGATTGGTCGTAGTGTTATCCAATTGCGTGCAGTGATTGCAGAGTTTTCAAATGCATGCTTCATTACTCGATGCCAGACCCTTAATCTTTCAGATTTTGGGTCTGGATTTCCAGGCTACCAAATTCTGACCCGACCATCTGAATGTCACAGCAGAAATCCAGACTCATCGGACCAGGCAATGCTTGTACAATCCTCTATTGTCCAGTTTTGTTGAGCCCGTGTGAATTGTAGCCTCAGTTTGCAGTTCTCAGCTGACAGGAGTGTCACCGGTGTGTGTGTGTGTGTGTAGTCCGTCTGCTTCAAGGTTTGATGTGTTGTGCGTTCACAGATGCTCTTCTGCAGACCTCGAGTAGCGAGTGGCTGTTTGAGTTGCTGATGCCTTTCTATCTCTGACCTCTGGCATCAACAAGGCTTTTCTGTCCCACAAGAACTGCTGTTCTCTGGATATTTCCTCTTTTCCAGAACATTCTCTGTAAACCCCAGAGATGGTTGTGCGTGAAAATCCCAGTAGATCAGCAGTTTCTGAAAAACTCAACAACCATGCCATGTTCAAAGTCACGTAAATCATCTTTCTTCCCAATTCTGATGCTCAGTTTGAACTTCAGCAGATCATCTTGAACATGTGTCTACATGCCTGAATGCGTTGAGTTTCTGCCGTGTGATTGGCTAAATAGATCCAGTATTTGCATTAACGAGCAGTTGAACAGGTGTACCTAATAAAGTGGCCAGTGAGTGTAAATTATAAGCAGCTTTTTGAAAAACAAAACTGGGATCATTCTTACTCATGCTAGTTATATAAAGCAGAGTATTTTTAGACCATCTTGTCATTTAGCCTGGAAACAAACTGTAGGCATAAACAAAACAGAATAATACTGACCATTACAGTTCACTAGCGCTCTCTCCATGCGTTCATGAACACACACGGGGTTTAGAAAGTGACTTCTGTTGTAGTCTTGACCTTCGTTGGCCAGCCTCCCACATCTGATGCATATTGTTCACTAGAGAGACGTTTACATTGACATGATTCAATCGCTGGAGGTCGACGAGCTGATGAAGATACGGCTGTTAGTAGGCGCTTCAACTCGGACGCAGTATCCAGTTTATTTATCTGTATTAAAAGCTGATTTAGTAACACTTTATTTTACATGTGTTACATGTACTTACCGTAGTAATAACAGTAAATTATGCATAATTACATGCAACTAACCCTCAACCAAACCCTACCCTAACCCTATAGTAAGTACATATAGTTGCTTAATATTACTCAGTACTTAAATATATAATCACACTGTAACAATAACACCTTAAAATAAAGTGTAACCACTGATTTTTGCAGGTTTCAGCTTAATAAGTAATATATCAGGCATTTATTATTCTCTAGTAATCTAGTTAGCCTATATATGGTAACACTTAACAATAAGGTTCATTAGTTAACATGAACTAAGAATGAACAATACTTCTTCAGCATTTATTATGACCGCCGCTAGTTATGACCGCCGCTAGCGTAGCTAGCCGGTCATATAGGGATTGTCAAAGTTTTTTTTTTTTTTTTTTTTCGTCACCTTACTGAATTTTTCGTCAACGATACCAGGGACACCGAAGCACCGGGGAACATGAAATTTGGTGGGCATGTAGCCCCACTAGACTTCTAAGGAAAAATTTCGTTTGGTCCCCGGGGGCCACTCCCCCCCCGCGCTGGGCCCCCCCAAACCCCCAAAAATGCAGTTTTTCCTAAATAACTACCTGAACCGTGGAACCGAGGATGAAGAAATTTTTGTGGTATGTTGGTCTACTAGACTTTTACGGAAAAATTTCGTTTGGTCCCTGGGGGCCACTTCCCCCCCCGCGCTGGGGCCCCCTTAAATTTTTCGTCAACGATACCAGGGACACCGAAACACCGGGGAACATGAAATTTGGTGGGCATGTAGCCCCACTAGACTTCTAAGGAAAAATTTCGTTTGGTCCCCGGGGGCCACTCCCCCCCCGCGCTGGGCCCCCCCAAACCCAAAAAAATTCAGTTTTTCCTAAATAACTACCTGAACCGTGGCACCGAGGATGAAGAAATTTTTATCGTATGTTGGTCTACTAGACTTTTACGGAAAAATTTCGTTTGGTCCCCGGGGGCCACTTCCCCCCCCGCGCTGGGGCCCCCTTAAATTTTTCGTCAACGATACCAGGGACACCGAAACACCGGGGAACATGAAATTTGGTGGGCATGTAGCCCCACTAGACTTCTAAGGAAAAATTTCGTTTGGTCCCCGGGGGCCACTCCCCCCCCCGCGCTGGGCCCCCCCAAACCCCAAAAAATGCAGTTTTTCCTAAATAACTACCTGAACCGTGGCACCGAGGATGAAGAAATTTTTATGGTATGTTGGTCTACTAGACTTTTACGGAAAAATTTCGTTTGGTCCGCGGGGGCCACTTCCCCCCCCCGCGCTGGGGCCCCCGTAAATTTTTCGTCAACGATACCAGGGACACCGAAACACCGGGGAACATGAAATTTGGTGGGCATGTAGCCCCACTAGACTTCTAAGGAAAAATTTCGTTTGGTCCCCGGGGGCCACTCCACCCCCGCGCTGGGCCCCCCCAAACCCAAAAAAATGCAGTTTTTCCTAAATAACTACCTGAACCGTGGCACCGAGGATGAAGACATTTTTGTGGTATGTTGGTCTACTAGACTTTTACGGAAAAATTTCGTTTGGTCCCCGGGGGCCACTTCCCCCCCCCCCCGCGCTGGGGCCCCCGTACATTTTTCGTCAACCATACCAGGGACACCGAAACACCGGGGAACATGAAATTTGGTGGGCATGTAGCCCCACTAGACTTCTAAGGAAAAATTTCGTTTGGTCCCCGGGGGCCACTCCCCC
Source organism: Leuciscus idus (assembly GCA_021554675.1). Classification (NCBI taxonomy): domain Eukaryota; kingdom Metazoa; phylum Chordata; class Actinopteri; order Cypriniformes; family Leuciscidae; genus Leuciscus; species Leuciscus idus. Next base: position 48,837,778 of record CM038624.1, on the reverse strand, counting down.
CCCGCGCTGGGCCCCCCCAAACCCAAAAAAATGCTGTTTTTCCTAAATAACTACCTGAACCGTGGCACCGAGGATGAAGACATTTTTATGGTATGTTGGTCTACTAGACTTTTACGGAAAAATTTCGTTTGGTCCCCGGGGGCCACTTCCCCCGCCGCGCTGGGGCCCCCTTAAATTTTTCGTCAACGATACCAGGGACACCGAAACACCGGGGAACATGAAATTTGGTGGGCATGTAGCCCCACTAGACTTCTAAGGAAAAATTTCGTTTGGTCCTCGGGGGCCACTCCCCCCCCGCGCTGGGCCCCCCCAAACCCAAAAAAATGCAGTTTTTCCTAAATAACTACCTGAACCGTGGCACCGAGGATGAAGACATTTTTGTGGTATGTTGGTCTACTAGACTTTTACGGAAAAATTTCATTTGGTCCCCGGGGGCCACTTCCCCCCCCCGCGCTGGGGCCCCCGTAAATTTTTCGTCAACCATACCAGGGACACCGAAACACCAGGGAACATGAAATTTGGTGGGCATGTAGCCCCACTAGACTTCTACGGAAAAATTTCGTTTGGTCCCCGGGGGCCACTCCCCCCCCCGCGCTGGGCCCCCCCAAACCCAAAAAAATGCCGTTTTTCCTAAATAACTACCTGAACCGTGGCACCGAGGATGAAGACATTTTTATGGTATGTTGGTCTACTAGACTTTTACGGAAAAATTTCGTTTGGTCCCCGGGGCCACTTCCCCCCCCGCGCTGGGGCCCCCGTAAATTTTTCGTCAACGATACCAGGGACACCGAAGCACCGGGGAACATGAAATTTGGTGGGCATGTAGCCCCACTAGACTTCTACGGAAAAATTTCGTTTGGTCCCCGGGGGCCACTCCCCCCCCCGCGCTGGGCCCCCCCAAACCCAAAAAAATTCAGTTTTTCCTAAATAACTACCTGAACCGTGGCACCGAGGATGAAGACATTTTTATGGTATGTTCGTCTACTAGACTTTTACGGAAAAATTTCGTTTGGTCCCCGGGGGCCACTCCCCCCTCCCCGCGCTGGGGCCCCCGTAAATTTTTCGTCAACGATACCAGGGACACCGAAGCACCGGGGAACATGAAATTTGGTGGGCATGTAGCCCCACTAGACTTCTAAGGAAAAATTTCGTTTGGTCCCCGGGGGCCACTCCCCCCCCGCGCTGGGCCCCCCCAAACCCCCAAAAATGCAGTTTTTCCTAAATAACTACCTGAACCGTGGCACCGAGGATGAAGACATTTTTATGGTATGTTGGTCTACTAGACTTTTACGGAAAAATTTCGTTTGGTCCCCGGGGGCCACTTCCCCCCCCGCGCTGGGGCCCCCTTAAATTTTTCGTCAACGATACCAGGGACACCGAAACACCGGGGAACATGAAATTTGGTGGGCATGTAGCCCCACTAGACTTCTAAGGAAAAATTTCGTTTGGTCCTCGGGGGCCACTCCCCCCCCGCGCTGGGCCCCCCCAAACCCAAAAAAATGTAGTTTTTCCTAAATAACTACCTGAACCGTGGCACCGAGGATGAAGACATTTTTGTGGTATGTTGGTCTACTAGACTTTTACGGAAAAATTTCATTTGGTCCCCGGGGGCCACTTCCCCCCCCCGCGCTGGGGCCCCCGTAAATTTTTCGTCAACCATACCAGGGACACCGAAACACCAGGGAACATGAAATTTGGTGGGCATGTAGCCCCACTAGACTTCTACGGAAAAATTTCGTTTGGTCCCCGGGGGCCACTCCCCCCCCCGCGCTGGGCCCCCCCAAACCCCAAAAAATGCCGTTTTTCCTAAATAACTACCTGAACCGTGGCACCGAGGATGAAGACATTTTTATGGTATGTTGGTCTACTAGACTTTTACGGAAAAATTTCGTTTGGTCCCCGGGGCCACTTCCCCCCCCGCGCTGGGGCCCCCGTAAATTTTTCGTCAACGATACCAGGGACACCGAAGCACCGGGGAACATGAAATTTGGTGGGCATGTAGCCCCACTAGACTTCTACGGAAAAATTTCGTTTGGTCCCCGGGGGCCACTCCCCCCCCGCGCTGGGCCCCCCCAAACCCAAAAAAATGCCGTTTTTCCTAAATAACTACCTGAACCGTGGCACCGAGGATGAAGACATTTTTATGGTATGTTCGTCTACTAGACTTTTACGGAAAAATTTCGTTTGGTCCCCGGGGGCCACTCCCCCCTCCCCGCGCTGGGGCCCCCGTAAATTTTTCGTCAACGATACCAGGGACACCGAAGCACCGGGGAACATGAAATTTGGTGGGCATGTAGCCCCACTACACTTCTACGGAAAAATTTCGTTTGGTCCCCGGGGGCCACTCCCCCCCGCGCTGGGCCCCCCCAAACCCCAAAAAATGCAGTTTTTCCTAAATAACTACCTGAACCGTGGCACCGAGGATGAAGAAATTTTTATGGTATGTTGGTCTACTAGACTTTTACGGAAAAATTTCGTTTGGTCCCCGGGGGCCACTTCCCCCCCCTGCGCTGGGGCCCCCGTAAATTTTTCGTCAACGATACCAGGGACACCGAAACACCGGGGAACATGAAATTTGGTGGGCATGTAGCCCCACTAGACTTCTACGGAAAAATTTCGTTTGGTCCCCGGGGGCCACTCCCCCCCGCGCTGGGCCCCCCCAAACCCCAAAAAATGCAGTTTTTCCTAAATAACTACCTGAACCGTGGCAACATTTACTAATATGTTATTAAAATCAAAGGTTGTATTTGGCACTAACATTAACAAAGATTAATGAATGCAGTAACAAATGCTCATTGTTAGTTCATTTTAGTTAATGCATTATAACTAATGTTAACTAATGAACCTTTTTGTAAAGTGTTACCGCCTATATATTATTAATCTACAGTAGTTAGTAATATACTGTTGAAAATGCTATTTCATGCTCAACTTATTTTTGACTTGTTTGCCAAGCATTCTCGAGCTGTAAAGTTAAATTGCACTGCAGTTCTCCAGGTATCACAGGAAAACGCTGATACTTGTCAAGTAGCTTGTGCTTTACTGGCACTAATACATTATGCACTTAATTGCTAATTTTCTTTACTCAAAATAAGCATTTTTTTTTTTTTTTGTTGAACTGAGCAAAAGATGTCAGCACAAATTAGTGAGAGAGTCTATGGGAGTAATACAAAACCATATCCAGCAGTTTTTAATTATACAAGAGAGAGAGAGAGAGAGAGAGAGAGAGAGAGAGAGTGAGAGAGAGAGAGAGAGAGAGAGAGAGAGAGAGAGAGAGAGAGAGAGAGAGAGAGAGAGAGAGAGAGAGAGAGAGAGAGAGAGAGAGTGAGTGAGTGAGTGAGTGAGAGAGAGAGAGAGAGAGAGAGAGGAGAGAGAGAGAGAGAGGAGAGAGAGAGAGTCAGAGAGAGAGAGAGAGAGAGAGAGAGAGAGAGAGAGAGAGAGAGTTAGAAGTACATTGCTTATGCAGGAAAACATCTGTGCTTTACCAATCAGTGATTGGCTCTTTTATTCAGAAGGCGGGACTTATTCCGCAATATTTTATGAGAATTTTGCAATATACTTAAAATATTGCACTTTCTCCCATTCATATTAATATGAGTGCAGCGTCTTTGCATATGTGAAGTCTTTGAACTTGTATATAACAATATATAAACAGTATTGAAAATAAATAGCACACATAATACTAACCAATACCACAGAAATTTGATGAGAAATCGGATTGTATGAACATTTTATTTGTGGATATCTCAAGTTAAGTACGTATTTTAGTGATGCTGAAGTATAAATGAAATTAGCATTTCCAAACCACTTTATCTCAAGCTCCTTTTTACTTATTTTTATAGAGATGATGGGCACTTAAATATCATTTAGCAAGAGAGACGTGTCTAAATCATTGTGCACAGTGTGCAGCTTCATCATGTAAGTGCTTTTATAGCCATTAAAAGTCACATGACACACGACACAACGAGTACAAAGGGAAGAATTCAGAGACTTATAAGTATTCAAGTGGCAGATATCCGAGGCCCAGATTTAGTGTGTAATGAATTCAGTGATGATGCCTCCTGCTGTTCCTCCACCTGTTCAGCTCCACGGCGCTTCGTGACTTTACCCACAATCCCCGGCGCTCTCCATCATCAATCCATGCTGGAAACAAGCATCTGTAATCCAAAGCTTTTAGACACCCGGCTCTGCCTGTGTGATTAAGGGGAGAAATTATGTTTTACACTCAACTTTCTATGTATGTCTATGTAAAAATGATATGATTCATATCATAAGTCATGTTTTACATTAGTCTAACTCATCAAAATAAGTACTTTTTTGTTTTTTTAAATATGATTTAAGTTGAAATGACTTGTAAAGTCAAGTTGATTGAACTTGTTTTTTTACAGTATGCTGAATCAAAACAATTATATAAATATTTTATAAATAAGACTCTATAAGGCTCTAAGAGGCCAAATATTTTCAAAGTTAGTCGATGTGATTCATGTTTATATTTATTTGCACATAATTTATAGCATAACCCACATTCAAATATTTATATTTATTTGTATAGCTTTGAATTTGCATGTAGTTTGTTGCAGAATATTGGACTGTTGATATGAATTACATGCTTTTTAGTAAAACACAGATAAGATCATCCTATTTTTTTACTTAAGATTGTTACATATATTGCATGCAGTTTTTTTTTAACAATAACATGTTATTAAAAAATATATATTTTTATCTACTGTAATTAATCAAATAAATCATCAAAATATTATTAAAATAATAAATCCAGTTTTTTGTTTTGGTCACATTTTATAAACTATGACTTTTGCCTCAATAAACTCCTAATTACTGCTTATTAATAGTTAGTAAGGGCATTGTTAAGGTTAGGTATTGTAGGATTAAGGGATGTAGAATATGATCATGCAGAATGAGACATTAATATGTGCTTTATAAGTACTAATAAACAGCCAATATCCTAGTAATATGCATGATAATAAGCAGTTATTAATAGTGAGAATTGACAATCTAAAGTTGAACTGATTCTCAAAAATAAATGTTTGTTGAACTCCTCATTTTTTAACATGTTGTTAGCCACGTAAAACACACATCTGTATTATATGGCATACTAATGAATTGAAAAACCGTTATGATAATGTGCGCCTGCAGCAAGCAGTGAAGTATCATGTTTATCAGTATGAAAGTTTGCGGTGACAGTGATGAAGTGAAGTTGTTGAATTGAGTCTCCATTTTGAAATGCGAGACCATTATTCTCTCAGATTCTGGGATCGCATCCAGACGAGAGGAGACAGCTCCCCTTCTCTCCCCTTCTCATTCCTGTGGTACATTGCCAACAGCCAGTATGATTCAATCAAACCAAGTACTGTATATTCAGAAAAAGCTTAATTCATTCAGGTGAGAATCCTTTCTTTGTGGGAAGAAATTACTGGCCAGATGTTCATGTGACAATGGACTATTATGCAGCTGAAATATGAGCCAAAAGGCCCTATCTTACACCCAGGCGCAATGCAGCGCTAAGCGCGACGCAAGTGTGTTTTGTTATTTCAGCCCGACGCAATTATGATTTTCACGTCCTGCGCCACGTTGTTTAAATAGCAAATGCATTGTGTTCTGGTGCATTGTTGGAGCGTTGCTATTTTGAGGAACAGAAATAGACTGAGCCATTGACCGACTGAACCCTGGGCTAAAGTCAATGGCGCAATATTTGTTTATTTATTTAATGAGCGTTATTTACACACACACTCTGCTTATTACACACACAGGGACGCACAGCAGCACACACACATGCCAAATATTTAAAATAAAAGGATTACAATGTAAAAGATCATTATTGTGTACATAAAGATATGGTGAATCCGGCTTGTCCCGTAGATGTTCTGCTAGCGCACTTTTACCTCGCGCACGAGCAGATCCGTTTGCGCTCTGAGACGCGTTCAGTCTTTCCGCGATCAAATCCCGCCATGACACGAGCGCAACTGGCATTTAAAGGGAATGGGAAATGAGACTCTGATTTAACGCACGTAAATCCCAAAACACACCCATTACTCATTAAGAGAATAAGGACAACCCTTTTAGACCATGCGCCGGGAGCGCCAACCATTTTTCCCGTCGTTAAACTAGCAGAAGTGGATTCGGACACGACCTAAGTGAACTTTAGATGAGCTTAGATCGTTGAAATAGGGCCCTTAGTGTGTGTTCATCTGTGAGTCTTTTCTCTTCGTTTATGTATGCATGCGGTTGCAGTGTGAGTCCTGTGCATCAGAAGTGTGTGAAAGCTTGTGTATCTCTGTTGCCAGATTGATCCTGCTTGTGTCGTCATGAACAGTGAAGAAAGAAAGTCATGTCCTGTTTGTTTATGGTTTCTGTCATCCTCTCAATATCAGTGAGGGATGAACGTGGCAGTGTTTGGTGATTAGTACAAATATCTTTTGTCCTTGATTTACTGGCACTTTTTGCATTGATTATACAATACTGTTCAAATGTTTGGGGCCGGTAAGATTTTTTTATATATTTGAAAGTCTCTTCTGCTCACCAAGGCTGCATTTATTTGATCAAAAATACAGTAAAAACAGTAATATTGTGAACTATTATTATAATGTAAATCAGCTGTTTTCTATGTGAATATATAGTAAAGTGTAATTTATTCCTGTGATCAAAGCTGAATTTTCAGCATCATTACTCCAGTCTTCAGTGTCACATGATCCTTCACAAATCTAATATGATGATTTGATGATCAAGAAACATTTATGATTATTATCAATGTTGAAAACAGTCCTTTTTTTTTTTTTACTGCATTTTATTTTTTTGATTAAAAGAATGTTCAAAAGTAAAGCATTTATTTGAAATAGACACCTTTTGTAACATGATTGATCAATTGAATGCATCCTTGCTGAATAAAAGTATAAATTTCTTTAAAAAACGTTTGAACGTTATTGTATTTTTTTTTAAACTTGCGAATTATTATGTCCATCCGTTCAAAAATGTATCAAATATAATCTCGCTTTCCAGTACCAGTGTTTCCAGTGAAACCATGTGTAACCTGTGAGAATCCCCGAGCTCATGTCTTACTGTCGCTGTGTTTGTGTTTAAATCTTTTTTATTTGTTCAGAAGATCATTTGTAATTACACTTTTTTTAAATGCAAACAAATAAAACACATCCTAACAAATATGCATGAAAAAAAAAGACATAAGGGTAATAATAATAAAAAAATAAAATAAAAAAAATGATACGTTTTTGAAATGACTCGCTGTGTGTGTTTGTCTCAGAGTGCCGTGGCCATGTACGATGGGGCGAGGGTTCCCTCCCCTGAGGACGCCACTAACGGGGTCCCGCTCCAGCCTGAGACCCCCGCGACCACACGACCCAAAGCCAGCGAAGAGCCTGAGGAAGAGGAGGGTGTGCCTGAACCCGTCCTGGTGAAGAAGGCTCACCGGGAGATTCTGGACCACGAGAGGAAGAGGAGGGTGGAGCTGAAATGCATGGAGCTGCAAGAAATGATGGAGGAACAGGGGTGAGTGAGGCGATCATGTTGGTTCTTTTAGATTAATCATTTAAATATCATCAATAATGTTTTTCGGTGACATTAGCTCTGGTCCAAACACTAATAAGCTTGTTGTCTACTATATCCAAGGAAGAATCCTAACTACCTAAGAATCAGTAGTGTTGTTTTTATTAACTAAAACTAAAACTGTTAAAGTGCCCCTATTATGCTCTTTTAAAGGTTCCTAATTTTGTTGTTCTCCTACAACAGATTTACATTCAAGGTCAAAAACACTTACGTTTTCTCATAATATACAGTGCGCATCACTTAATTTCTCAGAGTCTGAAAACGGTTCGTTTGAAGATTCAGTTTCTCTAAACTCCTTCCTGAGAGCCTGCTCTGCTCTGATTGGTCAGACGGCTCAGTCTGCTGTGATTGGTCGACTGCTTACAGCGCGTGTCGGAAACGAAACGTCCATCTCCATATCTGAATCTCAGCTCTTCCTCAGTGACACGAACAGTAACGATGGCGTCGGTTTTCCCGTATCAGTTCCAGTGTGAGTCTCGTTCCCTAGAAGTGCAGAAAACATGAACAACACGAACTAAACTCTTCCAGTGTTTGAGGGCGGAGCAAAGAGACGCTGATCAGCCAATCAAGAGCACAGGCTGGCATTATGCAAATGTTTTACATTGTTACACTGTAACGGGAAGTGAGAGTGGAATTACTGACGACTCATTTCAGACGTTCAGAATCGATTCTTCATTTTAGGAGACAAAAACTTATCGTGCACTTTTGACTTCACAAGATCTTTTACATTCACAAACAGCTGCTATATTACACACTGCATGACAGGGAGTTTTTGAAAAAGCATAATAGGGGCACTTTAAAAATTGTTAATTGAAATAAAGCTGAAATAAGTTAAATCAGATGTATGTGCAATTATTTAAATATTTTGCAATATACTTAAACATTTTGAGCTTATAATCAAGTTTAAAGTCATTTTTTATAGTTTTGATTTGATTGCCTCATTCACAGTGAATATTTATCATTTGCATTTACATCGCCTCCATCTTCACTCAGCTTGTTGTAGTGAATGCAAGAAATGTCTCATGTTTACTGTTAAAACAGTGGAAATACAGAGCCTAAGTGTCTCATGAGCACATCCACAACATTTACGCTTTACCAAGGAAACTCGAGATGTTTTCATGCATGAGACGTCACATGAGCAACAAAGACATCAAGGAGAATATTGAATCACAGTGCATTGTTGTTTTATTTAATCTTTGCATTGTTTCTGATGCTTTATGGGCTATTGATGAGAAGTCTTCACACAGTGAGGCCTGAAACATCTAAGCAAGTTCCAGATCATAAACACTTGATTTGATGCATAGTTGCAGTCTAAAATGTGTCAAAGCACAGTCATAATGCAGTTGCATTTACAGTATTGCCAGTTTTCAATGTTAGTCGCTTGAGTGAGTGAGTTAAAGTCAGTCAGAAGCTGGCGTGTTAAACTAGCTTGCTATATATAATGACACACTATTGAGGGAAACTCTGAGAACTGGTTCAGTGTTGTGCCAGATTCAGTGAGTGGGAATTTGAAGTGAATCAGCCACAGGAACTTGTAACTTGTAATTGTAACTTGCATTGGAATTACAGGAAGTGGAATTCAATTTATTCAGCAAGGAAGGATGCAATAAATTGATCAAACGTGACAGTAAAGATGATAAATAATGTTACAAACCATTTCTAATTTAAATAAATGCTGTTCTTTTGAATTTTCTATTCATCAAAAATCCTGAACAAATATCATGATTTCCATAAAAATCTGAAGCAGCACAACTGTTTTCAACATTGATACTAATAATCATAAATGTTTCTTGAGCATCAACTCATCATATTAGAATGATTTCTGAAGGATCATGTGACACTGAAGACTGGAGTAATGATGCTGAAAATTCAGCTTTGATCACAGGAATAAATTACACTTTACTATATATTCACATAGAAAACAGCTGATTTACATTGTAATAATATTTCACTGTTTTTACTGTATTTTTGATCAATTAAATGCAGCCTTGGTGAGCAGAAGAGACTTTCAAAAACATTATAAAAATCTATGGAAACTTGTTTCCGCCAATTCTGACTTTATATCTCAATTCTGACTTTATATCGCAATTCTGACTTTATAACACGCAATTCTGACTTTATATCACGCAATTCTGACTTTATATCACGCAATTCTGACTTTATATCGCAATTCTGACTTTATATCACGCAATTCTGACTTTATATCACGCAATTCTGACTTTATATCACGCAATTCTGACTTTATATCACGCAATTCTGACTTTATAACACGCAATTCTGACTTTATAACACGCAATTCTGACTTTATATCACGCAATTCTGACTTTTTATCACGCAATTCTGACTTTATATCACGCAATTCTGACTTTATATCACGCAATTCTGACTTTATAACACGCAATTCTGACTTTATAACACGCAATTCTGACTTTATAACACGCAATTCTGACTTTATAACACGCAATTCTGACTTTATATCACGCAATTCTGACTTTATAACACGCAATTCTGACTTTATATCACGCAATTCTGACTTTATATCACGCAATTCTGACTTTATAACACGCAATTCTGACTTTATAACACGCAATTCTGACTTTATATCATGCAATTCTGACTTTATATCACGCAATTCTGACTTTATAACACGCAATTCTGACTTTATAACACGCAATTCTGACTTTATATCACGCAATTCTGACTTTATAACACGCAATTCTGACTTTATATCACGCAATTCTGACTTTATATCACGCAATTCTGACTTTATAACACGCAATTCTGACTTTATATCACGCAATTCTGACTTTATAACACGCAATTCTGACTTTATATCACGCAATTCTGACTTTATATCACGCAATTCTGACTTTATATCACGCAATTCTGACTTTATATCACGCAATTCTGACTTTATATCACGCAATTCTGACTTTATATCACGCAATTCTGACTTTATAACACGCAATTCTGACTTTATAACACGCAATTCTGACTTTATATCATGCAATTCTGACTTTATATCACGCAATTCTGACTTTATAACACGCAATTCTGACTTTATAACACGCAATTCTGACTTTATATCACGCAATTCTGACTTTATAACACGCAATTCTGACTTTATATCACGCAATTCTGACTTTATATCACGCAATTCTGACTTTATAACACGCAATTCTGACTTTATATCTCGCAATTCTGACTTTATATCACACAATTCTGACTTTATAACACGCAATTCTGACTTTATATCACGCAATTCTGACTTTATATCACGCAATTCTGACTTTATATCACGCAATTCTGACTTTATATCACGCAATTCTGACTTTATATCACGCAATTCTGACTTTATAACACGCAATTCTGACTTTATATCACGCAATTCTGACTTTATATCACGCAATTCTGACTTTATAACACGCAATTCTGACTTTATAACACGCAATTCTGACTTTATATCACGCAATTCTGACTTTATAATACGCAATTCTGACTTTATATCACGCAATTCTGACTTTATATCTCGCAATTCTGACTTTATATCTCGCAATTCTGACTTTATATCACGCAATTCTGACTTTATATCTCGCAATTCTGACTTTATAACACGCAATTCTGACTTTATATCACGCAATTCTGACTTTATATCTCGCAATTCTGACTTTATAAAACGCAATTCTGACTTTATATCTCGCAATTCTGACTTTATAAAACGCAATTCTGACTTTATATCACGCAATTCTGACTTTATATCTCGCAATTCTGACTTTATATCTCGCAATTCTGACTTTATATCTCGCAATTCTGACTTTATATCACGCAATTCTGACTTTATATCTCGCAATTCTGACTTTATAAAACGCAATTCTGACTTTATATCTCGCAATTCTGACTTTATAAAACGCAATTCTGACTTTATATCACGCAATTCTGACTTTATATCTCGCAATTCTGACTTTATATCTCGCAATTCTGACTTTATATCTCGCAATTCTGACTTTATATCTCGCAATTCTGACTTTATATCACGCAATTCTGACTTTATATCACGCAATTCTGACTTTATAACACGCAATTCTGACTTTATATCACGCAATTCTGACTTTATATCTCGCAATTCTGACTTTATAAAACGCAATTCTGAGAAATAAAGACAGACTTGCGAGATAAAATGTTGCAATTATCTCTTCAAATGTTATATTCTGTGGCGGAAACAAGCTTCCATACAGGACCCTAAACGTCAGGACCCTAGTGTAAAGAAAACACTGCATTTTAACTGCTTCGTGGATAAAAATGACAGCTTTATGATCATTTTAATTATCCTTCCTTGCATTCAAATCCGAATTGCATTTCCGAGTCCTGTTTTGCTACATCACATCACATGCAGTAAAAGTCATTCTCAGTGCAGGAGCGGAAAAGCAAACGGCCTCTGATAAACACGGCTGTATTTGGAGGATTTGTAGCATGACTGTCCTCTCTCTAATCCTCTCGGCCCGCGTCTGACGGGATAAAGAAGCAGGTCTGAGTGTGTCTAATTAAACAGCAGCTGTGTGACCTTGAGGCAGGGTGAATGATGGTGATAAAGCGCACAAACACACCGCAGGGGAACCGCTCCAGCGCACAAAAGATGATGAAAGATTTGCTTCAGTTCGGGATTAGGAATCTGCTAACATGCTTAAATGCTTAGTGAATGAGGAGCCGAGTACGCCTGCAATTTCTGCCTCCATTCATCAAACACATCACAGAAATAGAGTTTGGTTTATCAGCAGTTTTGCTTTGCATGCTATGTATAAAACGGATCGTTTCAGTCCTGTCATCTGATTGGTTAGTGCATTGTTCTAGTGGCGATGTCGTGTTTATCACCGCACAGCATCCAGAGACCAACTATTAACCTCGGTTTACATGACAGCACTAGGCTTACAGCAATCTGTCAATTTCATACAGAATTTAAAGCGTGAAGAAAATGTGTCCTTGATGTTGTCATGTGTTAAAGGGATAATTCACCCAGAAATGAACATGCTGTCAACATTAACTCACTTTCATGTCAGTCTTTCTTCTGTGAAGCCGAATAGGAGATATTCTGTGAAATGTTTCAGTGTTTGGTTTCAGTGTTTTGGTTCCCAACATTCTTCAAAATATAAAATAGAAAGAAAGACGTGTCAGGTTGGAACAACCAGTGTAATTTTAGCATTATTTATCAACTATTATAGTATTTATCAATACATTGAATTTGCTTTTATTGTTATATGTTCGTTTTTCTATTTTAAAGTTTAGCCATTTTGTTATGGAATTTTTTTTTTATTATTATTATTATTTTTCATTAGTTTGAGTTTAAAATAATTTTTCACTAAAGTTTAAGGTTTTAATTAAATGTTTATATTTCATTTTATTTCAGCTATATTTCTATAAAGAAACCCATTTTTAATAGTTTTAGTATTAGTTGACAATAACAACATTAGTTTGGAATGACATGAGGGTGAGTAAGTG
>CM038624.1:48812213-48819713 GCA_021554675.1 Leuciscus idus | reverse complement strand
AAACACACCCAAATTAGCTCCGGTTAAACAGCGTATGATAATTTGGGTAAATGTGTAAGCTAGATTTATGCCTATTTTTTCACATCTTCATGGACACCATAATGATTTCCCTCATGTGGAATATTTTTCCTTGTAATAATGTATGGTTTTCTAAAAATGAGAACTGCTGCGTCTGTGTGTAGAAGAGATAAGAAAAGTGTGTGTGTGTTGTGCACACGCTACATTATGGCCAAGCATGCGCCCTTAAAATAGCATCTGAACGCGCCACTGACTTTAGACGAGGTTTCTCCTGGTCTGTGACGGAATTGTTTTCTGAAACTGCAAAATAGCACCAGGGAACGTTTGCGCCGGAACACGCCTCCTCTTTTCGCTGAACCGCCCCCGGGAGCGCAAGTTCATTCCCTAATTTACCAACGTGCGTCTGTGGAGGGAAAAGTCCGCTGTGCGTCGGGTGCAAAATAGGAATGATACATGCGCCGTGTACAAAGTCAGTTGCGCTGGGTGCAAGATAGGGCCCTAAGTGTGTTTTTTGCTCAGCACAAACATGCAGTGCTTCTTGTTGAGCAAAGATGCTGTTACTATTGTAAGCAACGGATGATAAAACAGGAGAGAAATCCAGCAGTCGTCATTCGTGTGGCATTTTCATCCCAGCAGGAGCCAATTAGACGAGTGTTAGTGTCTCTGGTTAACGGCTCCATCTGCCCCTCGTCCGGGATCAGACCCATCCGTGTCCACAGAGACCGGGACGGACAGATGGAGACGAGGACGACGCTTCATGTATAATGTACACATTCCCCAGAGAAGCGTGCTGAGACTCGGCTCAATGATGGACGGATACATGGATCCACTCCAGGAAGGAAAGATGCAGTTCATTGTGTAACTGGATTCCCAAACTAGTCTGAGGCTCATTAATATTCATGAGCTCTCTATTTTCATTGGACCAACCAATCAGATCAAGTCATGCCACGCTTAATAAAGACTTATTTGATGTCACGTCCATTATTTGCTTAAGTCAAGTCAAGTCAGCTTTATTTATATAGCGATTATTACAACACAGAGTGTTTCAAAGCAGCTTTACAGAGATAACAGGAAAATAATGCAACAAAGTTTGATTCTAGAAGAAAATAGTGTCACAGTCCGGCTTAAGTGAGTTCAGTGATGGTTCATTTTTGTTGTAAAAAAGTTATTAATTTAGTTCATTTATATATCTAGCCGCTCTGGAGTAAACCATGATGTCATCGTCCAGCTCAGTTCAGTTCTCATATAATGTTGTCAAAAATATTGTTGCATATTATTAGTTGGTTCAGAGGTGGAACATGTTATTTTGAAATGATTTATGAAATGCCCAAATCATAGGACGAGGAGGAAAATTAAAAAGGTTTCAGTATTGTTTTAAGTTAAATAACATTACAAGACACGCGTGTATAGTATAGCAGATGGTGTTATTGATTTTTATAAGCCATATGTTGTGTGCAGTTGTATGAGAACTAATCACCAGGTATGTGTTATTTTATATTTATGAAGCTTGCTATTTCTTTCCGGAGCATATCTGACTTTTTACTTGCTGTTCCTCGTTATTTTAAAGTAAAGAAATTGAGCTCTTCTCTGAGACCAGAAGCGATGTCCGATTCATGAGCAAATCTTTGAGTAGATTCTTTTCAGTGAACCGGTTCACAAATCACATTTAATGATTCATCTGTGAACTGATTGCAGTGGTTAATAACTGAGTGATTCAATAATACGGTTAACAATAAACGCCATTCACAATGAAATGATGCACAATAAAGCCAGATTCTTCAGATGAAAGTAAATATGCATGAATTGACAATTAACATGACAGTAGTGGAGATCAATAAGGTGCATCTCGGGTTTGGTTTTCTGAAGTGTTTGCTTCATTCGGTGCGCGGGGGAGTGTGTGTGTGTGTGTGTGTGTGTGTGTGTGTGTGTGTGTGTGTGTGTGTGTGTGTGTGCTATTAAACGAGGTTAATAATCAGTGCTATCGATTCACGGTTAAATAAAACAGACAGAAGGAGCATTAATGTCCCTGGAGTGTTTTGCTAACGATGGCGACTTTGCTCTTTTCATTATTATCTAATTGGCTTAATAAGGCCTTATCCATTGTGGCCAAGATGTAGGGTGGTGTCAGTGTGTGTGTGAGAGAGTGAGTGTGTGTGTGTGCATTGGAGACTAAATGTCCCCACAAAGATGGTAATATCCTTGACCTTGTTGGGCCATTTTTTGGTCCCCATGCAGAAAACAGCTTATAAATCATACGAAGTGATGTTTTTTGAAAATGTAAAAATGCAGAAAGTTGTGTGTGATGGGAAGGTTTAGGGGTCGGGTTAGTGTGTGTGTGTGTGTGTGTGTGTGTGTGTGTGTGTGTGTGTGTGTGTGTGTGTGTGTGTGTGTGTGTGTGTGATGGGTAGGTATAGGGGTTGGGTTAGTGTGTGTGTGTGTGTGTGTGTGTGTGTGTGTGTGTGTGTGTGTGTGTGTGTGTGTGTGTGTGTGTGTGTGTGTGATGGGTAGGTTTAGGGGTTGGGTTTGTGTGTGTGTGTGTGTGTGTGTGTGTGTGTGTGTGTGTGTGTGTGTGTGTGTGTGTGTGTGTGTGTGATGGGTAGGTTTAGGGGTTGGGTTTGTGTGTGTGTGTGTGTGTGTGTGTGTGTGTGTGTGTGTGTGTGTGATGGGTAGGTTTAGGGGTTGGGTTTGTGTGTGTGTGTGTGTGTGTGTGTGTGTGTGTGTGTGTGTGTGTGTGTGTGTGTGTGTGTGTGTGTGTGTGTGTGTGTGTGTGTGTGATGGGTAGGTTTAGGGGTCGGGTTAGTATAAAGAGAGAGAATATACGGTTTGTACAGTATAAAAATCACTATGTCTATGGAAAGTCCCTATAAAACATGAAAACACAACATGTGTTTGTGTGTGTGTGTGTGTGTGTGTGTGTGTGTGTGTGTGTGTGTGTGTGTCTGTCGGAATGGATTTTGTAAAGCAGCATTATCATGCCCTCGAGCACAAGCTTTTATAGCAGGAAACTTTGTCTTCTTCACAAACACTCTCACACACACACACACACACACACACACACACACACACACACACACACACACACAGATATCTTCTTCCTCCTCATCCACTGCTCTGGGCAGAAGCTGATCAATCCTGCTATTGTGGTGCCGTACATCAGCAGCTGAACTGGTGACAATGGTTGCCCTGGTTACACCAGTCCACTTTAACCAGACAGCAGGTGCAGGTTTCATGTTAACACCCTCTCACATCACACACCTCAACACACGCAACACGTGTTACTTTGACCTCTATTGTTCCTAAACCTAGTGAGCTGCCGTGCCGTAACTGTAATAACAGTGAGCATGCTGTCGTAAAGAGCTGTTTTCAGTTTAATACAGTGTTAGCATGTAGGAAAGCTTCTAATGCACAGTAAAATGAGTAAAATGGTCATGATTTAAACTACATTTAACCATTGCAGTGCTTTTCGGTATTTAAAAGTGTATTTAGGTGTGTTAAGAACCATAGTCATGAAAGTGACTCTCTTTAAGAGTTTAATTGTTTAAGTACAATTAAGTGGCCTTAATTTCATTAATATTATATTATCTGCAAGTACAGTTTTTAATGAATACACTGATAATGATTAATACTAATATTTCTCACACTATATTTGATGTATTGCAAAGTATGTCTTTGTAGTGTATGTCATATCTTATCAGTGTATTTATTATTCAACTGTACTTGTAGACTTGATCCTCCTGGGAGCCAGGAATAGACGTTTGTCCACTGTAGTGGATATTATATTTGAGTGAATTTCTCTGACATCATACATGTCACATGTCATATGAACTCACATGTCCTGTAAAGAGCACATTCAGGGCAACTCTTGAAAACAACTTTTCCTTGGTCTTTAAAAATGTCTGACATTAATTTAGTGATCAAATGTAGGAAATATGATAATATATTGTAATTATAATGTAAATCAGACTACTTTTCAAATTGTATTTCATAAACCAACATCTCAGGAAAACGTTATGGGGTTTCAAATCAAAAAATGACTTTCTGTTCCAGAACAGGGCATTGATTTCATACATGTAGAGGACATCAGGACTTACATCATGTTTATCAGGCGTTTCGGGAGACACAACAAGTGAATATGGGAATAAATTATGCATCAATATTCCTATGAAATATTAGATATTATTATTAAAATGTTGCTAATTATTACTCCAATTATTACACTTATTTTTTCATTAAATATTGCTCCAAGAACAATTAGATACAGTGTATAGATACATTGCATTGAATGGGAATATTAATTTATGGCCATTTTACCCACATATTGCATAAAGTAAAATGATGTATCAATGCATTCCGTTATATCTTTCATAACATAGTTGAGAATCATCTTTATACAAATTTTGGTTAAAAAAATCCTGAATCCACAAAATGTATGTAAACATATAATTTCATGTCATTTTATTTTTTAAACAACTGAGTCCTGGTGTCACTACGGAGGACACAGCATAACATATGAATAAAATATTATTTTTCACAAATTTTATTTTACCATTTGTATCTGATGCTCTAAACAATGTGATGACATAAAAAAAAACTAAATTAAAAAAACGTTTTTTTCTGGGTCTCAGGAGGATATAATATTAGTGATATAACGGGCAATAAAGTGTAATTGAAGAGAGTCACTTATGATTATGGTTCTTAGCATACTAACATACTAAAGCACGTGTGATGTACTTGCTTATTATTTTTTAACTGTAGTGTGTTAGTCGATATTACATTTAAATGTACTATATTTCAACATTATTATTACAAAGGTGAAAATACAAATGTATAAAAACATGTCATGCAAGTTTCAATAGAAATGACATTACGGTGTATTTTAGTTTAACATAAATGCTTGTCGGCACACTTTAACCATGAGAAGTAATTATGAAATTACATACACTCTTAAGTTAAACTAATTGCATTCAATATACATTTAAACTAAAATACATTTTCATTTAATTGCAAGTAACATGCAATTAATGTTCAGTTAAAACTTAACTATATTCTTTAAATATATTGTTTCCATATTTAGTTCTCTTTTTCAAAGTATGCAGAAGATGCAGAAGTGTACTTTCACAAAGGGATGCAAGCAACATCGTCTTAGAATTTGGCCTTAAGATGTTGCCTACATTGCAGTGTGTGTGTGTGTGTGTGTGTGTGTGTGTGTGTGTGTGTGTGTGTGTGTGTGTGTGTGTGTGTGTGTGTGTGTGTGTGTGTGTGTGTTTCAAAAGATTTCAATTTTTTAGCACAGCAAGGGTTCAAATATTATCAAGCGCACACTGTCATTTTTAGTGAGCTGACTATCAAGTCACCTTCACCACACACTGAGTTCTGCATCGAGACACTGAGGGAATACTGTATAAAGAGAGTTAGTCCAGTCCGGCGCCCCCTGCAGGAAACACACACACACACACACACACACACACACACACACACACACACAGAGACACACAGAGACACACTCTCACACACACACAGAGACACACTCTCACACACACACACACACACACACACACACACACACAGACAGACACACACACACACACACACACACACACAGGCACACACACACACACATGCACACAGACACACACACACACACACACACACAGAGAGACACACACACAGACACACACACACACACACACATGCACACAGACACACACACACACACACACACACACACACAGACAGACACACAGACAGACACACACACACACACAGAGACACACACGCACACACACACACGCACACTCACACACACACACACACACACTCACTCTCACACACACGCACACTCTCTCACACACACACACACACACACACACACACACACACACACACACACACACACACACACACACACACACAAGGCAAGGCAATTTTATTTATATAGCACATTTCATACACTATGGCAATTCAAAGTGCTTTGCATAGAAAAAAAGCATAAAATAAAACCAAGGGAAATTAAAACAGTAATAAAATGTTATTAAAGTAGTAAAAAGATGAAACACAATAAACTTCTCATCTGGCAAAACGCCGGCGTATCTTATTTTGCATATAGTTTTACTCTTACACTGTGGTGTTTATTTATTCGGCGCACACACACACACACACACACACACACACACACACACACACACACACACACACACTACGGTAATCTTGTTTCCTGGTGGATTCACTCTGGAGAAAATGAGAATGTCCTGTTTAATATCCAGACGGCTGCGGGTCTGAATGTTTCCACACTGCATTCATGTGTTTACACATCTCCGGCACATCTCCAGCACATCTCCAGCACATCTCCGGCACATCTCCGGCACATCTCCAGCACATCTCCAGCACATCTCCGGCACATCTCCGGCACATCTCCGGCACATCTCCGGCACATCTCCAGCACTCCGGCACATCTCCGGCACATCTCCGGCACATCTCCGGCGCATCTCCAGCACATCTCCGGCGCATCTCCAGCACATCTCCAGCACATCTCCAGCACATCTCCAGCACATCTCCAGCACGTCTCCAGCACATCTCCAGCACATCTCCAGCACATCTCCAGCGCATCTCCAGCACATCTCCAGCGCATCTCCAGCACATCTCCAGCGCATCTCCAGCACATCTCCAGCACATCTCCAGCGCATCTCCAGCGCATCTCCAGCACATCTCCAGCACATCTCCAGCACATCTCCAGCGCATCTCCAGCACATCATCAGCACGTCTCCATCTCCGGCACATCTCCAGCGCATCTCCAGCGCATCTCCAGCGCATCTCCAGCACATCTCCAGCACATCTCCAGCGCATCTCCAGCGCATCTCCAGCACATCTCCAGCACATCTCCAGCACATCTCCAGCGCATCTCCAGCACATCATCAGCACGTCTCCATCTCCGGCACATCTCCAGCGCATCTCCAGCGCATCTCCAGCGCATCTCCAGCGCATCTCCAGCGCATCTCCAGCGCATCTCCAGCACATCTCCAGCACATCTCCAGCACATCATCAGCACGTCTCCATCTCCGGCACATCTCCAGCGCATCTCCAGCGCATCTCCAGCACATCTCCAGCGCATCTCCAGCGCATCTCCAGCGCATCTCCAGCACATCATCAGCACGTCTCCATCTCCAGCGCATCTCCAGCACATCTCCAGCACATCTCCAGCGCATCTCCAGCACATCATCAGCACGTCTCCATCTCCGGCACATCTCCAGCGCATCTCCAGCACATCTCCAGCGCATCTCCAGCGCATCTCCAGCGCATCTCCAGCACATCTCCAGCACATCTCCAGCACATCTCCAGCGCATCTCCAGCGCATCTCCAGCACATCTCCAGCGCATCTCCAGCGCATCTCCAGCGCATCTCCAGCACATCTCCAGCGCATCTCCAGCGCATCTCCAGCGCATCTCCAGCACATCTCCAGCGCATCTCCAGCGCATCTCCAGCACA
>CM038624.1:48787213-48807213 GCA_021554675.1 Leuciscus idus | reverse complement strand
TCAAAAAGTGACAATTTTAACATGCTATATAAAAATATCTGTGGGGTATGTTGAGCTAAAACTTCACACACACACTCTGGGGACATCAGAGACTTATTTTACATCTTGTGAAGGGGCATTATACCACCCCTTTACACATCATTTATCCTTCACTAAGTTCCACCGTTATTTGTTCTTTATCAGTTTTTTACAGAACGTCCCTTAGAAATGAACTGGAGATGCATGTTCATATTTAGTAAAAGATGCTCCTAAAGTGATACTGATGGATTAAATATGATTATTACTATTAAAAATATGGTACACTTTAGTTTAGGGTCCAATTCTCACTATTAATAGCTGCTTATTATCATGCATATTACTAGGATATTGGCTGTTTATTAGTACTTATAAAGCACATGTTAATGTCTTATTCTGCATGATCATATTCTACATCCCGGCTTAATCCTACAATACCTAACCTTAATAACGCCCTTACTAACTATTATTAAGCAGTAATTAGGAGTTTATTGAGGCAAAGGTCGTAGTTAATAGTGAGAATTGGATCCTAAACTAAAGTGTGAACAACAATATCAAATAAAAATGTCCTTAATTTTCCTCAATAAATACATATGCACTATAAAGCAAAATAACTAGATAACCTGCTTTCCAAAAAGAAGTAACAACGTAAAAGAATTACTTATATGTGACCCTGGATCACGTCACCAGTCTCGAGTCGCACGGGTATATCTGTGGCAATATCCAACAATACATTGTATGGGTCAAAATTATAGATGTTCCATGAAGATATTTGGTAAATTTCCTACTGTAAATATATAAAACATTTATTTTTGTGAGTGGATTCAGCACAATCGCCAACATAAATGAACGACTTTAAAGGAGATTTTCTCAATGTTTCGATTTTTTTGCATCCTCAGATTCCAGATTTTCAATAGTTGTATCTCGACCAAATATTGTCATATCCTAACAAACCACACATCAATGGAAAGCTTATTTATTCAGCTTTCAGATGATGTATACATCTCAGTTTCAAAAAAATTTACCCTTGTGACTGGTTTTGTGGTCCAGGGTCACATATTAAGAGTAACCTAATGGAAAACATTAATAACATTACCCAGCACTGCATTTCTTGTCTTCCACACAAGATCCAAAAGGAAATCCAGCAGTTCACCATCCCCTCGGCCAAAGAAGAGGAAAAAGAAGAAGGCGAGAAGACACAGTCGGTCAGTTTGCTTTCTGACTTCATATTGTGTCATATTGTGAAGCATCATATTGTCCACCAAAGTCAATACACACCCGGCAGCCGATATACGGAGCGATATGAACAAACCTCTCACTCTAAGCAGGAGAGCTAGTCATGCGTGACGCACTGTAGCAGGAAACACTCGAATGCAAGAGTAGAAAAGGCCAAGAAGAACATTTAAATGTAATGATATTTTGCCAATGAAAAAATGGAAGAATATGATGGAGTGATATTTCATCTGTTGTTGTCTTTGTTTGACTCGCAGAGCCGACAGCCCTTCTCCCACCCGCAGAGACAAGAGGAAGAAAAGCGGAAAGAAACACAAAAAAGACAGGTGTGTGTGTGTGTGTGTGTGTGTGTGTGTGATTATGCCTTCACACAGGTGTACATCATTCACTGCTGAGTGACTGGATTTAATAGGAGAAACTGTGAAAACACGAATAAAACAAACGATTATCAGTTTAAACTAAAGCTCTTAGACTCGATATAGTGTTTCTTACAATTTACCAAAGATCCAGTGATCATGGATATTGACACGCAGCAGGAATCATGTTTACTCACATTTATATGAGCCTGATTTCCACACCGGGGAAATACATAAAGCAAATTTGCCTGTGAACGATTTATATAAATACAATATAGTTCTAAATCAGGGTGATCACTCATATCAATGTTATATATATAATCATAGTCCAGCCCTAAAACTTGTGTAGTTTTATGTCAGTGTACATTTAAAAACATCCAATTATGCAGAATATACGATGGTAAATATTTAATTGATGAGTTGTCAATACAATATTTAACAATACAATATATAGGGTATGATTTTACCCCATAATTCAGCATATTGACACACAATGAAAACTGCAAATCCACCGTTCTCTGCCTGGATCCAGTTGTTTCTGTAGTCTGGAAAACTAAACCTATATTTGTACAGTAAACCTCAATGCTTTTTTCCCGTTTTAGATGTGCTTCGTGTGTTTTTCACGGCATTCGCAACTGAAAACCAATACAAATACCAACATAACCTACTACATTAGCCAAAACATGTGTGTTAGCACCCACAATGCAATGCACTAAATCTGAACTTCCATTTCTAATGACAGGAATAAACCAACCATGATATTAACCACTATGTTATTTATCTGTTGCCAAATAACAGTTTAGATATTTGCACACAAAGTTGGAAAATAACATTTGTATTTCAGACTAAATTAAATATGCAACATATGTACACATTGTTTTCCTTTATATTTTCTTTTTCATATAGTTGGCCTTATACCGTATATACTGTGTACTTCAGATTCGGAGCACAGTCTCAGATTTTATTTTTCATTTTTGACAGAGAAAATGTCTATTTGAAGAGTAACTTGGGCAGATTTAAACTGTTCTCGTTAATATTTTATTATCAGCGTTTTGACCAGAAACATCAAGGAGGAGGGCAACTAAACTCAAGCTCCAAAAATAGACATATATAAAAGCATGTTTTACACAAATACCTTTCCGCGTTCATAAAATATTCATGATATTGTTATGTCAGGAATATCTACTGAATTTTGTGCTTTTGCAGCCGTAAAATGTCCTAATTATTAATAGATGGGATGTCTCAGCATTTTAGATGCTCGTATTTCTGTCTGTCTTTCTATTATTACACACACATTTTTATTTATCTCACGTTACCCTGACAGCTTTATAACAACTTTACCTCTCCTGCACTTTTCCCATGTCAAAAGAGCATGACAGGACTGACGGATGCTTATATTATAGTGTACACACTTCGAAAACATGGTGGATTCCTGTGTTAGACGTCTTATCAAAGCAGCTTCACTACTGTCAGACTGTGTGTGAGGGCAAAAGTGTGATAGACAGTCAGAAATTGTAGGAGGTATTTCTCCTTTCAGCACGGATTGAGCAAAGTCATTTAAAGGTGAAACTGTGGTTTATATGGTGTGTTAAATCACATTTACAAACCCCATATCTTGCAGCCAAGGCTATTAATACAGATGCACTGTAACTGTCCTGTCTTTATCACAACATACAGATAATCACACTTAAAAATGTGTGAATGCCATTGCATTAGACATACAATATCATTTAAATGCAGCGGGTTTCTTTTCTCTTTGCTAACTTTACTTGTCTTTGAATCAGCTGGTGTTTCTGTGATTTTAAGTGGATGAATGAAGCCAATTTTCCTTGAATTATCAACACTAGATCTATTGATTTATGACATTCAGACATGTTTAAGTGTAGCAGGACTTACTGCAAAATCCCCTGATGTAAACAGCTGGCGATCACAATCTAACATCGAATCCCTCTGTCTCAGGTCCACATCTGGCTCGAGGAGGAAGAGGAGACACAGGTAAAACACTGAGCTAATATGAGATATGCTTTAGAGTAGATATTATCATGATTTGGGAACTGTTCTGGACTCATATTAGTCTTCCAGAGCCGACATCCGCTTTAAAGTCTGTTCATTTTGCTTATATGTGCTGTTCGATGAATCGATGATACAATAGACTGGCCTAGAAAACACTCATTCAATAATAGTCTCTTTGAGCGGTTGAGACAGACAGCACTGAAGAAAACAGCAGAAAAGTAATAAGTATTGATCATTTCACAGATATAACTCAGAAAACAAGGCAGAATATTCATATTTTCTCATGGATGTTTAGTTTAATATTTATTTAAATATTCAGTGCCACTAACCTGGAAAACATTGTCACATCCAATGATTATTTCTTTCAAGAGCTCAGAGATGTAGATGGTACCTTGTAATCACTTTAAAAACTTTAGTCTGTTTTGCATCAGACTGATATAAATCCTTCGATTACACTGAATTACATTGAAGACTTTTATGCTCCACTC
Organism: Leuciscus idus; assembly: GCA_021554675.1. Taxonomy (NCBI): domain Eukaryota; kingdom Metazoa; phylum Chordata; class Actinopteri; order Cypriniformes; family Leuciscidae; genus Leuciscus; species Leuciscus idus. Next base: position 48,803,108 of record CM038624.1, on the reverse strand, counting down.
CTGTTTTCAGTTCTTGCTTGTTTTCTCCTTTCAGATCCGGCAGCCCCAAAATCAAACACAAAGACAAGAGCAAACAGAAGAAGAGGTGAGTAATGTTTACTTTTCTAAAAAGATCAAATGTTCAGTATTACGAGGCCTGAATCTGACCATGAAAATCCAATGCATTGATTACAGAGTTTAATCCATTTAATTATATTACGTTTTTAAGCAAGCAGAGTTGTAATTTTTGACTTGGGATTGTAAACTGGCACCATGGAACCATCTAGAATACCTTAGAAACTACTTGGCACTGACAACCACTCAAAACACTTTAGCAACTGCATAGCAACACCCTGGCAACCACCTACAACACCCCAGAAACCATCTAAAACAACCCAGTAACCACTTAGCAATGCACTTACAACCACTCAAGACATTTTAGCAACTGCATAGGAACACCCTGGCAACCACTCACAACACCCTAGTGGCCATCTAGAATACCTTAGCAACTACCTAGCACTGACAACAACTCAAAACATTTTAGCAACTGCATAGCAACACCCTGTCAACCACCCACAACACCCTAGTAGCCATCTAGAACTCCCTAGCAACCACCTAGCAATGCACTGACAACCTGTCAAAATATTTCAGCATATGCATAACAACACCCTGGCAACCACCCACAACTCCTTAGTATCCATCTAGAATACCATAGCAACGACCTAGCACTGACAACCACTCTAAACATTTAAGCAACTGCATAGCAACACCCTGGTAACCACCTACAACACCATAGAAACCATTTAAAACAACCTAGCAACCCATTAGCAATGCACTGACTACCAGTTAAAATATTTCAACAAATGCATATAACAACACCCTTGCAACCACCCACAACCCCCTATTAACCATCTAGAACACCCTAGCAACCAACTAGCAATGCCCTAACAACCACTCAGAACTGTTTAGCAACCGCATAAAAACAGCCTGCCAACCTCTTACAACACCCTAGTAATCATATAGAATATCCTAGCAACCAACTAGTAATGCCCTGACAACCAGTCTAAACATTTTAGCAACTGCATAGCAACACCCCGGAAACCCCCCACGACACCCAACACGCACTCAGTTTCATTTAGGCCATATGCATGGATTGTTTATGAAGGATTTGCTGCAAGAGTGACTGAAGCGCTGTGGCTGGAGTGTGTGAGTGTGTGACCTCTATGTGTGTGTGTGTGTTTCCCGCAGGTGTTCAGGCGATTCTCCCAGCAGGAGTTCTCAGCACAGAGGCAGTTGCTGTAGTTCCCGCAGTGGATCCATCTCCTCCACCGCCAGCCTCTCCAGATCACCCAGCAGGTGCCTCTTATCTCCATTTCACAGGCCCTCGCACAAACACTCACCAGGGTGAACATAGTTTCTGCCAAAATACCATAGTTACTACAATAAGACTGTGGTAATGTGGTATTAGCCACCACTTTTATCACAGAAAGGGGAGTCAAAATGACAGAAAAGCTTCTTACTCGGTTGGAAGCAGGGCTTGACATTGACATTTTTGCTAACCAGCAACTCTGGCTAGTGGTTACCAGCCACTCAGCATTTGCACTGGCCACTTTTTGACATCAATACCACAGGGAAAAACTGCCATCGATATTTTTAATATCATCTCATAACTTGGCATAAGGCTACTGTCACTTTAAGACCTGACGCACTGATCCAATATACTGTTATTAGGGCTGTCAAAAGATTAATCGCGATTAATCACATCCAAAATAAAAGTTTGTGTTTACATAATATATGTGTGTGTACTGTGTATAATTATTTTGTATATATAAATACACACACATGCATGTATATATTTAAGAAATATTTGCATACATATACTGTATATATTTATATATAATTTATATTATATATAAATATTATTTTTTTATATATAAATTACACATTTTTCTTAAATATATACAAGCATGTGTGTGTATTTATATATACAAATTTAATTATACACAGTACACACACATATATTATTTAAACACAAACTTTTATTTTGGATGCGATTAATCGCGATTAATCTTTTGACAGCCCTAACTGTTACACATGCGTTTTCTTTCTCAGCTGTTTACATTCACTTAAAACATAACCGTTTACGAGAATACTCGCCAAGAACGGCATTTAGACATTATTTTGTGTGTATTTGACTGTTTAAGCGCAATAAGCAGCGAAAAAGATCTCAGTTTAGTTCTGAGAGACAGCTTTATATGCGCGCACTTTGGGTGTGAGGGAATGAGTAAAGTTATGTACAATACGCACAATCCCACGCCGAAATTCAAGCCCTGTAACAGCAACAATATTCATCCGGAGCAAGTGAGTGAGTGGAGGCGGGTTTGTGTGTCTCTCGCTGTCGGAGAGATGAGAGAGAGAGAGAAAGAGCAGCTGATATCATCCCAGTAAACAATTACCGCCTTTCAACGTTGAAATATGGTTGAAAATAAGTCGGTCCGCCTTGGACTGGTTTACGACGTGATTTCAACTAAGAAGTTTCGACCGGACTATTTGACCACGTGTTTTCAACTGATCATATAAGACAGGATAAGTCTGTTAAACATGCTAAAGTAACAGAGAAAAACAAACTACCCAACCATGTTCATTATTATCTCAAATAAATTTAAAGAGTTTTACATATTCCATCAAGACGTTGAAGATCGACCTGTTTTCAACGTTGAAAAGTCGTAATTAGACGTAGAAGATTTATGTCTTTTCAACGTCTAATAGACGACTTTTTGCTAGCTGGGATGGATCTATTCTGCGGGAAATGAGTATTGGAAGCGTTTCAGTATCGATATGTATTGAAAAATCGATATTTTTGACAACACTACATTGCACTTAGTTTATTACTTCAGATGCCTTTTTAAAAGACTACAATTGAAAAATGTGTATATTATATATAAAATACACACACATTTGACAGGTGTTGATGTCAAGCCCTGTTTGGAGATGGACTGTGCTCTCATTGTGCTCTTAAAATCAATCCGTCTTCAATCTGACCTCTCAGATCAAATGCAAAGTGCAAGAACGACAGGCACAAACAGGAGGGAAGTCACTCGGCCCACACCCCCCCGCCGTCCCCCAGCGCTGACCAGCCAATCACGTGGCAGAACGGGAACCACAGCGTCCGTGTCCGCAACGGCAAAGATTCTGGAGCCAATCACACGGAGGCGAATAAAGGGAACGATGTATGTAGTCTCCTCTACTTTACCTCCATCTTTTTTCGGCCGTTTAGACAAATAACCCCACACACACACACACACCTCGTCCAACTGTGTGAGCTGACTCTATATACCTCTTTTCCCTCTTTGGCTCCATTTTGTGAGTTTTTCTGTTCTCAAGCCATTTTTGTGTTCATTGGGAAGGGTTTTTGTTTTGTCGAGGCAGATGTCCATCATGCTTTATTTCACGTATGAGCCATGTTGACTTTTTCAGTCCTAGAAAGAGAATGAATGGAAATGTTGAGGGTCGACAGGATCTTTTTATACATATATATATATTAGTGCTGTCAAACGATTAAAATATTTAATCGCGATTAATCGCATTAATGTCATAGTTAACTCGCAATTAATCGCACATTTTTATCTATTCTAAATGTCCCTTGATTTCTTTTTGTCTCGTTATTTTTTCTCATTTTAATGCTCTTATCAACATGGAAAAGTGGATCGGCTTGCTTTGTGCAAATGTTTTTTTGATTGAAAACACATTGGCATATACTGTAGTTTTCAATTTCACACTAACATTCTCACTCGGAGCAAATAATCGCATCAGAGAATTCGCATCAGCTGTGTGTGTGCTTGGCCATCCAGTGGTGTTTCAGACTGGACGCGCTGCGATGATCGCTCAGTTCACAACCACAAAACACACAGATCACTTTGGTCTTGTCTATGGAACCATTTGGCAACTTTATAAAAGTAAACTTTCCATTCAGAATCTTATTGGCATCCATTTCGGCGTCTCGCTCTCGCCATCCACTCAAAACGTAACGTTAGCCTACTACTTTTTGGCCGGTTCACAATCCCAAACAAATATGTGCGGCGTGCCTGTCATTTTGTGTCCGGTCTAGCTAGATCCGGTGTGGTGTTGTAGTTTTTCTAACGTTACTAGTTGTTGCAACAGCATGTGAAAAAACGACAAAGTTTGCTAGGCCAAAAAGAACGTTAATCTCACGGTAAAAAAGTTGACGCCGTTAAAATGGGTTTGAGTTAACGCCGTTAATAACACGTTTAACTGACAGCACTAATATATATATAAATATACATCGGAAACTAAACAATGTGCAACATATGGGTTTTCATGGACGCACCAGCTCCATCCGCCACCGAAGACACAAGTTAACGGTCATGGGATCTTTCGACTATTGATTTATATAAAGCATCAATCGCCAGTAACTCGATGGCTGGGGTTGGATAACGTCCCATGAAAAAGACATTTGTGAAAGCATGTTGATGCCTCGATCAGATTAAATATAGATATTTTGGTGACACTTTACATTAAGGAATTTTCACACTTCAGGAATCTTTTCATGGTTCCTATAACCAATGGCGGAAGTATCCGCTTTTTAATGAGTTTAGTAACTAAATTAGCTTCTACTTCTTACTATTTTCAGTGTGTGAACAATCATGAACAAACAATAAATATAACATCAACAAAGATTAATAAATCATTTAAAACATATTGTTAATTTTTGAGTTAATGTTAACTAATGCATTAACCAATCACATTCGACCTTATTGTAAAGTGTTACCGATATTAATATTAATATTCCTGCTCATGCTAGGTCTGAGCTTCAGGTATAAAACACACGTTTGTTTGTAGGCTTTTCTAATCTTGTATTATTTATTGTATCCCACAAAATTTCAAAGACATCGAGAGGTGAATTCACTAAGATAGCTTCTTTTATACAGTAATTGCACCAGATTAATTGCATCTGTGCCAAAAGAATGGCATCAGCTTAGTTTAAATATGCATGACGTCATCTGTATGTATTCATACAGTCACATGATATTAAAAATGGCCACAAGACGTCATTTATTTAGCTAAACCTTGACCTGCATTTGGAGAGACTTACTGTAGCCACGAGGAATTGCACAGGTATCCGGTCACACTTATCTGGGACAGTTTGCATGCAGTTTTTTAGAAGTTCTCATGCTCTCTTTCTCTTTTATTTGCTCAATTCATCCCTCTGTTTTGTTGATTTCTTGTCCTCTGTGAATTCACATGATCTCTTCCCACGAATAAATGCCCAAACTTTTCTGTCTTGTTTGTGTAAAAAGCACTCATATGATTTGGAACTGGATCGAGTAGATTAAATGGGTATGTCTTTTCTTGTCAATACAGTTGAAACTCTCATTTTCTGCTCAGTTTTACCGTAGCCACCCTTTACCAGATGTGTATCAGGTGTTCAATGAGCCGATGATCTGTGACCCTGTACTTACTGATCATGTTCGTTAATGTAAGGTGAAGAATTATCAATCATGAGCCGATGGTTTTCATTGGCCAATCCCTCAGACGCTTTTAGCCAATCAGCTGTCATTCCTGGTTCTGCTGAGAGGATGAATGAGTCTGAATGGTACAATCACAGATAAGAAGTCTGTGGATGCTGCATTTGGCTGATCCGGATCCGTCATCAGCACCGCCGTCTCGGAAAGGTCAATAGATCCAAACATTAAAGGCCATATTTCAGTTTATTTCAACAAGTCGCTCCAGGTTATAGAGTGTGTCGCTGCACGGTATGTTTTATTATCAGATTAGTAATTTACAATAATGAAAATTATGACACAACAACCATTTTTCAATAAATAAAAGACTGATATAATTTGATAAATGAACAGATATATTTCTGGATATTCAATAATATTTATTTTTGTATGGCTAGATAACAAATCTACTGGATATTATATTCAAAAACATAATATGTCTGTTAATATTAATAGTAAAAATTAATTTTTGGGCATAATTAGAAAAACTACAATGTTCCAATAAAATGTAAATTATTGTAGCTTACAAATTCAATTATCATTTTTTTCTACAATTTACATGATACTACAACTTTTCTACAATAAATACCATAAAAAAACCTAATGATGTTGGGAAAATTAACAATTATATGTTGTTTGTATATGTAATGTAATGTTTTTGTATGGCTACATTTAAAAACATAATATGTCTGTTCTTTTACCCGGCAATATCAGTTTTTTATTTATTGTGTAAACGTTATTTTATGTGTAATATCCAAAAATATATCATATATTTGTACATTTTATTTATTTATGGCCTTATAGCTCTTAATTAGAAGCAGTCAGAGCTCTATTATTATGATAACTATACCATATACAAGTGTTTTACCAATACTGTTTCATTTTCATCTGCAATGTGCAGATTTGTATGATATATTTTTGCAGAATGCACCAGTTGATTCATATTAAAGACTTTAGATATAGAAAGATAGTGCACTAATATTACAAATGAATAGGAGAAAGAGCAACGCGCAATATGGTGGAATAAGTCCCGCCTTCTAAATAAAAGAGCCAATCACTGATTGGTAAAGTCATTGTTAAAGTCATAGTAAAGTCATTTAAATATGAGTTCAGCGAGCAGTTTCTAGATATGTATAGATACAGTTCTATACTATATACAGTTATATATCCTCCAATTGAACAGACTTCCCTTGAAAGCGACTTTGTTCATATTGACCTTTCCAAAATGGTGTATTCATGCTGGTGTGTTATGAAAATTAGACCAGATGCTAATCTGATAATGCTTTGAGAGTGTAATTCTGCAACATTCCCTCAGATCTTCCTAAAAATCAAAAGCAGTGTGCAGATCGCAGCATCTAGCTCTTCACATCTGTGGTCAAACAGGCGACAGATTCATCAATTCTCTCGTGTGGCTGTCAAATCTTTCCACTGACAAGAGCCGGTTCAGTGCCATTGGTGATTTACGACGGTCGTCATTGACATGGTTTCTAATGCTCACTTGTAATTGTATATTATTTCAGTAGCACTTGATATATATATATATATATACATATACATGATATATTGTATAGTTTGTTTCCTTCCTGTCAATATTTGAGTGGTGTAATGTTTGTCTAGATGTTTGACAGGGACAAACGGACGCTCAGTAAACATTAGCCAGCTAAATAGGCCCGATAAACAAGTCATTTAGTAAAGTCGTTACACTAAAAGGGACCCAAGCCATTTGGATTATTCACGATTCTCTGAACCCAACCCAATGTGGCATCTTTGCTCCCTTTGCTGAAAGACTCTTGACAATTGCTGAGAGCAAATACACTGTCGTTTTAGACGAACAAGCTCTAAATTCTCATTGCGCATGCAGACCGATACGAATCAGGCTTTCTGAACGTGACTGGGGTCCCTTTGAGATGTTAGTTGTCCATCTTAGAAGACACCACTCCACCCAACACCCCTCTCCCTTCACCCGTCCATCTGTGCTGTCCGTTGTCCCGACATGCTTTCTCTTTCCCCATCAAACCACATTCCACATGCATGGCCATCAATACTTACGTTCCTCCTAGCAAAACTCGATTTGTTGAGATCATACGATGTGCACATGTGTCCGAGCGAAAAAGACAGACTGCTTTCCGAGATTGATTTCTCAGTTTGTTTTGGTTTCCGGGGGTTTTTTTGTGTCTCAAAACGTTTTATTTTTTATTTTATTTTTGTATGTCCACTCTTCTTTTTTTGTTTTGTTTGCCTTGGTTTTTTGTTGGAATTGTCTCCTTAGTCTGTGGATCAATTTATCTTAGCCTGGATACTAAAAGAATTCATTGTCTTTTTCCCATTTCGCTGCGGAGAATTTTCCTTTCTCCTTTTTGTTTTTCCTTTTTCTTCCTTTGTTTTGTTGATATTGCATACGTGTCACTGATTGAAGCGGAAGGTAGGTAACGCTCTGCCTACGCACGTGGAGAATGTGACAAGCACCCTAGCTTGACATCCGTGTCTCTCTCTCTCTTTTTCTCTTTGTTTATCTGAGGAAAACCAAAGGTTGGCGGGTTGATTTTCATTGTTTTCCTTTTAGAACTGTTTGCTCTTCTTTCATTCTCTCTATTTCGCCCTTTTTTTCAATCTGATATCTACCTTTGCTTTCATGCTTCAGTCTTCAGTACACTGTCCTCCCCACAGGTCCATCTCTTGTCTGCGTTTTGTTTATTATTATTATTAATATTTTTCGGTAGAATGCATTTCCTGTCTGTGTCGCATTCCTTTTGTCTTTGGTGAAATGGTACGTGTCATATGATTTAGTCACTTTCCCTCCTTTTATTTAATTTAATTAATTAATTATTTTAATTTTTTTGATACATAAGGGCTGCTTCTGAAGTATTTGAGGTTTATTGTTTTCATCCGCTATATATATATGGTATTATAAGTTTTTTTTTGGTTAAGTTAGTGTCTGAGAAATCTGCTTCCTTTTGATGCTAATAATCATCATTATAATGTCCCTGTTTTAATCTACGGCATTGTGGTTAAAGAAACAGATGGAATAGACATTGCTTTGCTCATAAATAATATTTCATTAGCCCTATTTCAGTCTATTTCAAGACCCCATGAAATCCAAATCAAAGTTTTGTAGCTTTCAGGTTTTAAGTTCATCCAAATGCTTGTGTGCTACTAGTAATTGACATGTTTTGTCCAATTAAATGCTCTCTAGAATGAGTATGTTCCTCTCCGTAAATTAAAAATACCCTAATCAAAAACAAATCATGATTAGTCTGTCTTTAATTGCACTCGGTCTTTAGGCTATTTCCTTTCCCAAACACAAACAAACAAACTGGAAGTGGCTGGAATTTTAAAAGCAATCAAGTTGTCAAATGTCGTTTAGCTAAAGGAGTGTCGACTTGTTGGCAGAGGCTATTTACACTAACTCCGCCCACTGACGTCTGGCCCAGACAAAATTATGGAAGATGCTAGTTCATCAACAGTAGGCGCGCGCGTCAGAAAGTTTTGACGCAAATCGGCCTGAGTTGCCGAACACGCTCTACTCCCTTTTCCCGTCACATCTCAGATCTGAAAGGTATTAATACATGCGATTTTCACTTGAGCGTAAATTACAGCTATCACTCAGAAAATATGCTTTTTTCACTTAGTGACAAAACATGTCCAGAACACATTATACCCCAAAATATTTGAAAAAAATTATAATTAACCACAAATTGTACAATAATAAATATTAATAATTATGTATGCATGTTGTACCTTTCAATTTTGATAATATGTGGTTCTTGATTATTTTTTATTATTTTTTTTTTGCATTGAAGGAAAGGAAAGTTTTGGGTGCTGAAAATGTGTCATGAAAATGACATATTTTTTTACTTTATTGCCCTAAAATATGCTTCATCATCTTCATGCAAAATGCAATTTCTTAAATCCTTCCTTTGATTTTGGGATCCATTATGAGACAAACATGTCCTTGATAAGTTTTTTGCTGTTTAACCCTTAAGTGCATGAATGTTTCACCGATCATTATTACATATTTGGGTCTTTAGTGACCCGTATCCACGGATGTATAAAACTCTCCTGATATTTTAATAACAATTACAAAAGAATAAAATAAAGCATATTTTGATACCTTTTTGGATCTTGGAAGGGTTGAACTTGAGCTGATGCTTTTCACCATCATTTCCCAGTACATTCAGCATCTGGCTCATATTCGCCATCTCAACCATATTCTCAAAACTATTGTCTTCAAAATCAATATTTTCAGCTTCTTCACCAAATCCACCAGCACTAATGTTCGATTCGTACAGTCCTTGCTTCTGCAGTAAATCGCCAAGCCATTTCAATCTTCGCTAATCTTTCAATACTAGTGTGATCTTTTGTTTTATGCCTGCGGTAATTATGAGTGAAACATCACATTATCATTGTGTATCAGACATCGCCACCTGGAGGATTAAAGGTAAACTGCACTCATTAGAGATTCAACTATTGTGCGCAGAAACAATACTACATTCCCCGGGTCGCTAGTGACCCTATAACAGAAAACAGACATTATTTATTAATTTTTTTCTTGTTATATTGTTTAGAAGGAATAGATTGAGGAATACTAATACGTTTGATGTCTAACTTTAAAAACGAATGACGTAGTGAATAGCGAACGAGTAGTGAATGACGTCCCGGGTCGATAAAGACCCGAGGTATAGGGTTTAAATAAGAAACACAAGCCAACATTAGGTAATCAGAAATAACAGCTCATTGAGACATTTCATGGGGTCTTTACTTTTTTAAAACTTTTTTGTTTTTTTTACTGAGAAACTGGTGAAGCGAGAGCATCCGTCCGTAACTCACTCTTAAAGTTTTAAAATCGCACCGATAAAATGCACTCAAACTGTCCCAGCCCACACACTGTGAAATCCGTTTGAATTTGATTTATTTTGTGTGTGTGTGTGTGTGTGTGTTTATTTTATTTTTTATTTTTTTTCTCTCTCTCTTTGGTTTGATTTTCATGCATTGTTTCATACTCACTATCCAGGGAAGGGTGTTGTGTCTTTTTCTCTTGCATTTTGTGAATCTAATGATGCACTTATGTTGCCCCACTTTTCCCTTCTCTTCATACCTTACCTACTAAAGGAGGGAATACCACTTTATTGGTAAGTGGATGTTAACCAAAAGGGAGTTGAAAAAACAGAATAACCATTTAAAAAAAGCTATTAAAACAGGAAATGGGTCGCTGTTCACATCTCAGCAATTGTCTGCAGGACAAAACAAATCCACAAGCAAGTTCTATTGAGTAGAAGACCAAATGTTTTCTAATTCGATTGAATCTATTCTTGTGAATCTTTATTTCGTTCCTTCCATTTCTGTGATGTTCCGTCAAGTTGTCTATTTTAATTTTCTAGTTTTATTTTTCACCTTTTTGTTTTGTAGCTCTTTCTGAAAATTGAAAAAGTCCTCTTTCTCTTTCTCTCTACTGTATATATTCCAGTCTCTCTGAACTTATTTTCTTTCACAGTTACGCATATATATATATATATTTTCCCTCTTTCCCCTCTTATGTTTCGATTTTCTTTTTTCGGGACTATTCTTTTCAAATCATTATGGTTTTGCATGCCGAGTATTGCATGCGCTGCACAATAGAGGACTGTCTATAAGCCAGAGAACAATCCTAGCACTTTCTTTTAGATATTTTTTTGGCAAGTACACGATAACGCTCTTTCACCCAGGAGGAAAAAGAGTCTAATTTCACTGTTCTCTTTCTGTTTTTTGTTTTTTTTGTTTTGTTTTTTCACATTTATTTCTTTTCCCCTTTGGTTTGTTGGTTATACTTCATCTACAGAAGCTCGGATCTCTGGCTCCGTCTCCTTCGAGCGCTTCTCCTCATCTGAGAGGTGTCAAACATCACTCCGGCGTTCCCAAGAGTCCCGGAGGATCCGCGTTCCCGACGGGAGAGGACGACAGGCCGGGCTCAGAGTCATCCGGGAGACGCAGCGGGAGGCCGAGGGTTCGAGAGAAAGCGTCTCGCTCACCGGCGCACAGCAGCGACTCCCAGCGGGAGACACACGCTAAAAACAAGAGTCAGAAGAAGTAAGAACAGGGACAATCCTGGATATGTTTTATTGATTGAACTTTATGACTTAAATCTCTACTTTAACATTGTGGGCCCTATCTTGCACCCAGCGCAATTGACTTTGTACACGGACGCATGTATCATTCCTATTTTGCACCCGACGCACAGCGGACTTTTCCCTCCACAGACGCACGTCAGTAAATTAGGGAATGAACTTGCGCTCCCGGGGGCGGTTCAGTGAAAAGAGGAGGCGTGTTCCGGCGCAAACGTTCCCTGGTGCTATTTTGCAGTTTCAGAAAACAATTCCACCACTGACCAGGAGAAACCTCGTCTAAAGTCAGTGGCGCGTTCAGATGCTATAATGTAGCGTGTTCACAACGCACATACACTTTGCTTCTCTCATCTACACAGACGCAGCAGTTCTCATTTTTGTAAACCATACATAATTACAAGGAAAAATATTAACACACGAGGGAAATCATTGTTGTGTCCATGAAGATGTGAAAAAATAGGCATAAATCTAGCTTACACATTTACCCAAATGATTATACGCCTGTTTAACCGAAGCTAATTTGGGTGTGTTTCTCCATCCCCAATGTCACTTCTCTGTGTGTTACGGCCCTGACGAGAACGTCGGTCTCCTCGGCTGTGAACCGCTCCTGGCGTGCGTCTGGCAAATCCGCCGTTATAATAGCAATCCGCCATGGAACAAGCGCGCCTGCTCTTAAAGGGAATGTGAGATGATGCTCTGATTGGTTTTTTTCACGTTACGCCCAAACCACACCTATGAGTAATGAAGCGACTTCAGACCAACACATTTTAGATTTGCATCGGGAGAAAGAGTCATTTATCCCGCCGGTATAATAGCAACAGCGCCCGAGATCCGCCCACAGAGTTACTTGCGTTTCAGATCGTTAAAATAGGGCCCTATATTTTATACAAATCAATTATATTACTACAGGTCAAACGTTTGGAATAATACTTTTTTAAAATGCATTTAAAAGAAGTCTCTTATGCTCAGCAAGTCTGATCAAGAATACAGTAAAATTGTGAAATATTTCTAATTTAAAATAATTGTTTTCTATGTGAATATATAGTAAAGTGTAATTTATTCCTGTGATCAAAGCTGAATTTTCAGCATCATTACTCCAGTCTTCAGTGTCACATGATCCTTCAGAAATCATTCTAATATGATGATTTGATGCTCAAGAAACATTTATGATTATTATTAATGACTGGTAGTGTATATTACACAAATATATATTTTAAACTAATGTTTTTTTGTTTGTTTTTTCACATTTCGGTCTAATACTGCATAATGCAATTAATAATAATTTCATGATTGATGCCAAGTTATGACAAATGTTGAGTTAGTTTGATGTATAACATTGAAGTCACAGATGCATGTCCCATTTCAAAATCAGAATCAGAAAATGTCTGATTCAGTGTGAATTTTGCTTGTTTAAAAATCAGCTGCACCATGAATGTAGCTGTGACAATATTTGCAGAGATATTTAACAATTAATGTCTGCAATCAAAAGTCAAAGATCTCAATATCAACTCATTTCTCATTAAATTCTTCCATGGTCATGTGAGCGGCTCTCCACATTCATTAAAGGTCCACTGTGTAATATTTAGGAGGATCTGTTGACAGAAATGCAATATCATATACAATACTATGTTTTCAGTGGTTTATAAAGACCTTACATAATGAACATTATGTTTTTATTACCTTTTTCTTTCTACATACACACTTACATTGAAATGCGCCGACATGTTTCTACGGTGGCCCTAAAGGGACAAACGCGTTTCATCACTATGTTGTTCTTCGTGCACAGAAGCGAGCTAAAGTCAGCGGATAAAACACTGACACAATGATGAACAGGTGACAGTAATATTCGCTATAACATTGTTTTACTGAACAATTAAGTAAAAATAATTGCTTAATTTATCTTTGTAAAGAAACCTCAGTGTTTAACTGGCTACTCTCTGCTGTCTCAGACGACGACATCACTTCCTGTCGGCCACCGTAACTTCTGTTGGGTGCAATTCACAACCTCACCACTAGATGCTGCTAAAAATCACACACTACATCTTTAAGTTTCGGAGAAACATCTACAGTAGAACTCTTGTGAGCTATGAAAGGATATCAAACACCGTTTCTCCAGTCTACTCCTGTTTTCTCCCAACAGAACGAAAGGATCTCATTCGTCTAAGCGGCACCATCGCGGACGCACTCAAACCCGGCACCGGAGTTCCTCTGTGTCACCGAGCCGGCACAAACACACGTCCAAGAAGAAGAAGAGCAAGAGTCACGGGACGGGCCGGCAGAGGAGCAGCTCCTGGAGCAGCGAGAGGTCCTCGTCTCGAGATCATTCCAGAGAGTGTGTATCCAGCAAGAACAAATCCCCACACACACGCCAGAACAACTCCAGGTACACACAAACACACATTCATAGAAGAAACTCATTCATATTCATGAGATCAGTGCAACATTTAGATTGTGCAAAAAACCTGTGAACCCCAAGAAACAAAAAATCCGGTTACACTTTATTTTAAGGTGTCATTGTTACAGTGTAAATATATATGTAAGTACTGAGTAATATTAATTAACTACATGCATGTACTTACTATAGGGTTAGGGTAGGATTAGGGTTTGGTTTAGAGTTAGTTGCATGTAATTATGCATAATTTACCATTATTATTATAGTAAGTACATGTAACGTGTAACAAGGACACTGTAAAATAAAGTGTTACCAAAAATCCATGTCATGACCCCTTTTAAACAGTGTTACTCATGAACCACAAATATAATTTTGAGTTATGCTTAAAACTTGACCAAAACAATCCCTAAAATATTAAGGATTTAAAAGATTTTTTCCATCAAAAATCATTCTAATATGATTCAATGCAAAAAAAAAAAAAACATTTCTGATAATTATCAAAGTTGGAAACCAGTTTATATTTTTGTGGAAACTGTGATACATTACCGTTCAAAAGTTTGGGGCAAGTAAGATTTAAAAAAAGAAAGAATTTAATCATTTTATCAAGGACAGTTGTTGAGGGACAATGTTACAAAATGTTCTCTTGAACTTTCTAATAAAATGTATCACATTTTCCACAAAAATATTAAGCAGTAAAAACTATTTTCAATATATTCACTTTACAATATTCTAAATTGTAATGATATTTCACAATATTACTGTATGTACTGTATTTTTTATCAAATAAATGCAACATCGGTGAGCAGAAGAGACTTCTTTAAAAAAAAATCATAATTATTCCAGTCTTTTAACCAGTAGTATATATTACACAAATATATATTTAAAATAAAAGTTAGATGCTGTTTCCACATCAAGCGAACGTCCTGTAGTTTGAGTCCAAATGCAGAGAATCAAATAAATCCAGTCATCTGAAGGACACACACACACACACACACACGCAGTGATGAACAGACTGTCTTCACGCTGTCAAGGCCAAATCCTCTCAATCCCAGCACACACACACACACACACACACACACACGTACACTCACACACACACACACACACACACACACTCAGATCTGTGTGTTCTGTCTGTGTGCAGGGAGAGAGACAGCCCTCATCACTCGGATGCAGAGAGATCTCGTCGTCGTTCCCGCAGTTATTCTCCGATCCGGAAGAGACGGAGAGACTCGCCCAGCTTCATGGAGGCTCGCAGGATCACCAGGTGAACACATTCAGATCACTTCTAGACCAGTTAAAAACAGGTTGATATGGCAGGGTGAGGGCATTTCTTCATCACAGGCTCTAGGTTTAACATCTCTTTTACACACACATTCATGAATTTCCCAATGACGCACATCCAGAGGGAAGGACACAAAAACCTGGATTTAAACACAGCCTAGTGTTCAGGTCTGACTCCGGGTTGCCCCTGCTGGTAGAGGTCATAACTACACCATTAAGGGGCAAAAGCATTCAAAAGTAGTCGTGTATTTTGATAAAATACATTTTTTTTAAGCATATTTCGAGCGAATGTTTCCTTATATTGCAAAAGTTCATCAAGCATGAAATGGTTGTTTTTCACAGTAGGATAGTTTCTAGTAAAGGCCAGTTGGTAAGATGTGATTTTTATGTAGTCAAGTCGAGTCAGCTTTATTTATACAGCGCTTTATATACAACACAGAGTGTTTCAAAGCAGCTTTACAGAGATAACAGGAAAATAATGCAACAAAGTTTGTTTCTAGAAGAAAATAGCGTCACAGTCCGGCTGTATGGTTCATTCTTGTTGTAAAAAAGTGATTAATGTACTAGTTAATTTATATACTGTATCTAGCTGCTCTGTAGTCACATGGCATTTACAGCTT
>CM038624.1:48774713-48782213 GCA_021554675.1 Leuciscus idus | reverse complement strand
TTGGACCAGCGAGAAACCATTTAAAACAACATACACTCGATTTCTTTTCTGGAAGAAAGTGATAACTGATATTTATGGAAGATTGTTTCCGCCACAGAATAAAACATTTTAAAAGATAATTGAGACTTTTTATCTCACAATTTCTCGCAATTCTGGCTTTTTTTCTCGCAATTTTGACTTTATATCACGCAATTCTGACTTTATAACGCAATTCTGACTTTATATCACGCAATTCCGACTTTATATCACGCAATTCTGACTTTATATCACGCAATTCTGACTTTATAACGCATTTCTGACTTTATATCATGCAATTCTGACTTTATAACGCAATTGCGACTTTATAATGCAATTCTGACTTTATATCACGCAATTCTGACTTTATATCATGCAATTCTGACTTTATATCACGCAATTCTGACTTTATATCACGCAATTCTGACTTTATATCGCAATTCTGACTTTATAACGCAATTCTGACTTTATATCACGCAATTCTGACTTTATATCATGCAATTCTGACTTTATATCTCGCAATTCTGACTTTATATCACGCAATTCTGACTTTATAACGCAATTCTGACTTTATATCATGCAATTCTGACTTTATAACGCAATTCTGACTTTATAACGCAATTCTGACTTTATATCTCGCAATTCTGACTTTATATCTCGCAATTCTGACTTTATATCACGCAATTGCGACTTTATATCACGCAATTCTGACTTTATATCTCGCAATTCTGACTTTATATCACGCAATTGCGACTTTATATCACGCAATTCGGACTTTATTTCATGCAATTCTGACTTTATATCACGCAATTCTGACTTTATATCTCGCAATTCTGACTTTATATCTCGCAATTCTGACTTTATTTCACGCAATTCTGACTTTATATCACGCAATTCTGACTTTATATCACGCAATTCTGACTTTATATCACGCAATTCTGACTTTATATCGCAATTCTGACTTTATAACGCAATTCTGACTTTATATCACGCAATTCTGACTTTATATCATGCAATTCTGACTTTATATCTCGCAATTCTGACTTTATATCACGCAATTCTGACTTTATAACGCAATTCTGACTTTATATCATGCAATTCTGACTTTATAACGCAATTCTGACTTTATAACGCAATTCTGACTTTATATCTCGCAATTCTGACTTTATATCTCGCAATTCTGACTTTATATCACGCAATTGCGACTTTATATCACGCAATTCTGACTTTATATCTCGCAATTCTGACTTTATATCACGCAATTGCGACTTTATATCACGCAATTCTGACTTTATTTCATGCAATTCTGACTTTATATCACGCAATTCTGACTTTATATCTCGCAATTCTGACTTTATATCTCGCAATTCTGACTTTATTTCACGCAATTCTGACTTTATATCACGCAATTCTGACTTTATATCTCGCAATTCTGACTTTATATCTCGCAATTCTGACTTTATATCATGCAATTCTGACTTTATATCTCGCAATTCTGACTTTATATCTCGCAATTCTGACTTTATATCTCGCAATTCTGACTTTATATCACGCAATTCTGACTTTATATCTCGCAATTCTGACTTTATATCACGCAATTGCGACTTTATAACGCAATTCTGACTTTATATCATGCAAATCCGACTTTATATCACGCAATTCTGACTTTATATCATGCAATTCTGACTTTATATCACGCAATTCTGACTTTATATCTCGCAATTCTGACTTTATATCACGCAATTCTGACGTTATGTCACGCAATTCTGACTTTATATCATGCAATTCTGACTTTATATCATGCAATTCTGACTTTATAATGCAATTCTGACTTTATAATGTAATTCTGACTTTATAACACGCAATTCTGACTTTATATCACGCAATTCTGAGATAAAAAGTCAGAATTATAAGATGTAAACTCGCAATTGTGAGAAAAAAAGTCACAGAATTTTTACTCTGTGGCAGAAACAAGCTTCCATAGACATGACATTGATGGCGCACAGCGCATATTTGATTGTTGAGTGGTCAAAGTGGTGTTCAGGTGCTTATGAATATTTGACTTGTATGTGTCTGCAGTATATAATCTCTCTGTGTGTTTTCCGCAGCGCACGAAAGCGGCCGATCCCGTACTACCGGCCGAGCCCGTCCTCTTCCAGCTCCGCCAGCAGCTTCAGCAGTTCCAGTCGCAGTCGCAGCCGCAGCTACAGCAGTTTCAGCAGCCGCAGCCGCTCCAGGAGCCCGAGTCCCACACACAGTTACTACAGCCAAAGCAGCTACGAGAGTCCCGGATTCTGAGGCCGACTGCAGGTACGCAGGGGGAACGTCAACATCTCAACCGCTGCAGGACACCTTTCCACCGCAGGAGCTGCGCTGATCAAACGCAGCGGGTGTCACAGGGTTTCCGGCTGCTTTCGTGACAGGACTCTGTAAAAAGTCAGGGTGGAGTAACACTGAAAATTGAAAACTGAACAAAAATAATAGGTTAAAGGTGAAGAGGGTAATCACACTGCAAAATTTCCTCTCTTTTTTTTTTCGGTACAAATATCTAAACATTCTTAAATCAAGATACATTTATTTGAGAAGGTCAAATCAAATAAAAAAAGAAAATTTTTCCTGGAAAAGTATCAAAAGTGAGTTTATGCTTAAAACAAGAAACAATATTTTTCTTATATTTGTTCTTGTTTTAAGCATAAACTCACTTTTAATAGTTTTACAGGAAGCACTTAACTCAAAGGGAAAACAAGATTATTTTTTTAATCCCATTGGCAGGTTTTTTTTTGGTTTAAGCAAAAACTTTGTGATCAATTGAGTGTAATTTGAGGAAAAAATACTTTTTTTTGTTGGTGCATCTGATGCAAATCCTCTCAATTCATTTTTTGTAGCTTTGAACGGCAAGAAAATATTTGTATCTGTTCTTTATTTCCACAATGGCAGATATTTTTCTGATCCCATTGGCAGATTTTTTTTTTCTTGTTTTGAGCAAAAACTCTTAATTAAAATTTATTTATTTTTTTACTTAATTTCTTTTTCAGAAAACAAGTAATTTTGCTTCTTAAGTTCATGTATCTTGATTTCAGAATGTTTAGATATTTGTACTAGAAAACAAGACAAAAATATATTTTAGAAATTACACACTTCACCCTTAACTTAGGCTTTGTTCATAGAGCGAAAATCGTATTTATTTATTTATTTATTTATTTATTTATTTATTTCTATTATTTATTTTTGTGTGTCCAATTCAAATCCACTCAATCCATTTTTTTTATTTTTTTTTTAGAAAATGCATAAAATCTGATTTTTCCGTTCTGTCTTTCCACAATGACTCATAATAATACTACTAATAACGATAAGTTATCACTATGACAAATTATGTAGATACACTGAATATTAAATCCACCGTGAGAAACACCGGATGAGAACCGTCCTAAAGAGCGGGTTCGTGTTCAACATCAACAAAACATGTTTACGCAGTGAATTTGGAAACAAGTATATCTGACGTTCCATAATAAAACACAGCCGGTCTGTACAGATTAAAAGCAGCCGCTCATTTTACACACCAACCCTGTAAGATGCTGACACACACTTATGATGCACACAGATATTGATGTTGTCAGCATTTTTGTATTAAACAGATTCAATGTTACAAATAGATCCAGTGTCTCTATTTAAAGACTAAAAGGCCTGAAGAACAAAGATAAGATGAGCACTTTTTTTTTTCCTGAAATTCTTCCACGCTGCAAAAATAACCAAAAACACACACACTGGGTTTAGAAAGAGAGTAATCGTGATGAGTCTAAAACATTCGCAAAATCAAGAGACTGTATTCCTACACCGAAGAGGAACGAACATGAACAAACTATTCCATTTCACAGTAGCTTATGATTTGGGTGAATCTCATAAAGAAATGTTCATACAGAAACAAGAAATGAAATGTTGTACAAAGAAATTAAGACTGTTTAAACATCATGAAGATTTATTGAATTTTGACTGTATTTTCATAACGATTAAGTGCATTTAACCTAAATATTAACTAAACTATTATATGCACACCATTTTTTATTTAGGTTACTGACAATTGGGTGTTTTAAATGTGTATATTTAGTCTTTCAGATCATAATTATCCCTCTGGAGCTCTTTGGTCACTTTTGACCGAACAAATTGTACGTTTTGTTTTTTTAGAAGTTTTTTCTTCATCGGAATGGTACGAAACTTGGTAAATGCTTTGGCACTTGCTATGTGAACACACACACACACACACACACACACACAAATCATGAACATGCGAAAAATCATGAACATAATTCGAACAGTCCTGAAAACAATAGTACAGAAATTAGCACATTGAAAATTTATTTCATCTAGTCTTGGAAGCGATGAAACTAAACATAATCTCATTTTTTGAGATATCAACCTCAATTTTGGAACTCAATTTGTTTCGATTTATGGCTTTGATTTTCTCGCAGAGTAAAACCTGTTTTGGAAAATATATATTTCATATAAATAAATAAAAAATAGTGTTTTTGTGCGTTTTTCATAACAATAAACTTAAACGTTCTTTTTATTACCTTTTTCTCCTTTTTCTTTCAAATGAAAGCGAACTGAAGTCTGAGCTCCAAAGGATTTAAGATTTATGACAGTTTAAGCTGGAAATTTCTGTTTATTAAAAAGTGAATAAATGGATTATAACTAGTGCATAAATATAATTTAGTACCATAACATAAAATTCCCTAAAAATACAAAACATCACATGAAAAACATTATTAAACTAAAATATAGTACATTCATTTAATTGAATATATATACACTACCGTTCAAAAGTTTGGGGTCAGTAAGATTTTTAATGTTTTTAAAAGAAGTCTCTCCTGCTCACCAAGGCTGCATTTATTTGATAAAAAACAACAATAAAAAAAACAGTAATATTGTGAAATATTATGACAATTTAAAATGAATGTTTTTTATGTGAATATATAGTAAAGTGTAATTTATTCCTGTGATCAAAGCTGAATTTCCAGCATCATTACTCCAGTCTTCAGTGTCACATGATCCTTCACAAATCGTTCTAATATGAGGATTTGATGATCAAGAAACATTTATGATTATTATCAATGTTGAAAACCGTTATTTACATTTTTATTTCATGATGCTTTGATGAATAGAAAGTTCAAAAGAACAGCATTTATTTAAAATAGAATATTTTCTAACATTATAAATGTCTTTACTGTAACTTTTGATCAGTTTAACTCATCCTTGATGAATAAAAGTATTGATTTATTTGATTTATTTCCCCAAAAAATAAAATTAAAATTCTTACTGACCCCAATGTTTTGAACGGTAGTGTATATATATATATATATATATATAATTAAGAATTAAAAATTCTGTTATTTTTGACCGCCACATGAGGAGCACCAGAGGGTTAAACATGCTTCATTATTTTTTATTATTATGCAATTATAAATTATTTTTTATTTTATTTATTTTTTACTTTGGGTTAGATTTTTTTTTATATATATAATGTTTTTTTTTGAGATTCACCCATTTATTATGTAAAAAAAGCACATCTGTTTTGTTTCCTTTTGTATTATAATGACTGTACGTTAGGATGTTTTAGTTTGAATATTTCCGCTGCAAGTTTTGGCTGTAAACTATGCACTGTATATTCCAAGTTATATACCGGATTATATAAAGGCTTGGTCTGTGGAAAAGCTTGGCATGATGCAGAGGAGAGAGTGTGTGTGTGTGTGTGTATCCGGGTGTGAGTCGCTCTCCCCCTCCTTCACTCTCGGATCTCTGTGGAAAATCCATATCTGATGCACCTATAATGTCCATTTTGGAGATGTGATATTTCTTCTGATATCCAGTATTCCTCCTCTTGTTTAGTGCATATAAATACGGTTAGAGCTCTGTGTTGTACAGTTATCCTCCCGTCTCTAGCGTAGGAGCACTTATACCTGAAACCAGGCTGCAAAAATACACACGCACACGTCTTTATGAGCATATTTATTCATGTTATTCTATTTATTCCGTGATATTCGTTGCATATTTATTTTGTTATTTATTACTTTTTTTTTTTTTTTTGGCTCTGAGAAAAGGTTTTTATAAGGACTTGCACCGTTTTCTGTGCGTAATGCACGTTTGTACTGACAAGCTTCTGCATCCTTTAAAGTCAACATGAAGACTTTATTAATGTTCTTATTTTCAAGGATTCATCCAAATTTTCTTCATAATTTTTCATCAACTTTTCTCCGCCTCTGAGACTTTCCTGGTGGATAAAACAACACATTTGTCTTTAATATGCCGTTGCACTTTGAAATACGTCACATTCTGGAGGAATCATGTTGACCTTAAATGCAGAACTACATTGAATTGTTATGAAATTATTATTTTTTAAGCAGAAGACTGGATGTCGTTTTACGAGTTTGCATTTTGCAAATATTTATTATAATTTATTGTACTGTTTTTCTTCTCATTCGCTCCTTCAAACGGAGACTGAACTGGCCTTTTATCAGTTATTTCTTCTTCTTCTTCTTCTTCTTTGTCTTTGTCTCCTGGAAAGAGCTAATAAAGGAGGCGGATCATGTGAACTTTGACCTCATGATGCAGGAATCGGCCTCAGTCTTCCTTTCGCCAGTGTTATATGATTTTACACACACCTGTTGATTTGATCATGTGAGCTGACACAGCTCGAACTTCCCAACTGTATAAAGTCAGTAGATTTAGTGACCAGTCATAATTAAACACAATAAAAGTATCTGCAAATGAATCATCTCCACATCCTCTTCTTGAGTTTGAGTCTCTTGTGCTCAGAATGAAACACACCTTGTGAAAAAGAAGCACATTTCAGCAAAAAGAGTATTATTACATACATAATATAATATATCTAAGTGTGAAATGAACACTTTAGTTTAGGGTCCAGATCTCACTATTAATAGCTGCTTATTATCATGCATATTACTAGGATATTGGCTGTTTATTAGTTCTTATAAAGCACATATTAATGTCTTATTCTGCATGATCATATTCTACATCCCTTAATCCTACAATACCTAACCTTAACAACACCCTTACTAACTATTAATAAGCAGTAATTAGGAGTTTATCTATTCAAAATTCATAGTTAATGGTTAATAATTAATAATGAGAATTGGACCTTAAGTAAAATGTGAGGATATTTCTATATAATCACTTTGATTGTCTTTGAGATATGATTTGAGGTATGATGGTATGATGGGTTTCGGGGGAAATTGCGTACGTCACTCGCACGTGTGTCTCGTCATGTCCAAAAACAGAGTAAAGTTGCTCCTGCTGTTGCTGTGTGTCTGGTGTGTGTGTGTGTGTGTGTGTGTGTGTGTGTGTGTGTGTGTGTGTGTGTGTGTGTGTGTGTGTGTGTTAAAACGAGAGAGAAAGGTTGATATGGAGCCACTAAATCTCCAACCTCCGGAGAATCACTCGTGAAGGCGGGGCTCATTTGCATATTCATAG
>CM038624.1:48724713-48772213 GCA_021554675.1 Leuciscus idus | reverse complement strand
TGTGTGTGTGTGTGTGTTTGTGTGCGTGTGATAGAGAGAGTACACTTGTGTGTGTGTGTGTGTGTGTGTGTGTGTGTGTGTGTGTGTGTGTGTGTGTGTGTGAGAGAGAGAGAGAGATAGAGTCTGTATTTATGAGTGTGTGTGTGTTTGTGTGCGTGTGATAGAGAGAGTACACGTGTGTGTGTGTGTGTGTGTGTGTGTGTGTGTGTGTGTGTGTGTGTGTGTGTGTGTGTGTGTGTGTGTGTGTGTGTGTGTGTGTGTGTGTGTGTGTGTGTGTGCGTGCGTGCGTGCGTGTGATGAGAGAGTACACGTGTGTGTGTGTGTGTGTGTGTGTGTGTGTGTGTGTGTGTGTGTGTGTTTGTGTTTGTGTGTGTGTGTGTGTGTGTGTGTGTGTGTGTGTGTGTGTGTGTAAATCCTCTATCAGCACGTGTGTGTTTGCTCACCTGTTATGTCTGTGTGTTTGGGTCTGTTTCTGCTGACTCTGTCTGTGTGCTTTACAACAATCCCGGATTCCTCCGCTCCAGTGTCATGTCAGGAATGTGTGTGTGTGTGTGTGTGTGTGTGTGTGTGTGTGTGTGTGTGTGTGTGTGTGTGTGTGTGTGTGTGTGTGTGTCGCTTCGGGAAGGCCTTTGCCTCGGATGCCATTCTCATGTAAAGCCGTCCGTGAATAAACATTCGGGTCACTTCTATAAATATCCGGATTGGGGGGGGGGGGGGATATTGTCAAAGTTATTGCAAGCGCTCTCCTGTTTGCCATACAGTTATGTATATCTGGCATCATACACAATACAGGAATGAAAATGTCTCATGCGAGGCCATCCGTGTCTTTAGCTGGACAATAACTTTATTCTAGATCTCCTGTAAAGTCAAATCAATCTCTATTATCTCTGTAAAGCTGCTGTGAAACACTCCATATTGTTAAAAGCGCTGTATAAATAAAGATGACTTGACTTGACTGTTTTTGGCATCATACACAATGCAGGAATGAAAATGTCTCCTGCAAAGCCGTCCGTGAATAGACATTCTAGTCACTTCCATAAATATCCGGATGGGAGGAGGTGTTGCACTAGTGTGGAAGGGGGTCGGCCAAAACGTTCTTATAAATCCCAGCTCTCCCAAACGGGACACAACACTCTCCTGAAAACTTTCAGAGACAGAACTCAAACTCAAGCCATGGCCGAGAGACGGATTCCCTTCAACTTTATGCACGGCCCATCCTGGGATCCTTTCCGGGACTGGTACCAGGGCAGTCGGCTCTTCGATCAAACCTTCGGGATGCCACCCTTCTCCGAGGAGATTCCCACTTTCCCGAGCACGCACTGGCCGGGATACATGCGTTCCTTCGGACACCCCGACATGGCCTGTTTAATGCAGAGTCCAGCTCAGATGCCCATGTCTCCTCCCGCTGGGATGGTTCCTCCGAACTACGGGAGGGCCTTTTCCCGACAGCTGAGCTCGGGAATGTCCGAGATAAAGCAGACTCAGGACGCCTGGAAGATCAGCCTGGATGTCAATCACTTCGCCCCCGAGGAGCTGACGGTGAAGACCAAAGATGGAGTGGTGGAGATCAGCGGTGAGCACTTCACTTTTTAGTTACTGTAGTGTCTAAAAGCTACTGTAAAAGTTCATATTTTGCTTTGAGGAAGAAAATTACACTTGATTTCTGTAGTTGTTTTAAAAAGGGAAAAGTTGTGGAAGTCCATTTCTGCCACACAAGAAAAAAATCATGCTTTGGTGAATCATAATTATGAATTTTGACTCATCATTTTTAATGTTGATTTTATTTATTATGACTTAGTATCTCATAATTTCAACTTTTTAATCTCATAATTAACACTTAGTATCTCATCATTTTTTTTACCTTTTATGTCATAATTATACATTTATATCAATAATTGATTTTTAATTTCTTGAACATTTTCTTCAATTATGACTTTTATGTCATAATTGACTTATCTAATAATTATGACTTACTATCTCATAATTTTGACTTATTGTGTCATAATTATGGCTTTTTGTCTCATAATTATGACTTAGTATCTCATAATTTCAACTTATTGTGTCATACTTGTTTTATCTCATAATTAGGACTTAATATCTCATAATTTCAACTAATTGAGTCATTATAGTCAAAAGAAGAACAGCTCAGTTTGTTCTGTCTGAAATGCTCCAGCCATAGATGTAGTGCTGATGAAGACCGACAGTATTGTGTTTGTTTGTGAACCGACTTCATCATACATCCACTAAAAATCATCAAAACACCAGCAGATTCAAACATAATGAATTTAACTTAGTGAAGAGAATAGATCTTCTTGATATAATGAGTGACATTCTGACATTTTGTGTCCATACATCAGCCGATTCAAGCACATTGAGAACTTAGTGAAGACAATAGACTTTAATAGCTTAAATAGCTTATATACCTTTAATAGCTTAAATAGAACTTAAAAGCTACAATAAAAGTTAATATTTTGCTTTGAGGAAGGAAATTACACTTGATTTGTGTAGTTGTTTTGAAAAGGGAAAAGTCCAGGAAGTATAGAAGCCCATTTCTGCCACACAAGAAAATATTATATCATAATTGTCTTAGTAATTCATAATTTAGACTTTTAGTTATAATAATGCATTTTTTATTCACAATAGATTTTTTTTTTTATCTCATAATTATGACTTAATACCTCATTATTTGAACTTGGCCACAGTTATGACATTTTATGTCATAGTTATGCATTTGTATCCATAATAGATTTTTTCTTCTCGTAATTGACTTTTTATGTCATGATTGACTTATCTCATAATTATGACTTAGTATCTCATGCATTTGTATAATAGATTTTTTTCTCGTAATAATGACTTAATTTCTTATCATTTAAACTTTTTGTCACAATTATGACTTTTATGTCATAATTGATTTATCTCATAGTTATGACTTAGTATCTCATAATTTCAATTTATTGTGTCAATTATGGCTTATATCTCACAATTATGGCTTATATCTCAAAATTAGTATCTCATGAAGTCAACTTATTGAGATATAATTACGGCTTTGTATCTTATAATTATGACTTAGTATCTCATAATTTCAATAATTATTTATTATAAATGAATAAAAAAAATAATAAATTCAATTTTAATTTTTTTCCACAATTATGACTTTTTAAGTCATAATTGATTTTTTACCTCATATTTTTGACTTACTGTGTCATAATTATGGCTTTTAATCTCAAAATTGTGTCTTAATATCATAATTTTGACCTATTGTATAATAATTATGGCTTTTTATCTCAAATTTATTTTATTTTTTTCTAAAGTGGTATAAATGGTCTTCCATAAGGAAGAGAGGTGGTCGAGTGTGAAGTAAAGGACGGCTGCTGAATAACAGATGTTGCTGGGAGAGTTGTATCTTCTGTAGGGCGGGAGCTGATAAATGAGGCCAGCAAAATTCCTGAGATATTACACAGCCAGAGCACAGAGCGGTTAAACGGCAGGATAATGTGTGTTAACTGACGTGTGCACGTGTCACAGCTCATCACGAGACTTTGTGTCATTTAACATTTTGTATGCAAGATCTTTGTTTAGTATGGAAAAGAAATGCATCAGATTTCAGAAGTAAAATGGCTGGTGAATAGGGAGCATTTCATGTGGATCTAGTGAAGTAATACACACTGGACTCTTTTAAAGGGGTGGTTGATTATGATTTCACTTTTCTAACTTTAGTTAGTGTGTAATGTTGCTGTTTGAGCATAACCAACATCTGCAAAGTTACAACGCTCAAAGTTCAAAGCAAAGGGAGATATTTGCAAACTGTTGAAGCTCCGCCCCCTGTGCCGGGAGCAGCAGCTCATTTGCATTTAAAGGGACACACACAAAAACAGTGCGTTTTTGCTCACCCTCAAAAAGTGACACTTTTAACATGCTATATAAAAATATCTGTGGGGTATTTTGAGCTAAAACTTCACACACACACTCTGGGGACATCAGAGACTTATTTCACATCTGGTGAAAAGGGCATTATACCACCCCTTTAAATGACTCTCGTATCACATCCATCTCTGTGTTGGTCTCTATCAGATGATGAGGGTCCTCTGAGGTTTCAGACATGTTGTCTACACAAACACAGCCGGTGCTGGGTTACAGAGCTGTGAGGAACACTGAGACGACAGCGAGGTCAAATGAACCATGTTGTGTTGCACACGTGATTTAGAACAGAGGAAACATGAGCGTGAAGCTCAGCCAATGTGCGGTTAAACACTCTTTACTGTCACAAAGAAGTGTGTGACGTGTCTGTGACATTAATTCACATCAATGTGAACGGTGATTGATAATGCATAACAATCCTAAGGTGTTGCTAATGAGATCTTGGCAACACTTTACAATACGGTTCATTAGTTAACATGAACTAAGAATGGACAATACTTCTTCAGCATTTATTAATCTTAGTTAATATTAACTTCAACATTTACTATTAAAATCAAATGTTGTATTTGTTAGCATTAGTTAATGCACTGTGAACTAACATGAACAAACAATGAAGAGCTGGATTTGTATTAACAAACATTAACAAAGATTAATAAATACTGTGACAAATGTTTTGTTCATTGTTAGTTCATACATTACCTAATGTTATCTAACGAAACCGGTTACACTTTATTTTAAGGTGTCATTGTTACAATGTAATTATATATTTAAGTATTGAGTAATATTAAGCAACTATATGTACTTACTATAGGGTTAGGGTAGGATTAGGGTTTGGTTGAGGGTTAGTTGCATGTAATTATAACACGCATAATTTACTGTTATTACTATGGTAATACATGTAAAATATGTAAGGACACTGTAAAATAAAGTGCTACCATGAAACCTTATTGTAAAGTGTTGCCGAGATCTTATAAATAAGTGGTTTCATATAAAAATAGAGATAAATACAGAGTGGATAGCACATCATTTGATCAAATGAGATTTTAATGAGAAATATTGTTGCAGATGTTTGTATTTTTAGATCTTGTCATTTTGAGATCAGTCTCCATTTGCTCTCCTTTAAATGCAGAATCTGAGAGAAATAATCTCACTTGTGTGTCTTCTTCTCTATGTGTCCGTTCGCGTCTGATGTTCATGCAGGCAAACATGAGGAGAGGAAGGATGAGCACGGCTTTGTGTCCAGATGTTTCACCAGGAAATACACGTAAGTGAGATGCTAATGAAGCACACTTGATCATTTAGACTTTTTGTCATAGTTATGCATTTTTTATTCATTAATATTTTTTATCTCGTAGTTATGACTTAATATCTCATTATTTCAACTTTGTTATAGTTATGAAATTTTTATGTTATAATTTACTTATCTCATATTTATGACTTATTATCTCATAATTTCGACTTATTGTGTCATAATTATGGCTTTTATCTCATAATGATGACTTAGTATCTCATATTGACGTTTTATGTCATTTATGCAGTTGTATAATTGATTTTTTATCTCGTAATTATGACTTAAAGGTATAGCGGAGGATCTTTCCAAATTTTAGATAAGACCCGCCCTCTCCACTTTTTGAAAAGTTTGATTGATTCACCAGAATGATTGACAATTAGGAGGACCAATAGTATAGGTTACCCACCAGGAAGTAAAACATCCTCCGCTATACCTTTAATTTCTTATAATTTTAACTTTTGTCACAATTATGACTTTTATGTCTTAATTGACTTATCTCACAATTATGACTTAGTATCTAATAATTTTGACTTACTGTGTCATAATTATGGCTTTTGTTTTATCTCATAATTATGACTTAGAATTGACGCCTTATGTCATTTATGCATTTGTATAATTTATTTTTTATCTCATAATTATGACTTAATTTCTTATAATTTTTTTGTCACAATTATGATTTTTATGTCAGAATTGATTTATCTCACAATTATGACTTAGTATCTAATAATTTAGACTTATTGTGTCATAATTAAGGCTTTTATGACTTAGTATCTCATATTGACGTTTTATGTCATTTATGCATTTGTATAATTGATTTTTTATATCGTAATTATGACTTAATTTCTTATTTTAACTTTTTGTCACAATTATAACTTTTATGTCTTAAATGACTTATCTCACAATTATGACTCAGTATCTAATAATTTGAGCTTATTGTGTAATAATTATGGCTTATTATCTCAAAATTATGAATTAGTATTTCATTTAACTTATTGTGATATAATTATGGCTTTGTATCTCAAAATTATGAATTAGTATCTCATAATTTGCTGATGCTGATGAAGCACACTTGATCCTGGGTGGGACCAACAGCATTTGACAATGATTCATGCATCACATTGTATAATACTTCACATCATCATCATCATCATCATTATGACACTGTTTTGAGAGGTAGGTGTGGTGATACGAGTGTGTTGTGTTGCAGTCTGCCCCCTGGTGTGGACTCTGAGAAGATCATCTCCAGTCTGTCTCCTGAGGGCGTCCTGTCCATCGAAGCTCCTCTGCCCAAACCTGCAATCCAGGGCTCAGAAATCAACATCCCTGTGAATACCGGCAGCAGCGCAGCGGCCGTCAGCACGACGAAGAAACCCTGAGCGCTGCAGCAAACACACACACACACACACACACACACACACTGTCTGGTTCGTTATCTTTGTGGAGACTCTCCATAGACGTAATGGTTTTTATACTGTCCAAGTATATTCTGCCCACTTACACTACCCCTACCCCTAAACCTACCCATCACACACACACACACACACACACACACACACACACACACACACACACACACACACACACTAACCCGACCCCTAAACTTACCCATCTCACACAACAAAAAAACTCATTCTGTATGACTTACAAGCTTCACACACACACACACACACACACACACACACACACACACACACACACACACACACACCCACACTGCATTCTCATCTCATTTTTTTATGTTTTTGTTTTTCATCTATGTGATTCTTTCTTCTCCTCCTCTCTTCTACTCGTAGTAAATCACAATGTGCACGGCAATCTCTCGAAAACATGCCCATATTTCACCCCCAAACCAAAAGAAAGATTTTTTTTTTTTGACAAAATAAGCCTATAATATGTTTTCATGACAATTAACAATTTTACCCCAAATTCTTATTGTAATGAAAAATATTGAATAATAAACACTGAAAAATATTTATTATTTACATTTACACTAGTATTTGTTGCAGTGAATTTAATCATATGCATTTTAAATATATATATTGTCAAGAGGAACCTATTTTTTTGCACTATAATAATGTGTGAATTTAAAATAATGTCACTATTCAAATGGCCCTAAAATATGATTGTTCTTTTTGCAATTTTTGCAATTTTTTTTTTTTTTTTTTTTTTTTTTTGATGAATTATGGACATTTCTTCAGGAGCTTCACATAAATGCTGGTTTTGCTACATTTTTATCACATTTTCTGAACCACTAGTAAACATACACAGTCAGGCACAATAAAAATAATGTTTGTTTTCATAATCCTATTCATTGTTTTCATCTGCTTCTGTCACCTGGTCCATGTTAGCTAGTTAACCAGTAGTCAAATACTGCAGCGGTTTAGCGATAGACTACTGTTGTGGGTATTAAAACCAATCTGACTCCATATTAGACTTCAATTACTGATGCCTTTGGGTTTCTGAGGCATTACTACATAATGTTCTACAATATAGGCTTTCCCATCATGAGCTATTCTAATGGTAGAATTGGGAATACGCAACTTCAAGGCAAGGCAAATGATTATCTGGCATTTGTCTGTAATCTCTTTATGATCGAGACCACACAATCATTTAATAAAGCAATAAGCCTCGCGAAGCCGTGATTTACAGTGGATTTACAACAGCTAAGGGGCGTTGTTAGACGCGGAGCGCAGTGCCTAAAACCCCCTTAGCTGTTCGAAATTCATATATATGAATACCGACTGGACATATATATGACAGAAGTGAGATGCTTGTTCATTACTGTCTCTCTCACACTAAAGGAAACAATTTTGCAGAATATTTCATGAACATAAGATCAGTACGGTTATTGACTGTAACTGTAAGAGGTGCCTTAAAATAACAGAGAAGAGATAAAAACGGGTAGAAACCACTTAAATAAGTAATAGAAATTGTTTGAAATGTTTTATGCATAATGTATTTCATAGTGTAGTCATGCATGTAAGCTTCATCTACTGAAATAGCATCTTTATGCATGTTTCATGATCACCGCACACAGTTTACATCAGTAGAAAAATATTTCAAAACTATCATGCAGTTCTGTGGTAAACAAACTACATTATTATTATTATTTTTTTTTTTTTTTTTTTTAACCCTGTACAGTGATTTAGGAAATGGTCGTGTAGTAGCCTATGATTATAG
Organism: Leuciscus idus; assembly: GCA_021554675.1. NCBI lineage: Eukaryota > Metazoa > Chordata > Actinopteri > Cypriniformes > Leuciscidae > Leuciscus > Leuciscus idus. Next base: position 48,763,824 of record CM038624.1, on the reverse strand, counting down.
AAATGATGAACTGTAATGATTCAAAGGGTTTGTCTTATAGTGAAGAGAATCTTATCCAGCCTAAATAAGTATGCACAATGTTTGTGTATCTATGTGAATATTAGGCTCTAGTCTAGATTCATTTAAGTTTATGTTAAAATGCACAATCACAAACTACCTTGTAACCAATCAGGTCACGAGGGGGGCGGGCTTTAACATATCATTATAATGCTCTGAAGCAAGGGAGTTTCAAGAGAAGTCATGTTATCCCAGTATATTTTTCTGTTGATATGAAAAATTGGGTACGTTTAGCAATATACCAGGTGATATTTGCATATTATGTATATTCCGATGTTATGATGAACTATATGCCTTTCTCCACTGACGTTCTAAGTTGTTCAAAGCTTTGTGAGATGGTGAACGGGAACATAGTTTGTGTAACAATAGCAACACAGTATTAGTTGTTTGATAACGTAGTCAAGCAAAAGGCTAATCATATTAATACCGTCATGTGTCCGACATTGCAAAGAGCGATACATAAACCCTGTATGAGTGAGTAGAGGCGGGGCTAAATGAAGGAAGGGTGTTGAGTTACATTTAATCTATTTTAAGGCATGAGTAAAAAAATCACATTTTGGTTATCAAATATGAGTTTTAAGGGATAAAATGATTGACTACAGCGAGACTTTAAGAAACCCGTTTGAAAACAGTCATTATTATTGCAAGTCCATTTGGTGATGTTACCAGAGCAATAAATTATACCATTAGAGGATTAACATGATTGAAAATGGTGCCAGATCAGGGCTGCGTTTCCCAAAAGCTAAGTTGATCATAGAATAATGGCCACCAATGTTCTCTACGATCAACTTAGGCCCACTTTTGGGAAACGCAACCCAGATCAGTGAAAATCAGTCCAAACAGCCGGTTCCTCTGTCACTGATCCCCCTAAGGGGTCATCCCCATGTGCCCACAGCCCAATGTTCCCACGGCCCTATGTTCCCACATTTCTAAGAATTTGTTTTTTACTGAAAATTTTGAAAATTTAGGCCCTATGTTCCCACAGCCCTACGTTCCCACAACCATATGTTCCCACAGCCCTATGTTCCCACAGTCCTATGTTCTCTCAAGATTTTTCTAATTTCAAAGATTTTTCTGAAAATGAAACTCTTAAGTCAAGTCATTTTTATACCGCATTTAACTAACTAAGCCCAAGTCCCCTATGAAGGGTAGGGTTAGGGTATAAAAATCTGATGCAAATTGATGATAAAGGAAATGTGGGAACACAGGGCCTAATTAAAAAAAAAAAAAAAAAAAAAAAAATTGGAAATGATGGAACATAGGGCTGTGGGAACATAGGGCTGTGGGAACATAGGGCTGTGGGAACATAGGGCTGTGGGAACATAGGGCTGTGGGAACATAGGCATGATCCCCTTCTGAAAAGCTTGAATAAATGATTTATCCCTTTCCATATGGCCTCTTTCGTCTTTGCATCCATCCATTCCTTATTTTACCATCTGTCTAATTCTGAGCCAGAGAACAGTCCAGTCTTCTCTATGAGCCGAGGGTTTGATCGGAGCAAACACAGATGCGTGCGCATGCACACTGTCAGAAGTAGGCCAGCTCTCATAAGACTTCATCTCACTAAATCTCTCATTTCAATAACTTTGATATGACTGCCAAAATGTTATAAAAGCAACATGGGGTGCAATTTATCTATTATATTAAATACAGAGAGCGCACGCTGTGAATTTACCAAAGAGCAACGTGAAAATAAAATGAAATAGAAGTGAATGAAAGAACTGATTATAAACTCTAACCCTTGTGGATTAATAACATGGCAATGTTTCAGCATGTGCACATTTACTGAAACTATGCACTGAGGAACTTTCAGTGAGGAATCATGGTGGATTAATTCATTGGCGGATTGATTACCATTGTATAACCACAGTTTTACTACAAATTACCATGATAGTGTAGCAAAACCATGGTTAATTTGTGGTTACCATGGTCTAACTACAATAACAGTTTTTTTTTTTTTTTTTTTTTATTTTCGTAAGGGTAGAAACATATTTCATCATTTAACATCAATAAGGTCAGAACATGTTTCAGGGTTTAAACTGGAACTTTCAATTTTCATTTTGGGAATCCTGCAGCATAGGGTTTTATTCATTTTTAAAGAATGAAAGAATGTTTAAAAGTGGAATCTAATGCCTTCACACATTAGTTATGTCAATTTATATAAGCACAGAACCCTATCTATTTTTTATTCAATCTACAACAAACCACAAATCTTTATACAATTATACTCTACATCGCCAATACATTTCCAGACAGAAATTCTGCAGATCCTCTCCATAGTCGATACGTTATAAAACCACGGCAACCGCATAGCAACTATGATCCTATTGGAGGACGCGTTTCCTCTGCGCCATTTTCATTGGTCCTTTAAGTTGTGCCTCGAAATTCGAAAATGAAAACTTCAGTCGCCTCAGAGCAGTAAGTACGAATATTTCTCAGAATTATTTAATTCCATATTCTCTATTTAGATCGCGTCATTAATAAAATGGGTTCATTGGGGATATAGCACGCTGAAAACGATGGTAAAGGTATAAATGACATCAGTGTTCGTCAGGTGTGATTTATTGGCGTTTAACGAGCGTTCGCGGCGAGACTTTTAACTGTTTTCTCTTAGACATCCATTGTTTTCAGTGTTTTCTTCAATGTTGTCTTCAATGGCACTCCTAGACAGTCCTTCCTTAAACTTCAGATGAGAAAAAGTCGACAGGACAAAACAAATATTACGAATTATCAAACGAAATACTGTGCAAAGCACAACAATCTCCTACAGTGACACCAGTGGATAAACTTCACTGTGTTTTTATTTAGAATAAAGGTAATTTTCTTAAAATTCTGAAGATAGGCTATAGCCTATTCAAATGTTTATTTCAGTGATTCACAAAATCTGAATATTAAACTAACAAAACGGCACGTCATTTACTAGTATTTTTCTGACAAAATGTTCTTTGCTTAAGTCTATTTTAAAGAGGCTACATGCGATTTTCTGAAATTTAAACTCGCGACTGACACCTGTGGCCAAAAAACGGAACTGCTCTTTCTTTCTGCTCGCTCTCGTACGTGCACACTTCACAAGTCATCCGCTGCAAAGAAGTCAACATTATGTTTACAGAGGTAAGAACAGTCAAATACATATATTGTTTGAGAAACTAAGTTTGTTTGCTGACTAGCGGTGGTGGCAGAGTGATCTGAAACGTTTAACATGAACGCGCTTGACGTCACATCCGCAGACAGCGCGGGAAAATCTGACCCGACAGAAAATAGAAAAAATAGGATACAGGCTTATAGGTGCACCCACTGTGAGCTGACAAGGTGTCAGTATGCTCATCAGGAGATGTTTGAGTCATAAATGGTCAAATAAAAAGGCTATTGTTACGTTTATTTTGGGGAAAAAGTTGCATATAGCCTCTTTAAGAATGCAATACAATAAAAGTAGGAAGTAGGCCTATGTATCAAAATATGTAAATCCCATTTTTAATGAATCTTACAGCATTTTAATATAGTTTGCCAGACCTACTTGAAGACAAATGAATGACAATTAAAACTACTGATATGTAAATTTTTAAATAAAAAAATACAACATAAAAGGAATTGGCTGAATCAATTGAATAAATGACTCACTAGTCGTTCCTTTATGAATCTTCATTTATGAATGATTCAACTGAATGACTGACTCACTCACTCATAAAGACAGTCAGTTGTCGCCATCTACTGGCGTAACGGTATAATCTATACAAATTTTAATAGAAGTTTCAAATTAGTAGCCTAGAAATCCAGATGCACCCTAGCGGCATCAACATTTATTTTGCAGCCAGTGTGGTCTAGCAACTCTCCGAGCTGGCTTAAAATAAAATAGCTGGCTCTGACTTTCGAGCTGGAAAAACCAAACTCAGGTCAGGCCAATCACATTGTGTATAGAGTCGGTGGGCGGGCTTAACATAATGACGACAGAGTTGTGAAAATAAAGAATGGCGGCTGCTGCTGGCGAACAGTGGTCTTTCGAATCGGCTTTGGCCGCGACTCTGGAGGACTTGGAGTTAAGCTTTTTCTTTAACGGCACTTAAGTCATTCTTAAAAAAGGAAGATGTGTTCAGAGTTTTGCCGACTGGATACGGCAAAAGTTTAATATACCAGCTAGCCTTCTTCGTTGCTCTGATTGGTTGTGGCGCTATCCTATTGCGTGCAGAGGGATTTTGAGAGACAACCGTTTATCCTGCCCCTCGGATTGAGCTGTGCCAATAGAGAGCCTAAGTCCCTCCCCTTCCGGTTGACCACCATGGGACCTTATTTCGGAAAAATATTGTATGGTAGTCAATGGCGAGAGACAACAAATATTTTGATCTCGTTTGAATTGTGCCCTGAATTACACATATGATGTTTGTCAATTTAAAAGATACATTTTAAAGTCAAGAAAGTCTCAGTTTGATGTAAAACTGTTGAGGTATAAGACTGTGAAAATACGTAATTACTAAGACTACAAACCCAAAAGGCGCACATGTGACGTCATACCTTTTCTCTCAATGAATGAAGCGAACTTTACTGAAGCTAACGTACGTCTGTCAGTTTCTCTATAGTATTACGTTATAATGGTAACGTTACGCCGTCATGCCTGAGTGTTTTGTACCAGACTGCACACATACGGACATAGCGCGAGACGAGAGATGGAGTTCATTGAGAGATTTTCACATAAAACTAAATGTTACTCTTCTGTTTTATGACAAACTGCGACTTTCTTGACTTTCATAATTATCTTTTAAATTGACAAACATCATATGTGTAATTCAGGGCACAGTTCAGACGGAATAAAAAGATAAGTTGTCTCTCGCCATTGACTACCACACATATTTTTTCCGAAATAAGGTCCCATGAGCCGGAAGCGGAGGGGAGGGACTTAGGCTCTCTATAGTGAGTTGCCAGGCTATCAAATTAGTACTTTCAAAGGCAATTTACTCTATTTTGATCGCTATCGTAGACATAAACTATATCTAAACTATGAACTGTTTAGCATAGTATGTTTGTTACAAAAAAATGGTGTTTGGTTGAAAAATAATTGTATACACGACAGCTTCTCTCGCTGGGTCTGCACCGGTGCGATTGCATTCGACATAAAATAATCATTGCCATTTAGAAGAGGATTGAGAATAAAGCATTCAGGCCAAATTATTATGGATCAAGTAATATTTGTCTTTTATACCCTCCTGTCAGAAACTAATGAGTGAATCGGACAAAATCAAAGGAAATATATATAAGAATATATAATTGTTGCATAAAGAAAAGGAATCCTTATTAGTTGATCATTAGTAAATAACGAAAAGCTGCTCATGATTATTTTATTCATCAGCCTTTTTCTTGAATAAACCATGCATTACCCAAGTGTAGTGTCTGTGCAAAAAGGGAATGATTGGTTTTCCAGACCGTATTACAGTAAGTGAAGAATGCTGTTCTGGTAAGGTTTGTCAGACTCACTGCCCTTGCATCTTGTGTTTGTAATCATTGATTTCCCATTCTCTGTCTTGTCTGACGGTATAATGTTCACACAAGCTCATCTCCCTCGACCAAATCAATATTTGCTGCTTGCGATGTGGGATTGAGCTCAACATGCTTACGTTTGCCCTACTGACTCCGTTCTGCTCAGGCGGATCGACTGTTGGACTTTGGACTGGAGTAACTCCCTACATAAGCATTAACATGTTATTTAAACTTAAAGGAATAGTTCACTTAAAAATGAAAAATCTGTCATCATTTACTCTCCCTCAAGTTGTTTCAAACCTGTATGAGTGTCTTTCCTCTGCTGAACACAAAAGATATTTTGAAGTATGTCGGTAACCAAACAGTTGATGGACCCCATTGACTTCCATTGTTTTCAGTTTCCCACTATGGAAGTCAGTGGGATCAAACTCCTTCACTGTGTTTTGCTGCAGTATCGAGCCATGATGTATTTATTTATGTATTTATGATTTTTATTGATGAACATTCAGTGGCATTTGGCAAGTATTTAAAGCACAAAGAAATTGTTATTAGTATTGCATCAGCTATGTATCACTGGCCTACCAGTCAAAAGTTATTATACATTACATTTAAAAAAAAAAAAAAAAAGTATTTTATGCGTGCCAAGGCTGCATTTATGAAATTAAAAATACAATGTAATAAACTGTCATTTGTAAGCTGATTTTTTTTTTTTTTAGCATCATTACTTCTTCAGTGTCACATAATCCTTCAGAAATCATTCTAATATGATGCTCAAGAAACATTTCTGATTATTACAAATTATATTATGTAATATTCATGTGGAAATAATATATATCTTTTTAGGATTCTCTGTTGAATAGAATTTTCAAAAGAACAGAATTGATTTGAAATAGAAAACTTTATGTTTTCATGTAACATGAAAGCCACTATTTAAATGTAATGCCACCTTGCTGATTAAAAATAATTTCTTGTTTATGTTTCAATACTTACCCCACAACTTTTAAATGGTACACGGTTTCCACAAAAAAAAATGAAGCTGCAATGATGTCAATCAGAAAGCAGCAAATCGGCATATTAGAATGATTTCTATGGAGCTCCTAAAGGTGATGGGAAAAATATGAGATGGGAGGAAAAATATATATTTCAAAGCTTTTATGGTCTCTTGAAAATGTTTTATGTTCCCCTGAGACACTTTTTTCTAACTCACAAAGAATGCAGAACTAGAGAACGCCATTTTCTCTGGGGAATGTTAAACTTTTGTGAGTGAACGCAAAGTTTCTCGGAGTAATGCAAAAGCATTGACATAATTTTTCCTCCCATCTCATATTTTTTGTATGTAACTAAGGGGCTCCATAAGATCATGTGACACTTAAAGTCCCCCTGTAGTCAATAATTGTATCCCTTAAAACTCATCTTTGATCAACAAAATGACGTTTAAACGTTTTTTCTTTGTTAAAAAAATCTTCATGCCTTAAAATAGCTTGATTGTAACTCGACACCCTATGAATATGCAAATGAGCCCCGCCTCCACTCACTCACTCACTCAGTCAATCCACTGGTTGACGATCACACCTGATTGGTTACAAGGTAGTTTGTGACGTCAGAAACACCAGCGATTTCAAAGCATGTTTTTGAGACTGTCTTTGGTTCACTGCAGTTTTAAGGAGGAAATACTCAGCAATGCTGTCGACTTATGAATCTACACATGGTTTGTCTTAAAGCATATTAAAAACACCACATAGACATAAACTACATTAAAAGCTGGATTTTCACCACAGCGGGAGACTTTAAGACTGGAGAAATTATGCTGAAAATTCAGCTTTGCCATCACAAGAATAAATTAGTTTAAAATAAACGTAGGCCTATATATTTTAAACGTGTATTAATATAAAATATTTTTTTATTATTATATATATTAAAATAGAAACCCGTTATTTTAAATTGCAAAAATATCTCACAATATTACTGTATTTTAAATAAATGCAGCATTGGTGAGCATAAGAGACTAATCATAATAAAAAAATCTTAATTATTCCAAAAAACTTGGCCAGCAGCTCATTGTTTTGATCTGCATACTTAATGAATATATTAGTGATTATAGCACTCTCTCTTTACCCTTTTAATCGAGTAGACCTTTGGAGAAGATGAGCGTGAAGAAAACCAGCTTCACCCGAATGAACTTTAAACTAAAGCACAACTGTTGGCACTAACCGTGTGTGGCAGATGCTATTATCCGAGAGGAGGAGACGGCACGGGATGGCACAGAACGGGAGGGGAACACCAGCTCAAACACTGTTGTTCACGATCATCTGACTATACACTAACCACTCTGCCATTGCACATGCATTTATTACAGTAATAACAGTACAACATCATGTTTGCATCAAATGACAGCGCTGAAACGGTGGCTAGAAGAGCACAGTCATGTTTTTATTTATTTTTTAATTATCATTATTATTATCATTATGTTTCTTTTGTGCAACCGCTACATGACTCACATTTAAGATACCAGTAGACGAGGGAAAAAAAATAATAAAGAAAACAGAAATCATAAGAATAGGCAATGTTCCATGAGTGAAACCCATACAGAAATAAAAAATAAAACACTGATATAACAGCAAATCTTAAATATCTCACAGCAGAATTTGACAGAAGAAAGCACAGAAAGGAAAACTCATTCAACATTAATCGTTTCACAATGTAATCATAATTTACCGTGACAAAATGTCGGATATGGTGGTTATTTTTTATTTTTTAAATATTTTTTTTGTCTTTTCGCTTTCTTTTTGTTCCTTTATTTTAAAACCCAAATACAAGAATTGCATGTCACTATAGCAACATCCATAACAGATTTATGGTTAACACGCACTGTTTTGGTATAGCGTACTTCAGCGAGGAAAAAAATACATTAGAAAGGAATCATAACAGATTGAAACAATCCAATATAAAGTAATAAATAGAAAATAATCAGATTCAATTCTTGTCATTTCTTGTTCATATGAATACATAACATCTACAATTTTTAAAGTTAATAAAGTCGAGCTATGGTATATAAATACATCACCAGCATGCACAATATTGTATTATCGAGAATATTGGAGCTGTAATCGTCAGAAACAGTATAATAGGCAAGTGCATTTCATGAGAATTTTGTTAAAAATAAATTAACAGAATAACAAACAAAAAAACAAAAGTCTATGGTATCAGTGATATAAACCGAGCGCATCAAACCAAGTAATTAGGCATTGCTTTCAAATGCTCGTTTTTCTGCAAAGCATTGGGATTATGATATTTTTCAGTTGATTATTTTAATCAATAATAGCCTACTACTCTTCAGTGCATTACAATTAAACGTCATTATTCTCGAACAGGGGTGCGTTTCCCGAAAGCATCGTTGGCCAACTATGGTCGCAAGTTCATCGCAATGTCCATTGAACTCTATTTGCAACGAGGGAACTTGCGACCATAGTTGGCTAACGATGCTTTCTGGAAACGCACCCCAGGGCCGTTTTTGATATCCACGAAATAATAATGATAATAATAACGATTTCAATCACCGGTTTTAGCTTTGGATTGAGAAGGCAATGCATGTAAACTGGGGAGATCAGAACTGTGGTATTTATTTATTTTTATTTAGTGAGATGTGAGATGCATACTAACGACGTGTATCATAAATGGCACAGATAACCAGTTCAAAACGTAAACGACTGTCAAACATTAGTGGGTGCAATTCATAATCCCAATAAACGTCTATCCGAGAGATAACAACGCGCCCAGCGCAGCCGGTTTTGCAAGGCGTCGATAACATTCAAGTTTTCACTTTTTTCTTTTTCCGTAAGCCTATCCTTGATGCTTTGAAGTACTTCTTACTCACAATGTAAATTAATATAAGCAGCTCCGCTTCGTATTTCACTACAATAACAGCCACTACGCCAGTGTTCGGGTTTATCGTAACTCTTCAGCCACTTCAGAATAGACTTGACGCACCGACAAGCTGTTGTTCAGGTAAACGTCACAGAACAATAGCTACGTCTATTATTATTTTTTATGTTTTTTTTAAATGTTTTTTTGAGGCGTACCATTCTTTTTAACTATCATATTTCTCTAAATCGTAATTTAGTGGGAAATAAAGAAAACTGCGGCGACTATCATCAGCAAACGTGGCTCCATCATGCCTCCATTTTGTGATTTTTTTTTTTTTTTTAATGAATTTTTTTTATTTGTTTTTCTTTATAGTGTGCGCACGCGTGTTTTACATTACGGCCGAGAGGAAAAGGGTCTCAAAAGATCTTCTCTTTTCTTCAATGCTTAATTGTTGGCTTCGCCCGCCTCGTCGTCTTGTTGGTCGCTCGTCCAGAGCGTCAGGTTGTCTCGCAGGAGTTGCATGATGAGGGTCGAGTCTTTGTAGGAGTCCTCGTTCAGGGTGTCTAATTCAGCGATGGCGTCGTCGAAAGCCGTTTTGGCGAGATGGCAGGCTTGCTCCGGTGCGTTCTGGATCTCGTAGTAGAAGACAGAGTAATTGAGCGCCAGACCTAAGCGGATGGGGTGTGTAGGTTGCATGTGCTCTTTGCTGATCTCATGGGCTTCGCTGTAGGACTTCTCAGAAGACTCGACCACTCCTGCTTTCTTCTCGCCGGTGGCCACCTCCGCCAGGTAACGGTAGTAATCGCCCTTCATCTTCAGGTAAAACACTTTGCTCTCGTGCTGGACGTCTCCGCAGTTCTTGATCAGGAAGTTGTCGAGGAGGTTGAGCACGTCTTGGCACACGGTCTCCAGCTCCTTCTCGATCTTCTCACGGTAAGCGCGAACCATCTCGATCTTTTTCTCGTTGCCGTCCGCCGAGGTCTTCTGCTCGATGCTGGAGATTACGCGCCAGGACGAGCGCCGAGCGCCGACCACGTTCTTGTAGGCCACGGAGAGCAGGTTCCTCTCCTCGTTGGAAAGGGCCTCGTTCAGCTCAGTTACCTTGAAGATGGAGAGGAGGTGATGTTATTTTAACCATTCTTTAACAGGTTTTACAGTCAAAGCGGCCAAGTGATGCATGCTCTTTATGAATAAAATAACATTTACATTTACAGTCAAACCAACGTTTATTCAGACACCTTCAACGCTAAAATGGTAATAAAATATGAGCAGAACTCAGTTGATATTTGACTGGTTTTGTCCGTCCTTCTGTTAGACTGTCTCACACATGAATTATGTTGAATATCTGTCAGCTGTTAAATTTAACTACACAATTAGATAATACCAGTTTAGCTCAACCAATCACCAAGCAATGCTTCATTTTGTTCAGTCTGTGTGTAAAAAGAGCATTAGCAATTAAAGACAAAACACTTCAGCAAAACATGATCAGCTCAAAGTGTCGGAATCATTTTTGGTCCCAAATATTTATAAATTTTACTGGTAGTCACTGTATGAAGAATTTTTGGGTATAATATGTCACAGTTTACTTTACTTTATTTTGCTCTCCTCACTTACATAAATCCTCACTAAATTATTCAGACACCAGATATTTTTTGGTTTGACTTGACTCTTTGTCTCACTGAGGCTGCATTGATTAAAAATGCAGAGAAAATTGTGAAATATTATTACAATTTAAATTAACAGTTTTTTATTTATTTAATATATTTTAAACTGTAATTTATTCCTGTGATCAAAGCTGAATTTCCAGCATCATTACTCCAGTCTTCAGTGTCACATGATCCTTCAGAAATCACTCTAAAATGATTTGATGCTCAAGAAACATTTATGATTGAGTCATGATATGAGTGTTGAAAACAGTTTCATTGCTGCTTAATATTTTTGTGGAAACCGTGGAACAATAGGGGTAATTTAAAGTAAAGGTTTGGGGTAAGATAAAAAAGAGAGAAAATAATACTTTTAAATTGATCAAAAGTGACAGTAAAGACATTTGTTACAAAATATTTACATTTCAAACTAATGCTTTGAAGTTTCTATTCATCAAAGAATCATGAAAAAAATATATATATTAAGCAGCAAAACCTGTTGTTTTTTTTAACATTGATGTTAATAACAAGAACCATTATTAATATTTGAGCACTAGTAATAATTGATAATGCCAAATCATCATATTAGAGTGATTTCTGAAGGATCATGTGACACTGAAGACTGGAGTAATGATGCTGAAAATTCAGCTTTGATCACAGGAATAAATTACACTTTACTATATATTCACATAGAAAACGGTTGTTTTTAATTGTAATATTTCACAACATCTTGTACTCCAGGAAAACCTGCAGTATAGCAGTATGCATTTTGATGACGTCTGCTTTAAACATTGCTGGCAAATCTAAAAGCACATGTGATGGATTTCATTTTAATCAATCATAACTAACATTTATTTTTCTTGCAGGAACAACATTCGTATGCTTTTGAAACTTAAATGTTTCAAAATTCTTTGGCAAAAATACGTGACTTTGGTTGTGTGAGTGTAAAAACAAAACAAAAATGGGAAATGAAACTAGACAGATGTCTAGGTTTCAAAACTTGTGATTATGAAGTAATCACAAAAACAGAGTTTGCTTCTACCTAGTAACAGGAGGGTTTGTCTATGAAGAGCCAATCAAATTGTAGGGAAATTATGTAATGTATTGTGCTCCTATTCTATAAAAGCTGTTGTATTTCTGTTTGCTGGTGGGATTCTCTCTGAAATTTGTCTGAGATCCTCCGGTCGTGCTTCTTCTTGGGGGATTCTCTGAGAACTACTCTAGAACTCTCCCGGCCGTGATTAAAGCATTTAGAGGACATTTGCTGAAGTCTGTCTGGTTATTATTGCTGCGCAGCAAGTTAGTTAGAGGAACTAGTTAGAGATAGAGGACGTCGACTGTAGACGAAACCCAGAGAAACTAACGCTGACTGTAGACGTTCGGGGACGTCGATTGTAGACGAGACCCAGGTAAGACTTAGGTCAGGTGCGAAATAGAGGAAAATCTACCACACACACTAACCAAACGTTTACGCCTTCGACCTTATTTAGTGACAGAGCTGTTTATGCAGCACTAGGGCATTAGTGTCACTCATAATCCTGCTTCATTTGCATGGGTCACTAATGAAAAGCAAAAGGGCGACGATTGTCTTTATACACACATCTGTGTCAAATTCAGCCATGTCCATTAAATTTGAATTAGTGCTGGGCAACGATTAATCGTGATTAATTGCATCCCAAATAAAAGTGTGTGTTTACAAAATATATGCATGTGTACTATTTATAATTATTTTGTATATTTATATTTATATATAATATAAATTATATATATATATACAGACCCTTTCCAAAAAATTTGAATATCATGGAAAAGTTTATTTATTTCCATAAATCCATTCAAAACGTTAAACTTCCATAGATTATAGATTCAGCTTCCAGCTCATAAAACCCACGAAAACAGGATTTCAAAAAATACATGAAATCACACAGTAATCACACAGTAATACCATGGTCATTGAACCAGGTTTGGGTTATTTTGGCAGTGTGGGCAGGTGCAAATCCTGCTGGAAAATGAAGGAAGCATGAAGTGCTCTGGAAATGTCCTGGTAGACGGCTGCGTTGAGTGGACAGCACAGTGGACCAACACCAGCCGATGACATGGCTCCCCAAACCAACACAGACTGTGGAAACTTCACACTGGACTTCAAGCATCTTGGATTGTGTGCCTCTCCATTCTTCCTCCAGACTCTGGGACCTTGGTTTCCAAATGAGATGCAAAATTTGCTCTCATCAGAAAAGAGGACTTTGGTCCACTGTGCTTTATTAAATCCAGAGTCAACGCAGCCGTCTACCAGGACATTTCCAGAGCACTTCATGCTTCCTTCAGCAGACAAGCTTTATGGAGATGCTGACTTAATTTTCCAGCAGGATTTGCACCTGCCCACACTGCCAAAAGAACCAAAACCTGGTTCAATGACCATGGTATCACTGTGTAATTACTGTGTGATTTCATGTAATATTCTAATTTTTTGAAATCCTGTTTTCGTGGGTTTTATGAGCTGGAAGCCCAAATTATGTACAAATAAACAACTAAATACTTGAAATCGTTTAAGTTGTGGGCCCTGAATCTATACTCTATGGAAGTTTAACGTTTTGAATGGAATTATGGAAATAAATAAACTTTTCCATGATATTCAAATTTTTTGGAAAGGGTCTGTATACATATATATACAGTATATACATGCAAATATTTCTTAAATGCATACATGCATATGTACACAGTACACACACATATATTATGTAAACACACTTTTATTTTGGATGTGATTAATCGTTGCTCAGGACTAATTTGAACAGTTGAAGGAAATGTCCTGCAAGTGCAGAATTACGGCCGAGAGGGTTGTGTTGTAGATGGTAGTTCACAATGTCCTTTTGTGAGTCATGAACAGTTCAAGTAAGCTTCAGCGTGGTGATTTGCCAGATGTCTATTTATGGACATGGCTTCTTCATTGTTCGTTTTAAGCATGTGTAGTAAATCTATTCATAGAAGACTGGCAGAGTTTCAAACGAACGGCATGCCACTTGCTTTTGTGTAAAAACATCGCAAGCTGAATTCCTGTTTTGTCGTTTACAGAGCAACATAGTGAAGAGTGAGCCTACACATTCTTTACAAAAAACTGTCCGAATGAACGCATCGCAGGGATGCTTTGATTCAACAGCCTGACAGTGGGCGGATGAGCTGGAGACTAAAGAAAGATCTCTCTCGCTTCTCTTCTACTACCTTTCAGATGCAATTCCCTGCGTCCTTCGGAGAGGCTCCATGATTTTTGCTGTATCATTAGTCATCCAAAAACACACAACCAATGCATTCAGTGCATCCTTCTGAAATTTAAAGGAGTACTTCACTTTTGACTCACCCCCATGTCATCCAAGATGTTCATGTCTTTCTTTCTTCAGTCGAAAAGAAATTAAGGTTTTTGAGGAAAACATTCCAGGATTTTTCTCCATATAGTGACTTCAATGGGGTCCAACGGGTTGAAGGTGTGAGTTTCAGTGCAGCTTCAAAGTCTCGACACGATCCAGACGAGGAATAAGGGTCTTATCTAGCAAAACAATCGGTCAATTTCAAATTTTTACAAATTTTTATTATCTACTTTTTAACCACAAATGCCGTCTTGTACTATCTCTGAGATGCATTACGTTGGAAAGGTCACGCGTGACGTCGTTAAACATCCAGGACACGTAAGGACCATTATAAACAATAAACTGACACAAATACATATAAATATGTGTCATTCAACATACAATAACTTTGAACGGTCCTCCTACTCCAAACTTGTAAACCCTGGGTTGGTACTTCCGACTACGTCACCTTTCCAACGTGATGCGTGGCGCATCTCAGAGTCAGAGATAGTACAAGACGGGCATTTGTGGTTAAAAAGTATATAATTGTATTTTTTAAAAAGAAAATGGCTGATCATTTCGCTAGATAAGACCCTTATTTATCGACTGGGATCGTGTCGAGACTTTGAATCTGCACTGAAACTCACATTTGCCGTTGGTTGCCATTGAAGTCCATTATACGGAGAAAAATCCTGGAATGTTTTCCTCAAAAACCTTCATTTCTTTTCGACTGAAGAGAGAAAGACATGGACATCTTGGATGACATGGGGGTGAGTCAATTATCAGCACATCTTTATTTGAAAGTGAACTACTCCTTTAATACAGAGAGTGGCTCTTGATAACCTGAGCGCTCATCAGCGAAGCTGTAGGTTTGATAATGAGTTTAATCGGAAAACAAAACAAATGATTTCAATGACATGCAGTTCTGTTAGAGCAGGGATTCTGACAACATTTTTTTTTTTTTGTCAACCCTTTCATCTAAAATATGTACTTAATACCCGAAGATTTTAAATTAATTATTATTTACAGAAAAATAACCTTTGCAAAAGATGGTTTGCGCTGGCTCAAGCTGTTAGTAAATCTGGCCCTTCATTTTTTTTTTATAAGCTTCTTATAAGCTTCTTTTATGTGATGTATACATCACATAAAAGCTGAATAAATAAGCTTTCCATTGATGTATGGTTTGTTATGATAGGACAATATTTGGCCGAGATACAACTATTGAAAATCTGGAATCTGAGGGTGCAAAAAAATAGAATTTTGCTGCATTCACTAACAAAAATATATTTTTTTACATATTTACGGTAGGAAATTTACAAAATATCTTCATGGAACATGATCTTTACTTAATATCCGAATGATTTTTGGCATAAAAGAAAAATAGAAAATTGTAACCCATAGAATGGGTTGGCTATTGCCACAAATATACCCGTGCGACTCGAGACTGGTTTTGTGATCCAGGGTCACATATATGCACTGGCTCATAAACAGAAAAACACTAAATCAGCTTTTCCTGCATCAGACTCGCAACAATTTACAGTATCACTGATCAATTTCACCACAACTTGCTTCCATTTCAAGCACAACAGCCATTAAACACCCTGAGACTGGAAGAGACAGTTGCTGAATCATTGTGTAACGCATAAACTGGTATTGCAGTCATAGTTATGTTTGCGTACAGTACCATTTACAAACTGCCTTTAACCTCTTCCACGTATAACGTCCCATTCAGACAGCGGGGGGCGGGGGGGGGGGGGGGGGGGGGGGGGAGTAAAGAGCCGTTTCCATAGAAACAGGGTAATCGTCTTTGTTTGGACGCAATCGACTATCTCTGCTGCTGCCGTGGCAACAGCAATGATGTCCACGCTTCTTGCGTGTGTGTGTATGTATGTGCGAGATTGCATGTGTTTGTGTGTCTGTAATGCGTGTGTGTGTGTGTGTGTGTGTGTGTGTGTGTATGTGCGAGATTGCATGTGTTTGTGTGTCTGTAATGCGTGTGTGAGCGTGTGGGTGGATGAGACATGCTGTTGTACGTGGATAGGCTACATACTCATAATAACCTGTCAGGAAAATCTGCTGTTAATCAAGCAATGCATGTGTAGAGATCATATATGATCACCAAAATTACATATTTAAAAGCTCTTTCCTTGAAAAGAAATTTCTTCATGCCTTAAAATATCTTGAATGTAACTCGACACCCTTGCCTCATTTAGTATGCGTGGTTCTATGAATATGCAAATGAGCCCCGCCTCCACTCACTCACTCAGCTCAGAGATCCACTGGTTGACGATCACACGTTGATCTGATTGGTTACAAGGTAGTTTGTGACGTCAGAAACACCAGCGATTTCAAAGCGTGTTTTTGAGACTGTCTTTGGTTCACTGCAGTTTTAAGGAGAAAATACACAAACTTTTGAAAGTGGGTTTCAATGCGCAACTTTTTGAAAAACATACCGTTAATCATCTTCATGTAAACTAAAAACCCGTGAATTTGTGAAAACGGTGAAGTCATGTGTATCACGTGTTCACTCTATAGGCGCAGTGTTTCTTTACAAAGTGACATCGCCATCTACTGGCCTGGCATGAATAATACTGTTTTTTGTTTTGTTTTTGTGGATTCGTGTGAACGAGGATCATTTTGACAATGTTGTCATCTATACGCAAAAAAATTCAAAGGAAAAACATTTCCGCTTTCAGTACATCATTGTGGTGTAAATGCACCCTAAGTTTCAACCTTAAAGGGATACTTCACCTCTGGAAAGATGAATGTGTATTTAAAATGGGTCATTTATGTAGAAGAAATGTGAAATTATTTAGGAATTTTGAGCTTTCTAGACTGAGAAAAGCCAAAAAATGTATTTTTGACTTATGCGGATGAAAGACAACAACTCCCAGAATGCACTTGCTTCGCTGCCCTAGGAGGCCACTCCCAAGCCACGCCTACCGGTAAGAGTGCGCAGTTAAACAACAAGGCTAGGCAACTAGTGAGTCTCCGTGACGAGTTTGCCAGGGATTTCGAGATCGCCCAAAATGTCCGGGATTCGGCTTTTGCGTTCTACAGTCGCCATTCATTATGTTTACTGTGGCGAGCAGGACGAGGCTGAGGGGCGCGGGAGAACGGCGCGAGGCCGGTGGCGTGATTACTGATGAGCGACACCTGTGAGACGCACTGGTCTTGCATCTCTCACGGAGGAGCGGAATTTTCTTAGCAATGTTAAAACGCACATCAACCGATCACTTGTTTAGCGTTCATGTAAACACTACATTCAGATTCACCAATCGGAATGAATTCAGTTAGATTGAAACAAAAGGTGTGCATGTAAACAATGAATGGTGACTGCAGAAAGCAAAAGCCGAATCCCGGACATTTTGGACGATCTCGACTGCCGGACATGTCCGGGAAAAAGAGGATGGTAACCCCTACTACTCAGCTTTCTCCACAGAGCAAGAGCCTGCTAGCTTAGCTTCCAAAAAAAGATGGCTGACACTGTTTGTACATTCTGTGAGTGAGATCCCTCTATGGGCGGGTTGAACACATGCGGGACAGCCCCTACTACTGGCTGTAGTCTTTAGCCTCTGGCCAAAAAATCCTCCGATGACGCAAAATGACGATTTTTGCGTCATCGGAGGATTTTTTCCAGACTAAAAATACATAAATCTCTCGTCTCAGGGGGACATGAGGGAGGAAAGCACGGTAATTCGAAAATACTACAGGTTTTCTACTAATACAAAGCTTAATGCTAAATCCTGAAGTGTCCCTTTAAGTAGATGTCACATTATGGAAGCAACACAGGTTGCGAGTGTTACATGTTGACTTTAAAGAGTTAAAAGTAAAAAAAAAAAAAACAAGCTTGTCATGATCTGCTTGCCTTTATGATTTCCATTTGATGTTATCAGACACTTATGTCCAAGTCAAATCTGGCACCTTCACCTTCAAGAATGTTTTTTTTTTTTTTTTGCCTACAGTCCTTTTTGAAGATGAACACACTGTGCTACATTACACTTTATGAGTTCTACGGAAAAACATAAAATCATACCGGTTTCAAACACGAGTCAGTATCTTAGGGGGCCAAAAGACTTCAAAACAAACACAATGCTGTATGATTTATGATGGGTGAAATGGTTTTAAATAGAAGGCAAACACCAAACTACTTTATTTCAATGCCTTGTTCTACTTCAGTGGCATGAGATCTTAACTCTATAAATCATACACAATCTAGCGCAAGCATGGTAAAGCACTTGATTGTTTGGCCTCATTAGAGACAGATGCATTGAGCAGTATTGCACAACAGTGCAGTGATACAGCTCTTGTTGTGTGCTAATTCTGTCCGAGAGGCTTTGTGGTCACTGTAATCCATGGTTTGGGTTTCATCATAAGACTCCAATGAAGCCGCCAGCTATTGCAGCAAATGTTCAGCGACTTTTAACCCAAGTTGTAGATTATGATCAAGAGAAAGGGTGAAGAAAGAGAAAAGGGCTTGAGATGGCAAGAAGTAAGAAAGACAGGTTGGCACACTAACAGCTACACCCTTAAAAAGAGCTGAAAGTTTTTTGGTTCCCCAATGAACCTTTCAGTGAACATTCTTAAAGGGGTGTTATAATGCCTTTTTCACAAGATATAAAATAAGTCTCTGATGTCCCCAGAGTGTGTGTGTGAAGTTTTAGCTCAAAATATCCCACAGATATTTTTATATAGCATGTTAAAATTGTCACTTTTTGAGGGTGAGCAAAAACGCACTGTTTTGTGTCTGTTCCTTTAAATGCAAATGAGCTACTGCTCCCGGCACAGGGGGCGGAGCTTCAACAGCTTGTGTCCTTTTACCTCACACACACATGCACTGAAAATTTCAAAAACGTTTAGCCTTTTATGTTCAAACCGGAGTCAGACAATGATGGAGAGACTCAAGAAGAAGTGACAACATGTAGAAGCAACAGGACATTTCTGAATGGTTAGTTGATGAATTTATGTAGCTGATGTGTAGTTATCTTCTAGTCATTGATTAGCATATTCTGTATTGATAATCTATAAATCGTGTTCAGGGGGCGGGGTTTATGTAAATTCTAGGGTTGGTGATGTCACTAACCCGGGAGGAATGTGGTGTAGTCTCTACCAGCCGTTTGTTGTAGTCCTTAAAAAGCCATTTCTTTAAAAGCAAATATCTCCCTTTGCTGTGAACTTTGAGTGTTGTAACTTTGCAGATGTTGTTTATGATCAAACAGCAACATTACACACTAACTAAAGGCCTGGCCACATTCCACCCATTGGCCCTTACCAATCATGGCCTCCTAATAATCCCCTTACATTGAATTGGCGCTATAACTCTCTCTCCACCTATAGCTGGTGTGTGGTGAGCGCACTGGCGCCGTTGTACTGTGGCTGCCATCGCATCATCCAAGTGGATGCTGCACACTGGTGGTGGTTGAGGAGAGATCCCCTGATATGATTGTAAAGCGCTTTGGGTGTACAGTAGTACATATGAAAGCGCTATATAAATGCCTCATTCATTCATTCATTCATTCATTCATTCACTAACTAAAGTTAGAGAAGTGAAATCATATTCAACCACCCCTTTAAAGTATCGGTTAAGCAATTATTTTCACAAAAAATAGCTGATGATCAGGGCCGATTATATCCTGTCAATCAAAAGGGGGCAAAAAAATATGTCAGACTGCAACTCGTACTGTGTGTGAAGAAAATGTCTCGTGTTGAATTTAGGGCCGTTGAGTTTAACGCGTCAATAACGCTTTAACGGTTAAAAAATTGTGACGTTAAAGAGGCTCTATTTGACCCTATGAATCATCCGTAGTTAAAGCCAGGGTTGCGGTTTTCCCAACTTCAAACATTATTTGTAGCACCTCCCATCCAATAATCGCAAAGAGCTTTTTGTGGTTACTTCTGTTAAGAAACAAAGTCTCAGCTTTCAAATTCTGTCCATTACATCACAAAATGTAATAAATAGCATTTTAATGCACTTAAATGTGACGTGACAGATCGCTGTAGTGCCTCAGTTCAAGCAGAGTCTTTTCTTCCACTTTAATACTTATATTAGTTATAACACGAAAACACATGCATGAACATCAAAAGGTTTGTTTAAAGATACTGAACAACTTACTGAAATGTATCATGTCTCATGTAATCCCTCATCGGTGTTTCAACCGCGGAAAGACGTCAGTAAAACAGCTTGTGAATAATATATCACTTAATGTTACATTTGCCTCAGGAAGGTTCTCCGATGTTCAATTCGTTAGTTAGCTATAAAAACACTTGAGGAGATTATTAACTATGAATTATATATGTATGTTTGAATAAATTTGTCATGAATGCAAGTAAATACCTAATGTGCAACAGAGTTGTATTCAAACACTATTATATCTGAAATTAAATAGCATGTGAATATAATAGTTTGGACTCTTTTGTTGATTTTAACCTCTAATATTATAGTAATGCACCAAATGAGAGGGTTTCCTGTATAGTTTACAGCATTAATTGGGAAAGTGTTTTGTTTCCTTACAAGAAAAACTATTGGGATCTGTAACGGTCACCAGCTGGAGTGCCCTTGAGAACACACTCCACAACACACTATTGTCATTCCCTTACAAACTACATCTCCCATAATTCTCTGCCTGGACTCATTTGTACTCATTGTTTTCACCTGTGTCTCATTATCTTCTTTAGCTCACCCCATATCCACCTTATTCCTGACAATCTTACTGCGTTTAGAATTATGGGTGGCACTTCCGGTTTGGGGAACTTCCATTCAAAAAGGCTGAAACTAATAATTTCAAATCATAAGGTTGCCCTACACTTAAAGCTGATCATCAGTTTGACTGGATGAGCTGTCAATTTTCCTTCATGATTTATTTTCAGACATCATGAGATATAATGTTATACTTGGTATTTTAACGTGACGTTATAACAAGAATATCTACAGCAAGAACTCTTTTCAGTCGCTGCTTTCTTTTCCTCGTGATTCTTTTCTTTTTTCCCTTTGCAATCCGCTGTAAAAGTATGAAAAAGGAACACATATACTGCACATCTGTGGTCTGTTCTGCCGAATTTAATTTACAATATAGTCCATTAATAATTCACTGGAATGCACGAAGAATCTCTCGTTGTTCTCCTCAAATCCTCACGTCTCTTTCCAGGTTTGTTTTCACAGGAAAATGCTATTTATAATCTGTCAAAATGACGGAAATCACTTTGAAATAGTATCACGTAATGCTGAAGTTAATGAACATTTTTGATTAAGGCATAGGGGTGTGCGATATGACGATTTTTGATCGTGGACGATTAAAATGTCTCCACGATCTGCTTTTTAAGAAATATCGTAGTATCGTGCATTCTATCAGTTGCTGTTCTGGCGCCTCTGTCCCAACATACTGAACAACGCGACGTATATTCACATAAAATATTAACGCAGCGGAATGGGACACTGCAGTTCACAAAAGTTAATAATTTGCATGTGCTTTAATGCCTTGTCGGTTAAACATTTAATTCGCGTGCTGAAGCGCTGTTCTAACGTGTGCGTTTCTCAGCGCGTACATGTGAAGCTCACATGCACTAAAAGCCTGTCTACCAGCGCCTGGATACTGGACTAATTTATCTTTCGAGTCTTATTGTGCTAATACTGTTAAATACACACAAGGTTTACATAAAGTCGGTTATGTCTAAAGTGAAATCAAACTTGAGAAAATTGAGAGAAAATCTGCTTGTCAAATGCGTGTATATTAGACGCGTCGCGCGCAGCTCTTAAAGAGACAGTAGTAATAGTAAACACGCTGCCGCTTGTCCTTAAAGACCCACTCCGATGAAAATCATGTTTTTCTAGGTGTTAACATGTTCTTGTGGTATTTTTCTGATGTTAGAGGACATATCTTGAGAAAAATAAGCTCAAAGTTGTATTTCTGAGTATTTCTGCATTCAAATGGCTGTGAATCAGTAGCAGACGCTAAAATGCCGGCTAAAATAGACTGGAGTTGTGACGTAGTAACTCCACTGGGCGGGGCCACAAGCTCATACTCCCCTCCGCCCCGCCCGCTCAGGTTCTGAGGAGTAGAGAAGACGATGGCGGATCAATACCTATGTGCGGTAGCGGGTTGCAATGCTAAGAGGAGAGATATTGGTATTAGCTTTCATGCTTTACCAAAACATGTTGCTGTGAGAGATGAATGGATTACGTTCCAGGGTTCCAGACTGTGACCATTTTTTGAGAATGTGCAAGTTAAAATTTTATGTGGTCGCATTTGTGCGAGAGTTATACTAGATCGCAACTTGTCTTTCGAAAATCATATTTCATATGTTACAAGAACAGCCTTTTTCCAACTTAGAAACATTGCTAAGCTACGTAATATGCTATCTGTCTTTGATGCTGAAAAGTTAGTTCATGCATTCATGACCTCGAGACTAGATTACTGTAATGCTTTATTAGCTGGTTGTCCTGCATCCTCAATAAACAAGCTACAGTTAGTCCAAAATGCCGCCGCTAGAGTTCTTACTAGGTCAAGAAAATATGATCATATAACACCAATTCTATCATCTCTACACTGGTTACCTATTAAGTTCCGTATCAATTACAAAGTATTACTAATGACCTATAAAGCCCTAAATGGTTTAGCTCCTGGGTATTTAACGGAACTTCTATCGCCCTACAATCCATCACGCTCTTTAAGATCACTAAATTCGAGGCTTCTGGTCATTCCTAGGATATCTAAGACCACTAAAGGAGGGAGGGCATTTTCACATTTAGCTCCTAAACTCTGGAATTGCCTTCCGGATATTGTTCGAGGCTCAGATTCGCTGTCCCAGTTTAAAACTAGATTAAAGACGCATCTCTTTAGCCAAGCATTCACATAATACTTACCTTTTATACTACAGTTGAATCAGATTGAATGCATTAATATTAGGAACAGCAGCTACGGTAATTATTTCCCATCCGCTTTTCTGTTGTTATCTCGGGACGCTAGTCCAGAGGTAAATAGAGTTCGTCAGCTCCAGTTTGTATCCAGCCTCTCATGGAAACTTCAGATGCAACACCCCAACACCCATGCAGAGACGACTCGAAGCCCGTGAGGAGATGACTCCACGCCCGTGAGGAGACGACTCGAAGCCGGCGATATGTTATGCCCTAAATTAATGCATGATTAACTAACTGTATTTTTCTATGTACATTTTTTTTGAAATGCACTTTCTGTAAAGCTGCTTTGAGACAATATGTATTGTGAAAAGCGCTATACAAATAAATTTGAATTGAATTTGAATTGAATTGAATTGCCGCTGGGTGTGAATTGTGCTAAATAAGTTGCCTTATCTTCTCTGAAAAGCGTTCCGGACATTCAGCTGACATAAAACAACACTTTAATTAAACGAAAAAAACTATCCAGTGATGAAATGTTTTCTGTGTTGACAGAAAGAAAGAAAGACAGAAAGAGGCTGTTGCTGCCTATGTATCTCGCTTCAGCCAACGGCTCCGCCCACAACGCAGAGGCGAATTGCTAATGAGCTACTGCCGCTCTGCTGAAGCAAAGTCCCAGAAAACGGCACAGGTTTTGTGATTTTGGCTAAAAACGACATAATCATCATTTAAAGACCACTGAGAATGTTTAAAAATAGCTCAAAATATGACCGGAGTGGGACTTTAAAGGGATAGTTCACCCAAAAATAAAAATTCTCTCATTATTTACGCACTCTAATGTTGTTCCAAACCTGTATTAATTTCCTTCTAATATTTTCTAATATTTTTCTAATATTAATCTTTTGAAGATTGTGGCTATCCAAACAGTAGCTGGTCCCCATTGACTTCCATAGGAGAAAAATATACTATGGAAGTCACTGGGGTACATCAACTGTTTAGTTACCCACATTCTTCCAAATAACTTTTATTTTCAACAGAAGAAAGAAATTTATTCGAGTTTAAAACAACTTGAGAGAGTAAATTATGACAATTTGAATTTTTAGGACAACTATCCCTTTAATGTTAATAAAACAACAAAATGCAAAGAGAAAATCACTCACTGCTCTTGACTGATAACTTTTAATAGTAGCTTTAATAAGTATCAATGTATAATTTATACAGTGAAGTCTATGTTTTGTTTTATTTTCATATTTGTTCATTTAATTACTTTCTTCAATGCTACTGTTAAATACACCTGTAGCTGAAAACATAAAGCACTGTTTATTTAATTTGTATATTAAGTTGTGTATGTGTAATGTGTATCTTTGATCTTAATATTTAATAACAAAGAAAATAATGACACATTTTTTTTATCTTCACCCCTGTCTGCCATTCTTTTTTATTTTATATTTTCTTACCTAAGGCTTTGTTTTTAAAATATGGACATTAGTTTGGCTGTAATGCTCAGTCACAAAATAGTAAAACCAACATAAAAAAGAATCGTGATAAAATCGTGAACCGTGATTTTCCTTTAAAAAATCGTGATATATTTTTGCCATATCGCCCACCCCTATTAAGGCACCATAAGTTACATAATACAGATATATATTACTACAGTGATATTTAACCCGTCCGTTATTGCTGTGGAAAGACTCACGCTTTTGGGGTTATTTGGTCTGTTGAAATACCTTGTTGATGCTTTTACACTTTTAAATTTCCTTTTAATGTTCGATGGTTGAAGGGTGAGTAGATTAATGTCATCTCAGTGTGACACTTCTTTAACGTATTGCGTTCATAGAGCGAGCCTTTTTCTCTGATTGTTTACAGCTTAACGGAAGTTACACCCATAATTCGTGCAAAGCGTCATGGGGCGTAGGAATAAGGTGGATAAGCCTGGTTTTCTCATTCATTTTCTGTGAAGTCTTGTTTTAGTGTTACACTGCAATTCTGAGCATTCTCCCTGGTTTCATGTCTCTTGGTTTTGGATTTCTTGCCTTTTCCGTGGATTACTCTTTTGCCCGTGTTCCCTGCCTTGTTGTGTTTGTTTGTATGGACTGCCTGCCTGTGTTTGACCTTGCCTGTACTTTGGATTACGTCTTTGGATTACCCTGTTCAATAAATACTGCATTTGGATCCTCAACCTTCGTGTCTCAGAGCAGTTCGTGACAGAATCGGTATGGGCAGATATTATTCTGAATAACTGGCTATCGGTATCAGCGGAGAAATTTAGTATCGGTGCATTTCTGTTGAAAGCGGCGCAGAAAGCAGAAGAAGAATGCATGCATGCTGGATGGGAAGGGATGATGCGGATGTTGTAAGGGCGGAAGAGGGGGATTCTTGCTTAAAGTAGCTCATTGTTCTTATATAACCATAGAGTGATTGCAGATGTGTTTTTTTACTGTTTTTGCAGCTGCAGCAGGCGTCTAAAAATAAACCGCATAAAAGCTTTATGACTGTACTGTTATGAAAAAAACATGAGTTGCTGACTTGAAGCCACGTCTATGGTAATGCCCGATGAAAGACGGTGGATCACATGCACATGCATGACGGATAACTCACAGCATGAGCACACAGAACTTTCACAATCCTTTAAAAAAGACTCCGCCTCTGAAATTACTTTCCTTTTCGACAATCCCTCGTTTTCTACCGAACTCCATTCTGGTGCGTAAAGGCGGACGCTGTGTAACGCATACGGTCCATTTGTAAATATTTAAATGGGAGAAGCTCAATATGGTGATTGTAGTTCGCCTAATGCCAGGTTCAGCCTACACATTATTTTTGTCTGTTAAAATACTTTTAATTTTAATAAAACAAGCTTTTAATTAACAATTTGGTTTGGCGTTTATTAAATACAGCTGTTATTGTATTTGTATTGTTTGTTTTTTTTTTACTGTAAAGCACTTTGTGACCCTTCTTTGTCTGTGAAAGGTGCAATATAAATAAACTTTACTTACTGTGTCAGATTGTGCTATTTTGACTAAATTCATTTCTGAAATAAGTCAGACTACACTTTTTTTTTTTTTTATCGACCAATCATGGCTTGCCATCTTTAAAGGAACACCGACTTTTTTGGGACTTTATCTTATTCAGCGTATCCCCCAGAGTTAGATAAGTCCACACACACCCTTCTCATCTCCATGCATGCTGTAACTCTGTCTGACGCACCCACCGCTAGCCTAGCTTAGCACAAAGACTGGAGGTAAATGGCTCCAGCTAGCATACTGCTCCCAATAAGTGACAAAATAACACCAACATTTTCCTATTTACATGTTGTGATTTGTATAGTCACAGTGTGTACAAATAACAAGGTCACATGACACAGCCATCTTCTAACTGTATACATACTGGGAACTATATTCTCAGAAGGCGAAGCACTGCTACTTGGGCGGAGTGATTTACAGCTGGAACTAGCGACTTCCGAAAACAAGAGCGTAAACAAACAATGTTTGTCAGATTTTCAAAGACGGTGTGCCTCCCTTTTGACACAACAAACCTCTTCCTCAACCCAATATTTACTACTTTACAATAGCGATCAGTGCGCCTAATGTGTGACTCCTGTGTGTCACTGTAATCGCCTTTACCTTGATTACAATTGTAATCCATCAAAACTTTACTAGCACGACTCTGATTGAAAACAAAGGAGCGGAAACATAAGAACATCTCTTGTCCAACCAGCTTCTTTTCGGTTTTTAAACTATTGTTCCCGCTATAATGTATTGACTTAAATTATTAAAGGGATACTTCACCGATTAGCATTAAGCTTTGTATCAGTAGAAACCCGGTAGTATTCTGGAATGACCGTGCTTCCCTCCCTCATGTCCCCCTGAGACCAGAGATTTCTGTATTGTGTGTCTGGAAAAAAACCTCTGATGACACAAAAATCATCATTTATCATCATCTGAGGCTTTTCTGTCCAGAGGCGAGAGACTCCAGCCAATAGGAGGAGCTCGTTCCGCATGTCTTCAACCCGCCCATAGGGGGATCCCACGATAAAACGCCGTCTGTTCAGTTTCGAGTCACTAGTAGCCTAGGTGTATCATTTCTCCCGACACTGCCCTCTGTAACCGGTAGGCGTGGTGTGGGCGTGGCCTCGTAGGGCAGTGAAGCAAGTGCATTCTGGGAGTTGTTGTCTTTCATCCACATGAGCCAAAAATACATTTTCTGGCTTTTCTCAGTCTAGAAGGCACCAACTTCTAAAATAATTTCACATTTCTACTACATAAATGACCCAATTTAAATACACATTCATCTTTCCAGCGGCGAAATATCCCTTTAATCATTAATTGATTGATTTAATGTTTTTTACTGCTCTGCATTCCTCCTCTGACATGATCTGGCGCCACACACTTTGAAAACCCACAAACCTTTCTTCCATTGCATAATTCCACCAACACCATCGGCTTTCTTTCGTTTCGCCATGTTTTAAAACAGTGAACGGAGGAGCTTCAGTGCTCTTATTGGTCAACGTCACAGATGTGAGGAAATTAAACATGCTAGTCTTTCTGTTGGGACATTGTGAAGCGTCGGTGTCGGTTATCGTCCACAATGACACGTTATACGAGATAAAACGGCCAATTCTTACGTTCCGACGGCCATTGTTGTTTACAAATCACCACAACACCCTATATCCAACGGATCATACTAAAATCATGCTAATATCATGTAGTCTGAACCCGGCTTACAGTTAAAATATTAAAGTCCCCCTGTAGTCATTAATATCATCCCTTAAAACTCATCTTTGATCACCAAAATTACATATTTAAAAGTTTTTCCTTCATGTCTTAAAATATCTTGAATGTAACTCGACACCCTTGCCTCATTTAGTATACGCGGTTCTATGAATATGCAAATGAGCCCCGCCTCCACTCACTCACTCAGCTCAGAGATCCACTGGCTGACGATCACACGTTGATCTGATTGGTTACAAGGTAGTTTGTGATGTCAGAAACACCAGCGATTTCAAAGCGTGTGTTTGAGACTGTCTTTGGTTCACTGCAGTTTTAAGGAGGAAATACTCAGCAATGCTGTCGACTTATGAATCTACACATGGTTTGTCTTAAAATATTAAAAACACCACATAGACACATAAACAACATTAAAAGCTGGATTTTCACCACAGGGGGACGTTAAAAATATTTTATAAAGGAATGCAAACAAATAATAAGGAATCAAATAAAGAAATAAGGAATCAGCTTATTGGCATTTGTCATATCAATTTTGATTATGGTTTAAAATCACTTTTTTTCAGGACCACTTTCTCAAATTCTATGATTTATGAAAGCAGAACACTTTTTTTATTTCCGCTGAATAAATGTAATTGGTCTAAACTATGGTTAATCCAAGTGTTCAACGCTGAAACTGACAGACTGTGCATAACATGTCAGAACAAATGCACTATAGAATTTATTAAAAAGCAACACGAATAAAATGCTCAAGCATGCCTAAAATAAAACACACCTGACATGTAGATAAACAGTCCTCATAATAGAGTCAAAAATTGCAAGTAATAAATGTTCAGTACTACAATAGTAGTCTGAGAGCTGTGGTTAAAGTTATTAGCATCATCATGAGAAGAAGTAACAGTGGATCATCAGCAACGAAACTGATTATTGTGTGTTTGTTTTGCACAACGTTAATCTCAGGCTCGTCATCTGAACGCTGTCTGATGGAGTTTATTAGAAATATTGCAGTATTAAGGGTTTCTTCGTCCCATAGTGAGAAGAAGAGCTGGATAAACACACACCCCTGAGCTGCACTGGGACCAGAGATCTTTCCGGTCAGCTGACGAGTAAATCAATACATGGACATATCAGTCCATCCTCCAGTGTGTGTGTGTGTGTGTGTGTGTGTGTGTGTGTCTCAAAGAGAGGCGATGCAAGCACACTGGATGGCACAAAATAAGTATGGAGCTTAACTTATGAATATTTCAGATTTGGGAGACTCCTGAGAGAGGGAACATGCCATTAATGGCCAGTCAGAATTATTTATTAGTTTAGACCACATAAAAGCAAACAGTTTAGGAAGATGTTGAGGGAACTAATCATTATATGATAGTTGAAATTCACCAATTTGTCAAGCTCATTGTCTCCGAACCAAAACTGTTTTAGTCGAACCATTACGTGAACCGCACTAATGGCAGACTGGTGTATCAGAAGCCCTGTGCAATATCCCTGATCATCCCCCCCTCACAAACACTCATCTGCCCAGCGGATGTCGAGAGATAGTGCAATTACACAATGATGAGGCGTTTTTCAGTAATGGACAGCATCCAGTCTTAGAGAGTAGCTGAGAGGAACGATGCACTTTCCTTTTCATTAAATGGCTGCAAGTTTATCAGCTCCAACCAAATCTTGACATGCAATGATTTACAAATCAATAGCCACGTTTTTTAAAACAAATGCTGTAGTAATGTTATTACATTATGTTAGGTTATACTTTATTTGGTAACACTTTATTTTACAGTGTCCTTGTTACATATGTTACATGTACTTACCATAGTAATAACAGTAAATTATGCATAATTACATGCAACTAACCCTCAACCAAACCCTAATCGTACCCTAACCCTATAGTATTGCTTATTATTACTCAGTACTTAAATATATAATTACACTGTAACAATGACACCTTAAAATAAAGTGTAACCCTTTATTTTAAGGTGGCGTTGTTACGTTGTACTCAAATAAGTACTGAGTAATGTTGATTAACTACATGTACGAGTTACGGTTAGGGTTTGGTGGTTTAGGGTTAGTTACTTGTAATTATGCATAATTGACTGTTATTACTATAGTAAGTACATGTAACTATGTCACCTTAAAATACAGTGTCATTTCATTACTTTTTAGATGTTATGAAAATAGCATATATATATTCCTCCTGTCAGATGACTTGTGCATATGGAAGCTTGCTTATGCCACCGAATAAAAAATAAGTCACAATTCTGACTTTTTTTCTCACAATTGTGAGCTTATATCATGCAATTCTGCAACAAATAAAAAAAAAAATGTATTCAGTGGCGGAAATTGACATTTTTTATCTCATAATAAATTACAGATTGTTAATTTCGTAGTAAAAACACATTGCATATATGGAGGACTAGTGACAAAATAAATAATTGTAATTTTTTGTATGATAAATATCTGCATTTTAAAACGTGAAATTTTTTTTATTGTCCATTTAAAAATGGATTTATTTCCATTCAATTATTAAATTGATAACTGATTTCATTGTATGTGTCACTCCTAGTGCTCCATATATATTGATATTTTAGGTAAAGATGTTTCACAATGATTCTGAACCGTTTTATTTTGATTACTTTCATTATTTCTTTTACTTTAGCTGTGGTGTCTAAAGTGTTTTACACTCGTTGCACTGATACACATGAATTAGGTGTGACCTCCAAAACTTCCATGACTGGAGATTGTGATTTTTTTTAAAACACTGGTTGAGGTTTTAAAACCACAAATCTCAGGGTTATCTAGTTCTTCCTTGCAATACGATCCAATCAACTTTCAGTGCAAACCTACGCCCTTGATGAAGAGAGAGAGAGAGAGAGAGAGAGAGAGAGAGAGAGGGGTTGGTGGTAACTTGTACCCTATTGGATGGAGGCTGATGGATGGATGAAATGCTGCATTATGGGCACTGCACCTTGGCACACGTTGCGACACGCCTAGTGAGAGCGAACCTGCAAAGCCGGAGAATGTGAATGTGCGAAACCCAAATGTAAATCGATGTGAGACAGAAGTCAGTGCTGCACGATAACAGCTTCTGAGACAAAAGAGAGAAGCGTTGGATCATCTGCATCCAACACCAGCATAATATCACACTTATGAATCACAAACCTCGTTAATAATGCATGCTTTCAGAGAAATTCTGCACTGAATCGGCATTCACTGGATGCATTGGCTATATCATTAATGTCTCTGGATTTGGGAGCTAAACTGTTATAATTCTGGCCATGCATGTGCTGTACTGAAGTGTCTATCTGATAGTCCAGTTCGCTCGGATCTTTGAAAGGCACCGCCCAGAAATCTGGATTCGCTGCATTATTGTCCTCATGCATTATTATACTCTATTTTAATGAATGACAGGCAGTGACACACAATATTCCCAAATCAGCCTCGTCATCATTACAGCAGGACTGTGACCTGTCAGTCGGTCCGGATCAACTTATATGGGCCTTTAGACTAAAGAACGTGCGCGCGCTCACTCGAATCGATTATGTCATCAATATAAGAACATTGAAAAGATTCATAAAAAGAAGAAAGAAAGAACGTGCACGCGCTCCCTCGAATCGATTATGAAAATCAGTGGAATTTCCAGTGGCAATGCGACGAATGCATTATTATATATCACTGGAAGATCCGCACGATATTGTGAGACAGTTCACTTCGCGTGATTATAACTATGTGAATAGCCAAATTATAAATGAATAATGCATGTGCAGAATATAATGCATAAGTTGCACTTACCGATTTCATGGCAGAAGCCATATCGTCATATCTCTCCGCCTGCTCGGCCAGCCGGGCTTTCTGGACCAGCTGCTCGCGGTCGACCATGTTTAAATCGCGCTTGGTTCGGGTGATATGGGTGT
The DNA here is from genome assembly GCA_021554675.1 of Leuciscus idus. Classification (NCBI taxonomy): domain Eukaryota; kingdom Metazoa; phylum Chordata; class Actinopteri; order Cypriniformes; family Leuciscidae; genus Leuciscus; species Leuciscus idus. The sequence continues at coordinate 48,731,970 of CM038624.1, read as the reverse complement.
ATTTAGTGGATATGCCGTGGGACACGCGCGAGCTCCTCTTGCCGCTGCAGCTGCTCGCTCTCTCTCACTCTCTCTCTCTCTCTGCGCGCGTGCCGATGCAACACGCCCCTCCCCTCCTTACGCTTTCACTGGATTGCGTCATCAGTTGTGAGGGGGGTGCAGTGACGTCAGGATCATGAGGGGTCTCGCGCGACACTGAATCGATCGAAAATTACTACAAAATGTAAGTGATATTGAAGTTATTGTTCTCTTTGTAAACAGCATCCTGAAACTGTAGTGCATATTTGTAAAATGTATTGCAGTATGTATAACTATATTATTAGTCCCAGAATAATGATAATAATGTTTTATTTTATTTTATTTGATGTTTGATTTTCTACAAAGTATTTTGCATCGCCGCTGAACTTTATACGTTTTTATGTAAATCTGTTATGATAGCGTACATGTTTGCACTGTTAAAGTTTCTTCTGATGTTTTTTTTCTTTTTTTTTTTTTTAAATAGACCAATAAAAAATTAATAGACAAATCATATTCAATCATATGTTATGGAAGCTTGTTTCCGCTACAAAACAAAACATTTTAAAAGATAATTGCGACTTTTTACGAGTTTACATCTCGCAATTCTGACTTTTTTTCTCGCAAAATTTTGCGACTTTATATCACGCATTTCTGACTTTATAACACATAATTGCGTGATATAAACTCACAATTGTGAGATATAAAGTCCAATTCTAAGGGAAAAAAAGACAGACTTTTTTTATTTTATATATTTTTTTACCTCAGAATATATCTCACAATTCTGACGTTATAACACGCAATTGCGACTTTATATCATACAATTCTGACTTCATATCTCGCAATTGTGACAAAAAAGTCAGAATTGTGAGATAAAAAGTCGCAATTATTATTATTTATTTATTATTCAGTGGCGGAAACAAGCTTCCATATATGTTTTTAAATATGTTATTTTGATGATTTTTTATTTTGGACTTTAAAATATCCGCGTCATCTGCAGCTCTTAATGTGGTGCTTTACGTCTATAGCGAGAGAGAGAAGCAACGCACACGGAGCGGAAAGAGCTTGAATGAAGCAAGTTTGGCTCTAGATACAAATATTAGAGGATATAGCTCTGATCATTACTGTCAGTAAACCACCCTGAGCGCTTGTGGTGTGAACTGTGAACCGATCCGCTGTTTTGACACGCTGCGCAATAGAAACTATAGAAACGGTAAAATGGCGCCGTACAATCTGTACAATCTCAATAATAAAAGGGTTGATTATTTATTTATTTAATTAATTTGGTTATTAGAATATTGAGAGTTGCAGTGTTACTTGCTAGCCTGAGTAAACTTGGGCTAATTGTCATAAAGTTACTCCAGTGAATATTTTTCATGCTTGTTTTATTTTTAAAAGTCATTTTCTGAGACACCCCCTTCTTGGCTACAGAAAGGCTATTAAAAAAAAAAAAAAAAAACTTTTCAAAAGACCCAGACTCCCATTATAACTAATATTAAAATACATCTATTACATATTCATTATACAATTTGAATATGTGAAATATAAAACACAGATGACGAAACTTTTATTATGTAGTAGAGCACCTGCTAGAAGAATAAATAATGTGCTGTTTTGTCTTAACAGGAGAACATTTCAGGAAACAACTTTAGTCCACCTTTAAGAATATATAATAGATTTATAGCACTTTATTTATGGGCAGAAAAAAAAAGGCAAAACATTTACTGGTCTTTTAATGATCTTTTTTATTCACAAATCACTGGTCAGGAATTGCACAAATTCTGTAGATATAGGCACAGAATAGCATTGAAACAGCTTGATTAGAGTTAGTGTTGATCCACTCAATGGCTTCACAGTTCAAGAGTATCTGAAAAATGCCTCCCAGTTCGTTTGAGTTTAATCTGAGACCAAATATTCACTATAGGGTTCAAATCTGGACTAAACATGAGCCTGATGGACTCGTTCTCAAGCCACTTCTTGGTTGTCTTTGCAGTGTGTGTGCAGTGTCTTGTTGAAAAATAACATCTCATCATTTCTCTTAAGATAACAACTTTTCATTTGTGGGAAACAAGCCATTCTGCAGTATTCTCCTGTACTCTGAAGCATTAAAGGACTTGTCTGTGGTAGAGATGCATGTATTATTATATTTCTCAGCAGATTTCCGAAGACGCTCGTGTTTCATTGTGATTCATCTCATATTCAGCCAAAAACTTCATTCTGTCTTTGATGTTTTTCTGGCTTTTTAAGTAGTGCACTGGATTAAATTTAGTTAATTTCCTGACCAATAATTTGTGGTTATTAAATTAAAAGCTTAGTGTTTAGCCCTTCTTCTTTTTCTTTTGCCCAAGAGTGTATATTGACAAAAAAAAAAAAGTTGAAAGTCTGTACAGTGAAAAAAAAAAAAGTGACATTATAAACATTTTCTATTTTTCTTTTACTTTAGGTTTACCAAATGTTTATTTATATATTATATATAAAAATCTCAACATCATTTTTGGCCTACATTTCTTTCCTATCTTAATATACTATTATGCAAATTAGGCCAATGACATGGTTTAGTTTCCTCAATACAAATGCAATATTACTTTTATCCCATTAATTTTCATTCTGTTAATCTATTCACAAATGATGGAACAGAGAAAAAAGAAAAGAAAAAAAGACAGAAAGAAAGAAAGAAAATGAAAACATTTTTTAGCATTGAAACCATTATTTTTTCAATAATAAATCAAACCAATCAAAATGGACCTGAGATTTTTTTTTTTTTGATTCTGAGCAGACCAATTCAGACAAATATTTTTGAATAACGAATGATGTTTTGACATTCAATAAAATGTTAAAGATATTCAGATACACTTTAGACTTTACAGTAGGATATGCAACAAAATTTATCTTCAAAACAGAATTTTTTTACGTTTACGTCTAGCATTCAGTTCCACTTTAAGTATCATCAGTTTTTGTCTGGCATAATAAATTTGGTGCTTGCAGTCGATATCAAAACGCCTAAAGAGAGGAGAGTCTAAAACTTTGGTTTCCACTGTATATCAATAGCCTCACCTTATTTATTCACCTATGTGTACACGTTCGTATAGTTTATAAAGTGCATAATTCGAATTTTCATTCATAATATTTATTACAGTTATTTATATAACAGTAGTAGCATAACTTATTTTTCATTGTTTCACACCCAAATAACTATTTCATCTTTAAAATCTATTATTCAGGGTTGGCGTGAGGTGTTATGTACAAAATTTATACAAGTCCTGTAGTCAATGCTATTCCTATCCCCTCCCTATTGGATCAGGCTGGTGGGCGTGGCTTGAGGTGGGCGGAGTCATTGGAGTGAACATGTGACGCTGGCGTCCTCTGAATGGTCACAGTTGTGGACGTTCCATGCTATGTGAGAGCACCGAATGAGAGTATCTTCTGTGCCTGTGCATTTCAGATTGTCCAGGTGGATTGTGCCACGACCGGGACCGAAGTAGGCCAGTACCTGTGCGGATCTAGGCAGCCCGCAGCCCATCTGCCTACACACCACCTTAGCATCTGTAAGATCCCAAGCGTCATCACACACCGTACCCCATTCCCCTCTCAGGTACATCTCCACTCGGCCCTCGCAGCGGTGCAGGCCTCCCACGAGCCTGATGGTAGCTTGAGGAGAGAAAGAGAGAGAGCTGGATAAGATGCGTGTTTGTTCAAACCAAGCGACAACCTTCCGGTCTCTCTCTTGAAACCAATTCGGGAGTGACTTAAACTGCAGTTCATCGACTGGCCACTAGAGACCGGCTGCAGAAGAGAGTCAATCCCATAGACCTCCATGTTAAAATGCCCAACTTTACAGCAGAAATAAATGTGTTTACAGCCTGGTGCAAAAAGTGGCTTTGGTCTATATAGCTAATTTTGCCCTTCATGACGACTGTGAGGGGCGTGAATTTTTTTATAACTCATCCGTTTAAATTATATTAAGCCTTAAAGTTCTGCATAATTAAGGGGCGTGGCCACTTGAGTGACAGGTGGAATGCCGCTGATGTCACTACTAGCCGTTTGTCTGCTGTCTGTTAGCGTCACGTCACCTCAGCTAATTGCGACTCTTTGCCCATTTTCTGTTATCCGGGAGTGACGTGCTGCCAAGATGGCGACGGCTAGCTCCGCCCACTTTGGGCTTCAAAAATACTCTTCAGAAACCATCGGGTGACTTCGCGGACACTACGTCCATATTTTTTTTACAGTCTATGGTTCAAATACTATTCAGTAAGTGAAAATAGAAAGTAGAGACTGGAAACTTTGAGGGATGGTTGTACCCATCCCGTCTACAATGTCACCGAGGCTCGCCCCAATTGGCCAGACGGTGGCGCTACAGCAATAAAAAGTAGGAAAACGCTCATAACTCGAAATTTTGGATTATTTGAAAAAACTACTTTTGCAAACTAGTCCTTGGTTTTTCGCCCGATTGGAGTTAAACCAATTCAGAAAGTTTCTCTGGAGTCTGATTGTCAATAATTATCGGGAAAAAAGTCATAATTTCGATTCATGGTCGCGGCAGGACACCAAAACGTTTGTAGAGGGCGGGGCTGCTTTTACTAAAATGGCTTTAACTCTTGAAAGGAATGAGATATTTTCACCAAACTCAGAACACGTATGTATGGGCTTAATCTGAGGTCACAGTAACAAAATCTCAGTGATTAGCCACTTGATGGCGCTATAACAGGAAAAAAAAATTAAAACGGCTGTAACTCGCAACCGTTAGTCCGATTGACTTGAAAATTGGCATGTAGTGTCTTTGTCCAGGGTGCCATGAGGACATTTGCGTATCTCGAAAAACATGGCCGAAATCGGCCAATGAAGTTTGGTTAGGATCTTGGTTAATTGATCGGCACAAAATTCTGTGGGCTAATGTGTTTTACGCCTCAGTAATCACGCGGAGTTTCACACATACACACAATATGCATATCATATGTTAGACCTCCTCATTCTGAACAACTTTGCTTCAAGAACCACTGCTGTCAATCAAATAATTCAAATATTTAAAAAAAAACTAGAACTGCGAACTAGTCCTAGGTTTTTCGCTCAACCTCAATAAAACCAATTCATAATTCAATTATCTAGACTCTCTAGGTCAATAATTATACTTTTTTATTTAACTTTGCCCTTTGGGATAGCTATAACAAGCTCATTTAGAAAAGGGTCGTGGCGAAATATACTCAAGAGCCTATAAATCCTAAACGAAAACTCAGCATTTCCCAAAATTAGGTGAGAACATGCAACATATGATTCTAAAGAAGCATGCAAACCTTTATAGAGTACGGAGCATAGGTGGTGCTATAACTGTTAAAAAACATATATTTCCTTAGTAAATTGACTATATTGGATGTAAATGGTCTTTTCCATCTATGATCTAGAATCTAGATGGTTACAGGCTTGCTTAATAAAACATCTTTTTACTAATGTGCTTAAACTTAAAGTGCTTAAGAATTAACCCCGATAATTGCTGCTCAAAACTATATTAAATATAAAATACTAACATAATTTTGGCCCAAATTTCTTTCCAAGCTTATAAAATAACCACCTAATATAATAAAGGGGTTATGCAATTAGGCCAGTGATATGGTTTCCCATTATGGGCTCCATTCATGAGCACAACATCTAATGGACACATAAATCAGTGTGCTTCCATACTCTGCGCTTGTGGATGTAGAATGTTTCTGAAATGTCTTTGAGGATGTCACCTTCGGTGTGCTTACCTTCCGCTGGTGTCGTGGTTGTAGTTGCAGTCGTAGTTGTAGTAAGTCCCTCTGTTATCCCTACGCCAAAGTCTCTTCCTAATACCTCAAATTCCAAAGGCGCTGAAAAACAGAAAACACAAAAACTTACATTAGAAGATTAGGTTAAATTATTCTGGTTAACTTTCGTTGACTGTGACTGAATAAACTCTTTTAATGAACCACTAACTTGTGGTTCTCGTTCAAGAATGTAAATACATTTTTTGAAGTTGTAGAAACAAAGATAATTGGAGTATGTTATACAAGAAAATAATATTTCAGTCTTTCTACTTTAAAATTGCACTTTGTAATTATTTGTGAAATATTTATGAGTGAAATATTTCAGAGAAAATACTACAATACTTTTTTTGTGTGTGTGTGTATGAGAGTGCTCTAAATGTTGACACTTTTTGTATCTTTACCTCATGTTTATTTTAGTCTTTCCCTGTTCTCTTAAATGCTCATCTATTAGACACAGGCATGCATATATTAATGCGTTAGTGATGCACGTGGCCTGTACGGAGGTCGACTTTCCCTGTGGGTCTGTGCTGACGATGATGTGCTCTGACGGGCCTCTTTATTTCTCATGCAGATATGGCCAACTGTCATACAGAGGATGTTGCTGATTGCAAATGCTGATCTTGAGTCAGTTTTGTGATTTCCCGTTTGTTTACTTTGGGATTTCAAAAAGAGACAGTGGCCACATAAATGTAAAATGGATGTTAGTTTGTATGTTGTAGTTTGAGAGCATTGGTAATTGAAGTAGCAGTGATATACGGATGTGCAGGTGTGTGTGTGTTCTTAGTGAAATGCTGGTGTAGTGAATTTTGTTTGTGTGCATAGACTGACCTTTGAATATACAGTTGTAATCAAAATTGTTCAACCCCCACAGCAAAATTTACAGACTTTCAGCTGTATGCAATGAACAAATCAAACAAAAGTAATTAAAGGTGCTCTAAGTGATGTCACGCGTTTTTTAGGCCGAAACCTTTTTTGTCACATACAGCAAACATCTCCTCACTATCCGCTCGCTGCCTGTCCCCTGAATACACTGTAAAAAAACGTGGTCTCTGTAGACAGCCCAGGCTCCACAAACGGCAACAAAAACAAACTGGCCCAGCCTGGACCACGAAACATAACAAACAGTGTTCCAGCCAATAACCGACAAGAATGATTTGGGGGTGGGTGTTGGGGGGTTAGTGCGCGTGCACATGAAGGGGGGTGTGGGGGGTTGAGGAGAGAAAAGCATGAAGAGGGAAGTTAGCTAGAGGAGAGACGTCCTAGACAACGACAACGACTAACGTTAGAATTATATTCTCTTGAATTTTGATATGGCCGACACACGACCAAAGAGATGACGTTCCGATGAACAAATAGCAAAGAAAAGGGAAAACAATACTTTGAACGTCAACAAGAATGGCCGTCACCCAACATCGCTTAGAGCACCTTTAAAATAGCTCAAACAAATGTTTCAAGTGGTTTCCCC
>CM038624.1:48612213-48719713 GCA_021554675.1 Leuciscus idus | reverse complement strand
AGTGTAATATTTCAGTTCAATATTGCAAAATGAAAGCATTTCACTGGTGTTTTCAAACTTTAGGACTCTTAGTGCATCAGCTTTGTGAAGTGAGCAGTATACCTGTGAGAGATGCCGTACCCACCTGAGCAGATGGCACCAGCGTCCTCATGATGCCCGCAGTTATTCACTCCCCAGCCCAGGCTGTAACAGCTGGTCAGACCGCCCTCATGCCCGTTACAGTTGACGTTATCCAGCAGGATCCGGCCCGTGCCGTAGCCGAAGTAAGAGTTGGTGGGAGCGGCGAGTGCTTGTCCACAGCTGATCTGCTGACACACGACTGACGCGTCTGCCAGGCTCCAGTCATCGTCACACACCGTTCCCCAGCTGCCCTGGTAGTAGATCTCCACCCGACCCTGACAGCGGTCCGCCGTGCCGGCCAGGCGTACGACCCCGTCTCCTACAGCAGAGCAACGTCAGGCAAGCTCACACACTCTCTCTGATGCAGGACCAGGTTCAATGCAACATTTACAGTTTTTTACAATTCCTAACACACAATTTTGCAAACTAGGCTGGTTTTGTCAAAATACTGAACATGATTCACAAAACCACACACCCAAAACTGCAAAATACTGAATATATCCTGCAAAATGAAGCAGTGCAACCAAAACTACACATAGCATTATCAAAATCAAACTTTTGCATGAAATGGCGCACACTTCATTCATATTAGCAGATTTGTGTCTCCCCAACGGGGTCATCCCTATGTTCCCACGGCCCTATGTTCCCACATTTCTAAGAATTTTTTTTTTACTGAAAATTTTGAAAATTTAGGCCCTATGTTCCCACAACCATATGTTCCCACAGCCCTATGTTCCCACAGCCCTGTGTTCCCACAACCATATGTTCCCACAGCCCTATGTTCCCACAGTATGTTCTCTCAAGATTTTTCTAATTTCAAAGATTTTTCTGAAAATGAAACTCTAAGTCAAGTCATTTTTATACCGCATTTAACTAATTAAGTCCCCTATGAAGGGTGCAGTAGGTTTTAGTGCTTGTGCTGGTACAGGGATAGCCCAATTACATCCCAGACAAGTCTCCCTCCTGTGAGGGGTAGGTTTAGGGTTAGGGTTAGGGTTAGGGTTAGGTTTGAGTTAGGGTTAGAAATGGGGACATGATGGAACATAGGGCTGTGGGAACATAAGGCTGAGGGAACATAGGGCTGTGGGAACATAGGCATGCTCCCTAACCAACTACACACTGTTGGGCGTAATGAAGAGCACTCTCATCTTTAGCATGCTTTGCCATAATACTAAAATAGTTCAAATTGTAGAAAATTCTTCAGATTGTTCACATGCACAGAAATATTTTGCAGATACACACACACATGCTGTTGGAACATAATTTTTTTTTATTTTTCACCAAACAAGCAGAAATATTTACACTGGACTGAACACAAATATACTCACAAAAAACAGAAAACTGAAAAATACTGAAGTGTTAACAGTTAAGCATTGAGGAGTTTGGTCAGGTGACACATGTTGTAGTGATCCAACGCCGGATACTCTTAAAGGTTACGTCCGTGGATCACGGCTGAACGCGTCTTCTCCACACTCACTTACAAACAAACATTTTTTTTCGCCTATCATGCGTCTACTCTACACCCCTACCACTAAAAAAAACCCGGATTATATCCAAGACTTCAGTCATAAATTAGTATTAATATTGATAGCATCACTGGTAGCTTCGTTGCTAACTCACTGTCCATCTGTTAAAATGGCGAATATATCAGATGTAAGTAGTCTACCTTTTGGTGCAGGTGAGAACACATTTGAGCTGCACGCACTGCAGTCTGAGCTGGAAGCTGTTGAGAAACAGATCCACGACCTTTTATTGAGACAGGCCGAGCTGAGAGACCGGTGTTTGGCTCTTGAAACATCACGCGCCGATGCACACAAATCAGTGTTTAACGTTACTAACCCGCTGACTCCGACCGCGTCTACTCCGTGCGTTCCTCAGCATCGGTCGCGATCAGCCATGGTCTCGTTCACTCCGGCTCCAACACGCCACCACGAAGCCTGGGTGGTTCCGCAGCGGAAGACGCGAGTCAGGTTTAGACCAAGACTTTCTCCGACCCTCCCGGTTTTCGAGTTATCCACACAAAACCGCTTCTCCCCTCTACGCGAAACAGAACGCGATGCTGTGATCATCGGCGATTCCATCGTTCGGCACGTACACGCTACGTTAGGTAAAAGTAAGGTGCACAGTCACTGCTTTCCTGGTGCTCGTGTTTCTGAAATTGCTGCTCGCGTTCCCGAGATCCTGAACGGTGACGAGCGCGTCGGAACTGTGGTCCTGCACGCGGGAGTGAACGACATCAGGCTGCGCCAGACGGAGGTTCTGAAGAAAGACTTCAGGAATCTGATCGATACGGTACGCAGCACATCGCCTGAAACAACGATCATTGTGTCAGGACCGCTTCCCACGTACCGACTAGGGCATGAAAAGTTCAGCAGATTATTTGCGCTAAATGAATGGTTAATGTCATGGTGCAATGAGCAGAAACTGCTCTTTGTAAATAATTGGAATCTGTTTTGGGAGCGTCCTAGGCTTTTCCGTGCTGATGGCTTACACCCAAGCAGATTCGGAGCGGATCTTCTGTCGGATAACATCTCCAAAATGTTAAATACCCTTTGACTAGTAACCAAAAGTCCAAATCATAGTCTCTGCTGCACCAATTTAACTGATATAAATACTAGTGTAGAACATTGCATAGAAACCGTGTCTATTCCTCGTTTAGTGAGATCAAATAATAAATCTACTGCAGGATCTAGGAAAAATCTAATTGTTATTAAAACAGAAAATGTTGCTATTAGTAAACAAAAACTATTTCTAAAGCTAGGTCTTCTAAACATTAGATCACTCACACCTAAGGCAGTTATTGTAAATGAAATAGTCACAGATAATAGCTTCGATGTACTTTGTCTTACTGAAACCTGGCTTAAACCAAATTATTATTTCGGTCTAAATGAGTCTACTCCATCTGGATACTGTTATAAGCATGAGCCCCGTCTGATTGGTCGTGGCGGCGGTGTTGCAACCATCTATAGAGATATTTTCAATGTTACTCAGAAAACGGGTTATAAGTTTATTTCATTTGAAGTACTTGTACTAAATGTTACGCTCTTAGATGTTAGAAAAACATCCCTATTATCTCTAGCCTTGGCTACCGTATATAGACCGCCAGGGCCTTACGCTGATTTCCTAAAAGAGTTTGCAGATTTTCTCTCAGACCTATTAGTCAATGTCGATAAAGCATTAATTGTTGGAGATTTTAACATACACGTAGATAATCCAAATGATGCGTTAGGGGCTGCGTTTACAGATTTATTAAATTCATTTGGGGTCAAGCAAAACGTCACTGGACCAACTCATCGTCTTAATCATACACTCGATTTAATTATATCACATGGACTCCGATCCAACCGATATAGATATCATTCCACAAAGTGATGATGTCACTGATCACTACATGGTAACTTGCATATTACGTACTGCTGTAATATGTCATGCGGCGCCGCGTTATCAACCAGGCAGAACAATCCTCCCATCCACCATAGATAATTTCTCAAATTGCTTATCTAATCTGTCTCAGCTGCTGCCTGAACCCAAACAAACAGATGAACTAGAAGAACTAACTAGCACTATGAGCACCATTCTCTCTAGAACATTGGATGTGGTTGCACCTATTAAATTAAAAAAGGTCAGAGAGAAAATTAAAGCACCATGGTACAACAATACTACGCATGTTTTAAAGAGAGAAACCCGTATTTTAGAGCGTAAATGGAAACAAACTAATTTAGAGGTCTTTAGAATCGCGTGGAAAGACAGTATGTCACGTTATAAAAAGGCCCTAAAAGCGGCCAGGGCTGAGCACCTCCGCAAACTAATAGAAAACAACTAAAACAATCCAAGGTTTTTATTTAACACCGTGGCTAGACTAACAAATAAACAGACGTCACCCGAACAAAATATCCCGTTACAGTTCAGTAGTAATGATTTCATGAACTTCTTCACTGAGAAAATAGAAAGCATCAGAACCACAATTGTAAACGTTCAATCTTCAATTGCGCCTTATAATTCAGCTTCAATTATCACCCCGCAAGAACAATTACAGTGCTTTACAACTATAGAACAAAAAGAGTTAAATAAACTTATCACTTCATCTAAAACAACAACATGTTTATTAGATCCTATACCAACTAAACTACTGAAAGAAGTGTTACCTGTAGTGGAAGAGCCTCTCCTCAATATTATTAACTCGTCTTTATCTTTAGGTCATGTTCCAAGAACATTTAAACTGGCAGTTATAAAACCTCTCATTAAGAAACCACAATTAGATCATAATAATCTAGCAAATTATAGACCCATTTCAAATCTTCCATTTATGTCTAAAATATTAGAAAAAGTGGTGTCCGCTCAACTGGGCTCTTTCTTGCAACAAAATGATATCTATGAAAAGTTTCAGTCTGGATTCAGACCGCATCATAGCACTGAAACTGTGCTCGTTAAAATCACAAATGATTTACTTTTAGCTTCTGACCAAGGCTGTATCTCAATACTAGTTTTACTTGATCTTTACTTGATCTGCGTTCGATACTATAGATCATACATTACTCTTAGATCGACTACAAAATTATACTGGTGTTCAAGGACAAGCATTAAGCTGGTTCAAATCATACCTATCTGACCGCTACCATTTTGTCTATTTAAATGGAGAAAAATCGATCATAACTCCAGTAAACTATGGAGTGCCACAGGGATCTGTGTTAGGCCCTCTGTTATTCTCAATATATATGATGCCACTTGGAAATATTATAAGGAAACATGGAATTAGTTTCCATTGTTATGCTGATGACACTCAAATATATATTTCATCACGGCTGGATGAAAACGCTAAATTATACAAATTGACAGAGTGTGTTAAAGATATAAAAGATTGGATGACGCGTCATTTTCTTTTATTAAATCCAGACAAGACAGAGGTAATACTTATCGGTTCAAAAAACCGCCCACAAAACCTCGCACAATACAACTTTAACATCATAGGATGTCCTGTTACTTTATCCTCTACAGTAAAAGACCTGGGTGTTATACTCGATTGCAACCTGTCTTTTGAAAATCATATTTCATATGTTACAAAAACAGCCTTTTTCCACCTTAGAAACATTGCTAAGCTACGTAATATGCTATCAGTTTCTGATGCAGAAAAGTTAGTTCATGCATTCATGACCTCGAGACTGGATTACTGTAATGCTTTATTAGCTGGTTGTCCTGCATCCTCAATAAACAAGCTACAGTTAGTCCAAAATGCCGCCGCTAGAGTTCTTACTAGATCAAGAAAATATGATCATATAACACCGATTTTATCATCACTGCATTGGTTACCTATAAAGTTCCGTATTAATTACAAGGTATTGCTACTGACTTATAAAGCCCTAAACGGCTTAGCTCCAGTCTATTTAACGGATCTTCTATCGCCCTATAATCCATCGCGCTCTTTAAGATCACTAAATTCAAGGCTTTTGGTCATACCTAGGATATCCAGAACCACCAAAGGAGGGAGAGCATTTTCACATTTGGCTCCAAAACTCTGGAATAGTCTTCCTGATACTGTTCGTTGCTCAGACTCGCTCTCCCAGTTTAAAACTAGATTAAAGTCGCATCTCTTCAGCCAGGCATTCATATAATCCTACAGTTCAAACTACAATCCGGCCTCTAGCTCATAAATGCCAGAGGAGAACTGGCCCCCGACTGAGCCTGGGTTCTCCCAAGGTTTTTTTTTTCTCCATTAGGTCACCTGATGGAGTTTTAGGACACCATTAGGTCACTTGATGGAGTTTTTCGGTTCCTTGCCACTGTTGCCTTTGGCTTGCTCAGTTGGGGATATTTTGGGGATATTTAATTTAATTTTATCAATCAATAAATTCCTCTTGAAACAAACTTTGTTGTATTATTTTAATTTAATACTGTGAAGCTGCTTTGATACAATCTGTATTGTGAAAAGCGCTATACAAATATACTTGACTTGACTTGACTCGAGATATGAGTCAAGTATATGACATGTGTCGGCCAATCAGATCATGGAGTGTCATTTTGAATGGCAGTGTTTTGAAATAGCAATCATGTGACTTTATGTCAGATTGGTGTGTGTTATGTAGAGAACCGTGTTCAGTGTGTTTAAAAAGTGCCATTTTGAATCGCAAAATGTGTGTAAAGCAGAAAATGTGTTCAGACTTCTGTAGACTTGAGAAGAGGTTTTGCTCTGTGTGTTTGAGTGTAAATAAGTGTGCTGTGCATGTCAGTTTAGTGTGTTAGCAACTGTAAAAAAACTGTAAAATGACTGACAACTGTGGAGGATTTGATGTGTAACTCGAGAAATACACCATTTTGGAAAACAAATCGTTCTTGTTTTGAAGTAAGAAGAAACATGAAGCCCTGGTTTCACAGACGAGGCTTAAAATAATCCCAGACTCAAATGCATGTTTGAGTTGTTTTAACTGAAAGCATGTCTTTAATTACGTCGGTGTCGTTGTTTTGTGAGATACACACCAGTAATGTTGTTTTCTAAGGCACGATTAATAAAGCTTAAATGTCCTAATTGAACTAAGGCCTAATCCTGGCTTAATCTAAGTTCTGTTTGTGAAACCAGGCCTAATATTAATAATTCATGCATCAAATGTTAATTCCGAAAAAATTATTATAAAAATATTTTTTTAAGAAATCTTTTGACAAAATATAAAAAAGTTTGCCTAGTGTGTTTGTGTATCATATAAGCCTATTGTGTGTGTGTGTGTGTGTGTGTGTGTGTGTGTGTGTGTGTGTTTGAGAGAGAGCGAGAGAGAGAGAGAGAGAGAGAGTATGTGTGCTTGTGTGTATAAAAGGTTGTCACATTGTTTGTGTGTGTGTGTGTGTGTGTGTGTGTGTGTGTGTGTGTGTGTGTGTGTGTGTGTGTGTGTGTGTGTGTGTGTGTCATATTTGATACACCAGGCTTTGATGGCTCATATATAGTGAGAATATGGAGGGAAAAACGTATTTAGAGACTCAAAAAGAGCAAAAATATTCAATTTTGGTGCAGATGCTGATATTTCTATGGCCAAAAAGAAAAACTGATGCTTGTAATGTAAATCAATGAGATCTTTATAAAAGTATAAAGCATATACTTACATTATATGCATATAAATATAAATATCTGCCAATAATATGTCTTAATATTATTCATTTTATGTAATAATATTAGTTTTATGATCAAAGCGCGGTAGTTTTAAAACATATAATGCAATGGAATACAATAATGACTGAGAGATGAACAAATAAACATTCCTCAAAAGCCAAACATCATATTTTTGATACTCGCATTTGAACATGATTTATGATGTATGGATAAGCAAGTTAGCGTAAGTTGCTTCAGTCCAGTAAATGTTCAACTATTAAAATATAATAGTTATACTTACATGTACAGCTTTAAATATTCTACGTGGATGTCATGGCTATTTCTGTGCATATTGACTTCGCTGTTATTGTTATTGGGCTACGGTTTCAAGCAAACACACGCTGATATTTCTCATATTGTTTTATTGAGCGATGCTGAAAGCCATTCTCATATTGCCAGAGGAACAAAGACTCAAGCGATGATTCCATACCATTAAACTCCCCAAACACATTCCCATAAGGCTTTGCTGCTTTCTTTAGCCACATATGAACTACATGTAGATATGGGTGCAGCTCTGATGACTGAACCAGGACATGACAAACAAAGACAGGATGAACACAATCTCCTCAGAAACCCTTCCGCTCTCATCTTTACTTCATCTGGGATCAGTCATGACTATAATCAGCGTTATTGCTAAAACGGCAACACTTTAAAATAAGGTCTCATTTGTTAGCATTAGTTAATGCATTAACTAACATGAACTAACAAAATTACAGTTTGTTAATGCTAGTTAATAAAAATACAGTCGTTAATTGTTTGTTCATGTTCACAGTGCATTAACTAATGTTAACAAATAAAATTTTTGATTTTATGTAAATAAAATATTTTAATAAATGTTGAAATTGACATAAACTAAGATTAATAAATGCTGTAGAAGTGCAGTTCATTCTTAGTTCATGTTAATTAAAGTAGTTTACTAATGCTCACTAATGAACCTTATTTTAAAGTGTTACCAATGAAACAAAAAACCAAGCATAAAAAAATAAATGTTTACTGAAATAAAAAAATGTAAATAAAAAAAACTTTTCAAAGTTGCTTTGAACATTTCTTGTTTTCATTTAGTTCAACTTAATAAGCTGAAATAGCTCAAACTTAAAGAAAATTAATAAAAACTATATGGACGTGTTTAAAAGAGACAATAAACATGACAAAAACACAACAAAATTACTATAACGAACTAAAACGAAAATTAAAAAAGATATTAAAAATAAAAATAATCTCTATTAAAATATCACTGACTATAATGAGACACTGCACATTAGTTTTGATTCAGAACTTTTGTGTCACTTTTTCTCTAAAAAGGCCCTAAAATGTAACATTTTAGGTTATTCACTAATATGCAGCACATCATACACGTCTTAATATATTGAATAAAATATTAAGAATGAATTTAATTTAATTATTAAAACAAATATAAATCATAAACTTAATATTTAAAGTATTAATCAACAAATCACAATGAAGTAAAATATGAAGGTGAATTTTAAATCATTTCCCTAACAATTTATATAGTCATAAATTACTGCTTTTCCTTTGTTTCCAAAATCACTTTCCATTCCATTTCCATTCTTTTGTAAAGTCTTGTTTAAGTTCCTGTGAATGACATCATCCTCCAGGAAGTGACATCATTTTGGAGGGAAATAGGTCGTGAATACTGTGTACACTTACTCTTATTATATTATATTCACTATGTATTGGGACACTGACAACGTCCTCGTTATACAACATCATCATATTTATGAACAACAGCAGAACTCATATCTTTATATATTATTTTTTAATGTTATTTAAAGTACATTATGATAAAAACTTCGCTTGTTACATACATGTGTATATAAAATAACATTTTAGCTGTAAATAACTTATAAATGTTGGCTAGATTATGTTCAGTACCTGTCTAGCGATGTATGCTTATGCTGAAATATAATTCAATTATTATAATCGCATCCAAAATAGAAGTTTGTGTTTACATAATATATATGTGTGTACTGTGTATAATTATTTTGTATATATTAATACACACATATGCATGTATATGTTTAATATTTGCATGTATATACTGTATATATATTTATACATTATTTATATTATATATAAATATTTTATATATTAATAACACATTTTTCTTAAATATATACATGCATGTGTGTGTATTTATATATACAAAATAATTACACATTAATCACAATTAATCATTGCCCAGCACTAAATTAAATAATACATCTATCGTGTGTCATGTATAGTGAGTTGGCTCACGTGATTTATGTTTCACGCTTGAGAACGTCCGTTAAGGAAACATATAGTGAGCACTGATGCACCCTAGTTTTCGCAGTGCATTATGGGACTTTTAGGGAGTGAACGTGTCAGTGCACTGGAAGGATTCTGTGATTGACAACTCACTGAACTAGGGAGCGGATTGAGACGCACCCCAAATCTCTCTCTCTCTCTCTCTCTAAAACATTCCATCCTGATTAATCAAATTATACAAATTAGTTTGAGAGGATGTTTAAATAAAACTTATGTAAGAGTTCAAATAAACTGTTTAACTTACTTATACCAGAGACCAGACGGGACGGGGTTGTTGGCTCCAGGCCTCGAGATTCCACCACATTATTGCCTGTGAGAAACAAACAATACATGATCTCGTCATTCATAATTAATTATCACCACATATTAGTACCAAACATGCCAGAACTTCTCCAGTGTTTAGTGCAGGTGTTTAAATAATGCATGCACATGTGTCTTGAGACAGATCCTCTTAATTTCTCCTTAATGTGACTTTCATCAGCAGTGAGTGACAGAGGTTATGGAAGCTTGTGGAATAATGCAACTTTTTATCTCACAATTCTTGCTTTTTTTTTCCACAATTGCGACTTCTTACAATTCAGACCGTAGTGCAAGTTTATATATTTCGCAATTGCAGGTTTACATATTGCAGTTCAGACTTTTTTTCTCAGAATTGCAAGTTTAAATCTTGGAATTTATTTATTTATTTATTAATTTTTTTAAGAATTTTTGTTGTTGTAATAAACTCAGAATTACAGGTTTACATTCTTCTAAATCTCCTTTTGTTTCGCACAGAAGAAAGAAAGTTGTACAGGTTTGAAATGACATAAAATTAAATCATAACCAAATTTTTTTTTTATAGATGAAGATATATATATACACACAAATACATAGCCAATAATACAATTTCCTGACATATTCGTGGTCCGTACACAATTATAAAACAAAACT
Organism: Leuciscus idus; assembly: GCA_021554675.1. Lineage (NCBI taxonomy): Eukaryota > Metazoa > Chordata > Actinopteri > Cypriniformes > Leuciscidae > Leuciscus > Leuciscus idus. The sequence continues at coordinate 48,709,224 of CM038624.1, read as the reverse complement.
CCAATTGGTGATTCATATTTAACATTGATCAATAAGTGGGAGAGTCTTCATCTTTTCAAAATATGTAATCATGGATTGCCAAGTCTTATAAAAATTTTGGACAGATCCTTTCATTAAATATGACATTTTCTCTAATTTTAAGTATGATACTAGATCACATAACCACGTTGAGGCTTTAGGCGGGCTTGTTGACTTCCACTCCAATAATATTCTTCTTCTCGCTAATAAGGTGGCAAAAGCAATACATTTTTAACTTTATTTGTCAGTGATACTCCGTGTTCTGGTACTCCAAAAATAGAAACTTCAACACTGGATTTTATTTTTCTTTTATTTTCTTTCTTTTATTTTTTTATTCCATGGGGAAAACAAGCTTCCATAAGAATATGTGTGAATGTTTCACTTTAAAGGTTGTCTAGAGAAGCCTAGCCTGAACGTTTCAGTGTTCTCTAGATATGTTTCCATTCAAAGATGCAAAATTGGAATATCGCATAAAACATTTGCAAATAAAGCAGTGTTTCCATCTCATGTGTTCAAGAGAACAAGGTCATCACTTCCTGGGAAATTGGCCCAAAAATATCTGTAATAAAAATTTAAATTGCTGCAATCGAGCTCGTTTTCCCTCCATCATAAACGAGTGTTTCTCAGAGCGTCAGACGAAACCCACTAAACACTGTCGTGTTCTCCTGCGTTCGCATGCTGGTGTTCGGTAACACACTTGTGTGAGACGCTTCTGGAGGGAATTAAACCCAATCATTCTGATGACAGACTTTGACTAACCAACATCTGAGATGCTGCGATGCGATTGGTCCGCTGGTTAGTCCAGTTATCCAATCACAGCCTCGGCTGAGGCAAAGTCACGTCAGTTTCTTATTGAGCATCAAGGGATTTATTCGGTAAATGTGTTTCCACATAAAAATAGGTGGATGGAAACACAGCTAATGTTGACAGTATAATTGAATAATTTCTTGATACCTCTACAGGTGACGGCCACGTCTTCATAGTGGTAGCAGTTATGGATAGATGAACTATTATTTTTTGTATGGAAGCTTGTTTCCGCCACAGAATAAAAAAATAAAAAAAGGTAATTTCGACTTTTTATCTCTCAATTGTGCCGACTCCACGTACCTTTACAGGTGACGGCCACGTCTTCATAGTGGTAGCAGTTATGGACGCCCCATCCCTGATTCCCACACTGACTCAAGTCCATCTCTCCCCCTTTACAGTCCACGTTATCCAGCAGGATTGGCCCGGATCCCTGACCGAACCTGGAGCTGCTCCCCACGGCCACGGCCACTCCGCAGTCCAGCTGTCGACACACCACGTTCGAGTCCACCATGTCCCAGTCGTCGTCACACACCGTCCCCCACGAGCCGTTGTGGAGAACCTCCACTCGACCCTCACACTGGTTCCTGCCGTTCACCAGTCGCACTGGAGGGAGAACACGCGTTTCTAAAGACGTCACTTCTTCTAGAACCAAAGCTGTGTTTATTTGATCAAAAATACAGTCAAAATGTGAAATATTATTACAATTTAGAACAGATGTTTTCTATGTGAATATATAGTAAAGTGTAATTTATTCCTGTGATCAAAGCTGAATTTTCAGCATCATTACTCCAGTCTTCAGTGTCACATGATCCTCCAGAAATGATTCTGATATGATGATTTGATGCTCGAGAAACATTTATTTTTTCAGAATTCTTTGATGAAAATGTAAATTTGGAATCTTTTGTAGCATTATAAATGTTGTTAGTGTCACTTTTAATCAATTTAATGCATCCTTGTTGGATAAAAGTATTAATTTATTTTCTTTTTTTCTATTCTGCATGGTAGTTTATCATGGTTTACACAAAAAATGTAAGCAGCACAACTATCAACATTAATAATCAGAAATGTTGAGCAGCAAATCATCATATTAGAACGATTTCTGAAGGATGGGTTTATTTCGCTGTTATTTTAAGTGTGGTTTTAGTGTGGTTTATGGTTGTCTTCATGTGTTTTAGATATTGTACAGCACTTTGTTCAATGGTCAGTTGTGTAAAAGTGCTTAATAAATAAAATAAACGAAACGAAACGACACTGAAGACTGGAGTAATAATGATTTTGATCACAGGAATAAATGACATCTTAACATGTATTCACATAGAAAACGGTTCTTTTAGACTTTGATAATATTTCAAATTTTTACTGTATTTTTTTCAATCAAATAAATGCAGCCTTGACGAGCAGAAGAAACATAACAAATAATATACAAACAAATAATAGACTTCAGGAAATAATTTGGCACTGATTAATAGAAATACTGTTTACATGTGTTTTACTCTCTGTGAACTGTGGCAGTAACATGGTCCTGAATGATGAACTTATACATGTACCATTAGTATATGTGACCCTGGATCACGTCGCCAGTCACGAGTCGCACGGGTATATCTGTGGCAATAGCCAACAATACATTGTATGGGTCAAAATTATCCATTTTTCTTTTATGCCAAAAATCATTAGGATATTAAGTAAAGATCATGTTCCATGAAGATATTTAGTAAATTTCCTACCGTAAATATATCAAACATGTATTTGTGTGAGTGAATGCAGCACAATCGTGAACATAAATGAACAACTTTAAAGGAGATTTTCTCAATGTTTAGATTTTTTTGCATCCTCAGATTCCAGATTTACAATAGTTGTATCTCGACCAAATATTGTCCTATCCTAACAAACCACACATCAGTGGAAAGCTTATTTATTCAGCTTTTATGTGGTGTGTAAATCTCAATTTAAAAACAAAATTGACCAATGTGACTGGTTTTGTGGTCCAGGGTATTATACATGGTATCATGTCCAAAAAAGACACTCGTGAATATAAAGGTTCTTTATTGGCATTGAAGGTTCCATGAAGAATCTTTAGTGTCTGTAGAATCTTTCCATTTGGTTCTTTAAAGTGCAAAAAGGTTCTTTAGATTTTCAAAATGTTCTTAACAAGAACTGAAAGTGAATGAAAATGCTATGAAAAGCCCTTTTTGGAAACTTTATGTGTAATGAGTGTACATGTCCAAAAATATGATGTTACCAAAGGATTATATCCGAAAAAAATCTAGTGTTCAGTTGAAGGTCATAGTCTAGTGCGCATGAAATCCACTCTGGCTTCTGAATAAGTCGAGCTCAAATATAATGATATAATGAACCCAGTAAGAATGTTCCTAATCCCCTTCAACTTAAGGCACAATAATAAGTCTAAATATGACATATGACTCCAAAAAGAAAGCGAGAGAGAGAGAGAGGACGTGGCATAGCGGTGGAGAAGGGGATTGTGTAAACTGAGCAAGAGGAAGTGACCCGTCTTTTTTTCTGGTCCCTTTGGAGGAAATTATGATCCGTTTTCTCTCGGACGGGCGACGGCAAACTTGCCTTTTCTTAAAAGGGTGTGTTCTTGTTTAAGGACAGAAAGGGTGAGAAAGTGAATTGCGAAGACGCTCACCGTCAGACTGTGTTGTCACAGGGGCATTTGTAGTATTGGCTGTGGGAGAAAAAAAACAGGAGAGAAAGTCAGAGAGAGAGAGAGAGAGAGAGAGAGAGAAAACAACGATTGTGGTGAAATTATTTGTTGAAAGGAGGTTCTTGGCCCTCCGCAGCTACAGCCCTCTATATCTACTACATCTATTTTCCTGTAATCTTAGACTCGGTGAAACAGGAAGACTGTGAATTCTGTTCAGGCTGTGATTCAGACAGACAGAAATATGTGGCATGGCTCAATAATAATAATGCAAGATCAGATATTCAGATGTGCACTGAGAGTCTGATCTGATTCAGCTGACGAGCCAGTGGATATTGAATAAATATCAATAATCAGAAAAAATCAATAATTCTACTTATGTTTTCTTGCAGATTGTCTGCTTTAGACCTGCGAGACGCATTAATGAGCCTCTTGAGAAACATTTTCTGAAAAGTTATGTATGGAATATATATAAATAGTGTTATTATCTCATGTTAACTAATGAGACCTTATTGTAAAGTGTTATCAAGTTTTCTTTGAAATCCATTTTTTAATATTTTTAATATATTTATATGTTGTTCTAACGTGTTTTGGAGAAAAACATTTATTTCATAATGTGATCGACATCCCCCGCCCCCATATATATATATATATATATATATATATATATTGAAAATCATATAATCAATAATATATGCATAGTTTTTTCATATCTTTAATGTTTTAAGCTTGAGATATAGATCAAGTATATTTTATATATATATATAAATGTTATATATATATATATATATATATATATATATATATATATATATATATAAATGTTAAACATAAAAAATATATACATATATTTAAAACATTAGATAAAGATAAAAGTTAAGCATATATATAAAAAAATATAAAATAAAAAATTTAAATATAATTTTTTATTTTTTTATTTATATGCTTAACTATATAAATGATTAAACTATAGTAAAAAGTGATATTCAAGAGTTTTATATACTGTATGTAAAACTTTATATATATATAAGACATATATTTGACATATTTACACATTAGAGTGCAATATTTCTAGATGACTAATCAAATGTATTGTTGGCTTTAAAGTGTATTTATATATAGTTCCAATTGAAATATATTTATAACTCAACATTTTATGACATTTGACATGTTGGCTAGACTTGGGTGTGTTTGTTGAGAAAGCTCTGGTGTTTTCTCTTCACTCCACACACACACATACACACACACACACACACACACACACACACCGGTCTCTAGCACTTGAGGTTTTGTTTGTCTTCTGTTTTGCAGCTGTATTGAGACAGCTAATGCCAGCGCCTACACAAACTATTGTATTAAACTGTGAATCGATGGTGTAGGATTTCAGAACCTCACAAAGACAGCAGGAAAGAGGCTTTTTTTCCATCACATCCCATTTAGGTCAATTCACAAGCTTCTCCGCTTATCAATACGTATATCACTGAAACATTAGTTGCTCTGAATATAACGCTTCAGGCACGTTATGTTTGTTCACACATACTGTACTTCTGAAGCTTTAGCATTCATAGAAAACATGGTGACAAATAGATTTTTAGAATGTACGTTTTCCAACTGTTTTCCATCACAACTCTATTTTTAGAATGTACGTTTTCAAATTGTTTTCCATCACAACTCTATTTTTAGAATGTACGTTTTCAAATTGTTTTCCATCACAATGTTCTAAGTTGTTCTAATGTTGCTAAATTATTGCAATGTTTTTAGAATGTTGTTATGCGGTCGTTAGGGTGTTGCGACTGACATCATTAAATTTGCTTATGAAAAGTCATAAACAAATATAAATGTTCAGTTTATAATGGTACTTACTGGAAACTGATCTTCGTTCGAGTTTGAGTTTGAGATTGAGATCTCCTGCACACAGAAAAGATCAAAACAATTCAACATAAACCAGACATCGTCATCATTAAGTAACTTAAATATGCAATTCTCAATCAGAAGAAATAATATTATAACCCTTGGTCACACTCTAGATTAGGGTCCAATTCTCACAATAATTGCCTCAATAAACTCATAATCACTGCTTATTAATAGTTAGTAAGGTAGTTGTTAAGGTTAGGTATTGTAGGATTAAGGGATGCAGAATACACTGTAAAAATAAAAGGTGCCTGGAGGAACCTTTTGGGGTTCTTCACTTTGCCACACCGGCGGAACCGTCTGTAGATCCTCTAGGCACCCTTTAAAAAGGGGTGGTTCTCTGAAGAACCACACAAGTTTCCCGAGGAACTCTTATATAAATCACTGTGTGGAACCACTTTGGGTGCCTCCAGGAACCAAATTTCATTTTTTTAAATATTTAATTTCATGTTGTAACTATGGTTACCTTTGACTTCTATTATAATAAACAAATTGAACCAAATACAAAATAAGAATTGTTTATTACATATTTTATATTCATTTTTATACATACACATCCATACACATGGGAAAAAAAGCTAACTATAGATTAATATCAATGAATACACAAAAAAAATAGTATAATACATACGCAAAATGAATAATCAACCAAGTATATGCAATAGGCTATACAAGAAAAGACATTTCAACAAAATGCATGGAAACATGGATCCTAACCTTTATCTCTATACAGAAATCTCTGATGATTAGTTATTCAGCTATTTTGAATCATAAAGTGTTGAAGTCTGGGATGCCGTTAGACAGGAGATTGTAATGAACACTATGCCTTTTGAAAAGCTTAAAGGACAAGTTCGGTATTTTACACTTAAAGCCCTGTTTACAGATCGTATCTGATGAAATAGAACGGTTAAGGTTAAAATTTGGACACATGCTCCTGTCCCGAGAATTTGAGGTTTATTTCGCTTTTGTGGACCTATTTTGCCAAACGCGTCACACCCGTGATTCTTCCGTTGAGAGCTTGAATAATAGACACTCCAGCCCAGTTGGTGGCGATAATGCACCTTTGCCAATTGCAAGCAAACCACGGGCATTTCATTGAATACACAGAAGAAGCAGAAGAAGAAGCGGCGGAGTAATACCGTAAAGGTGCTGCGGTCTCACAGCACGTCCTATACAAGTCAATGGAGTTGGACAAAAACTACGATAAAACCTGTTGGAATGCATCTTTTTCAGCGAAATAAACCTAAAATTCTCGGGACAGGAGCATGTGTCCAAATTTTAATCTTAACCGTTCTATTTCATCAGATACGATCTGTAAACAGGGCTTTAAGTGTAAAATACCGAACTTGTCCTTTAAATGTGCGACTTGAATCAACAGGGTTCATAAATGGTTGTTGAGTATTCTGAAACAAGATAGAGGAAGTAGAGGTAGAGATGGAGATGGAGAAGTAGAATTCCAGTCATTTCAATAAGAATCCACACGATCAGCAATTTCGTTTGTGGTCAAAAATGTCACTATGGGACCAAGTTGGTTACTGGAATTCACTGGATTTGACCAACAGAAAGCTGCTTGAAAGTGACTCCTGTGTGAGCTGTGCTTCATACATTACGTCGCTACATTGCTGACAATGATCAATGGACTTTTTTGCCCGTGTAATTTCACGAAATTTAAAAATGTGAAACCTTTACTCGCTGCAACATAAAATGCAATCAATAATAAAATCCTCACAAGGGACATGAGAGGTACTTAAAGAGTTAGAAAAGTGAAAAGGTACACTCTAAAAACTGCTGGGTTGTGTTAACCCAATTTTGGGTCAAATATTCTCACCCAACGTTGGGTTAAAAAATGCAATTTAAAAATGGACAAATTGCATTTTGGACAAAATCAAAAATGGACAAAAATGCAATTTAAAAATGGACACATTGCATTGGTTACATTAAAAATGTAAACCAACGGCTGGGTTTGTCCATTTTTAAATTAAATTTTTAACCCAACGTTGGGTGAGACCATATTTGACCCAAAATTGGGTTAACACAACCCAGCAGTTTTTAGAGTGTACAGCAGATTCGTTTTCCGTTTGTTTTTCCTCTTTTCTGGTGGATGGTCCAGGCACTTCAGTGATTTTCGGGTCTACAGGAGGATTTTGATTCTTGTTCAAACTTGTATTTCAGCTTACCGAGATCCCTGCAAAGTACAACATTTACTGTTAATAAGGTTATTAAAGTGATAGTTGTCAAATTTAAATAATTTCCTCAGCCTTGTGACGTTCCAAACCAGTTTGACTCTCTGTCTGTGGAACCCAAAAGCAGATCTCAGGCATAATGCAACCCCAGTCACCGTTCAATTTCACTGCATGAAACACAAGCAGAAAGAAATTGTGTAAATCATTCATGAAACCATTCTTATGTACACTTGTGTAGTTCAATTCAATGCAACAATTTATGTAAAAATGGTTAAGCTCCAAAAATGTCCCAGAAAAGATCGTAAAAATAATCAATGAGTTCACAACTCATGTGTTATGGGTTGTGTTGTAAGTCTTCTGAAGCCATATAATAGCTTTTTCCTCTTTTTTTGTCGAAAAAGACTAAACTTGAAGTTAATTCAGAGTTAAAATGTCTTATATTCAAATGCAAATGATAAAGATACAAGAAAAAATGCATAGCATTATTGGCGCCAAACCTGTGATATAATTTTTCTGAGTAACATGAATGAGATTTGAGAGCATGAGGGAAGATTTTCAGAGAATAACTGATTAAAAAAACACAAGTACACAGTCAAACAATACAATTTCACACAGAGAAAGTTCATAGTAATAAAGTACCTGCATGTGGTGTATAGGTAACTTACTGTATTTCAATGTTGCCACTGAAATTTTCAGATTATTTTAGAAATGTACTGGCAGTTCTGGGGAAACAAAAGAACAAAGCTGATTATTCACAAATATTTATTGACCAGTAAATGGCTTTAAAATGGTATTTGAGAGAATGAGGGCACATGTAGTAGCCTAAGTAAAGTTAGGCTAAACAAAAACAGACCAAACTATATTACGGTAACCTGCTTTTGTTATTCATAACAAACGCCAATGACAACAGCAGGAATCAGCTAAATTAGTTAGGCTATAACAGCAATTTTAAGACACAGTTGTACAGAATATGTTGAATTGAATGACTAAATCAATCTAAGACAATAAGTAAATAATTTCCATTTGTTTATTAGATCAACGTATCTAGCATCGCGGCTAAAACCTTCATACCATACTGTGCAATAAACGAGTGGTAAAAACTGTAAAAACGTAGTATTGTATAATAAATTTAGTTTATATATATATGTGTGATTGAATATATAGTGAGTAGACTCTGTATTATATTTATTTGGCGAGTTTACAAACCTTGTAACGGAGAGCCGAACAAACGGCTGAAGCTTTGATGAGAGGAGCCGTTACTTTCAATTCAAACCCGGTGACGTCGATGCTTTGATGCGCGCGAGCAGCGCGAGGATCACTGAAGCGACGACAGCAGAGGAGAGAGCAGCAGTTTCGTGACAGAATACAACTTTTAACTTAAAACTTTTCTCCTTCTGGTTCTTCTTCTTCATATTATTAATATTATTATTATTTAGTGTTGTAGTTTAAGGTTTAAATTAATCAATAAAATAGGCCTAGGTACTAAATAAATGTAAGCTACCCAGGTGAAAAGACGTAGGCTACTGTTAAATGTATTACAAATGCATTAAAGTATATTTGTATTGTAGGCCAATACTAAAAACACACTCAAGTACATTTTTAATACATGTAATAGTAGCCTACGTCTTTTTCACCTGGGTATGTATACTGAATCAAACTTCAGTAGCCTATAATAATAATAATAATAATAATAATAATAGGATATTGATAACCTTATTCTGGCCTCACTGAACCATTGGGTTCCTCCAGATGCTGGCTTTAACATAAGAGATCTTCCAGGAACCACTTAAATGTTAAAAGATCTTCCAGTAACCCTTTTATCGCATTCAAGTTCCTCTATTTTCCCCCAAAGCACTTCGAGGTCTCATGGTAATGAAAAGGTGACTCCAGAACCTCTGAACTAAATACAAAGTGCTTAAAGGATCCCATAAGTTCCAGCAAGAACCTCAAAGATTGTCAATGCTCCTCCAGTAACCCTACTATAGGAGAAAGAGCTTTGAGGCACTTAAATTACATTTTGAAGTTCCTTGAGTATCCGACAGGATATTTGAGGCTCCTTTAGTTTTTACAGTGTATGATCATGCAGAATAAGACATTAATATGTGCTTTATAAGAACTAATAAACAGCCAATATCCTAGTAATATACATGATAATAAGCAGCGATTGAGAATTGGACCCTAAACTAAAGTTTTACTATAACTATTTTTTTTAAGTTCTCTTATAGACAACAGTCAGTCTGTGACACACACTGTACACACATTATCTCATGTCTTTGTTCGTGTTTGCGTCACTGCCGATCATTTGTACAATTGATGGGAAAGCACTGATCTGCTGGGAGTTCAGGTGTGTCATGTAGAGGAAAGCACCTTTACATACACATCTTCTCAGGTGTCCATGTCCTCATTACACCTTTAGTTCATCAGTCTTTTCAAAAGTTTGCGTTGAACGGGGGAATTACGTCCTGAACTAACAATGAGAAATTAGTGTTGTGTTTCACCAGGATCCATTAACCCTGCACCGTAAAAACATTTGTTCCGTTCACTTAATTCAATTGTGCAAACTCGTTGCCTTAATTTAATTAAGTAAGCATAACTTAATTGCATCAAATTCTTCTTACTTAATCCATTTAAGTTTTGTCAACTTAATTCTATCTGTGATCTGAGGAAGTGTACTCCCAGAGTGCATTGCGGCATGAATAAATGAATTGCTTTGTTTGACTATTTTTGGCTTTATTTTACCATTACAATTTTATTTGCTATCGTTATTAGGGTTATACTGACATAAAATTGTAATGGTCTAATTAATTAAATTAATTAAAAAAAAAAACTTGTTACCATTGTTGTGTCATGCTGAATGTTGAAGTCTGTGTGTGACTTACAAAATTGCAAGACTTGTCACAAATATGATAAATTATATCAACCCAATTAAAAGTTTATGCCATAAGTGTTAGCAATCAAATGTTAAAAGATCATTATTATACATGAAATATAGTTGTGTTATATATATCATTAATACATTCATTCAAAGCATGGGAATAATTTAAGTATAAATATATATAATATTTATTACTTCACTTCCTTTGAAATCAAATAACTGTGATTTCATGTTGCATCACTGCATCAATTGGAAGAGCATTACAATAATATGAATCAAGTGCCAAACCAAATGCAACACTAATCACAATAATGGTGAGTAATTTTAGGAAATCAACATGAATTTATGATGTCAACTTATGTGACGTTCTCCCAAATTTTGTTGTTGTATTGACAATAACATTCAAGATGACTGGAATATGAGCAAATGCAACTAAGAAGAATAATGACTACAGAAGTGGAAGAAATGAGTGAAAAGTCTATTAAGATTTGCCCCGCCTGTTTTGTTTTTAGTTTTTGCTTTGGCAAAATGGTACTCAAACCAGTCAAGTAATGTTTACTTGGGTTTTCTGAGTAACGAAGGCATAGCATGCAAACAGTACAGATTACTAAATTGTTTTAAGTAAGTTCAACAAATTATTGGACATTAAGTAAAGTGAACTAAAAAGTCTTAGTAAGAACATCTGTTAGATTTTACACTGTTGTCTTTGATTATTGTTCCCATAAAGCAGATGTTTAAAGATGGTGATTTAATACTTGATGGCATGATGTAGTGGTTAAAACCAGGGTTATTATACAGTAGTTAACTAAACTAAACTGGTAGTTAACTAAAACCAAAACGATAAAAGAACATTTTATCTAGATTTTTAGGTTTTGGTTTCTAGGTTCTAATCTTTACTCTAAGGGATTTATGTTGTTGTTGTTGTTGTTGTTGTTGTTGCTGTTTTTAAAAAAACGTAATAAAGTAACAAGACACCCGATGTGAGTTTCCATTAATGTTAGTAGCACAAATGATCTTGACTGAATTATGCATCATAGTTTAGTAATGCAAATATTCCATGTAGTTTCTCAGTTTGAGCTCATAAAACCTGCATGCATTATTATATTATATTATATTATATTATATTATATTATATTATATTATATTATATTATATTATATTGTGTGGTTTACTGCTGGATTCAAAACATATTGCCCCCAAAGTTGACCTAGAGCCTATATTATATAATTAGCAAAATGCTGTTTTAAATAGTTGTAGATGCAGTGTTTTATGAACTTCTAATATATATCATACACTACTTGTCTAAAGTTTGGAATAAATCAGATTTTTTAAAGTTTCTTATATGCTCACCAAATAATGCTGTGAAATATTACAATATTAACATTTCAAACAGCTGAATTTTCAGCATCATTACTCCAGTCTTCAGTGTCACATGATCCTTCAGAAATCATTCTGATATGATGATTTGATGATCAAGAAACATTTATGATTATTATCAACGTTGAAAACAGTTTCTATCTTTGAGGAAATCGTGATACATTTTTCCAGGATTCATTTATGACTAGGAAGTTCAATGAACAGCATTTATTTGAAATAAATTATAAATGACTTTACTTTCACTTTCGATCTGATTAAGATCTGTCTTTGCTGAATATATATATATATATTATATATATATATATATATATATATATATATATATATACATATGCATTTTTTTTTAATGGTAGTGTATCAGTTTCCACATGGTTTTGATCAAATAAATGCAGCCTTGGTGAGCATAATAGACTCAAAATGAAAAAGTCTTAATAATTCATAACTTTTGTAGTGTACTGTACATCTCATATCTAAAAGCTTCTCACTCACTGTGTGGACGAATGATGGAGACGGCGATCATAAACACTGAAGCCAGCAGGCCGGAGAGGATCCAGACAGCAGATTTACAACATCTGAGCTCACAGTGTGACACACGCTGACCTTTCATGGCACCTGCAGAACACACACACACACACACACACACACACACACACACACACACACACCCCTTCAGTGAGGCCCTTCAGTCCCTTTCTGTCGTTTACTGTCGCATATTCTCGACACCAGACGCGAGGTTATTACAGTAACTGGGCCACTACTGAATCTGCTCGTCCGTGATTGGACAGATTCTCCTCATAGTATGTTATGTAAAAAACACATACAACAACAACAAATGTGGAGCCTGTGGGCTTCTGGACACACACACACACACACACACTGACACGAGAGCAGACCGATCGTTCTGTGCCATGTGCTTGCTGATTGGTTTGTGTGGTATGTTCCAGAGATTTATAATAAAAACATTGATTATATGTTAATGAGTTATACTTATACATGATGTATTTTTGCATGTGAAAGACACGTTTTTATGTTTTCAGACTGATTTACACACGCCAGCTCCAAGTTTTTGAACCATTTGCCCGGACGTCCATATACTGTACATGAACAAACATAAACGCGTTCAAACACACACACAGGCACACACACACACACACACACAGGCACACCGTTGTTGTCGGGCGGAAACCTGTATCTCCATATTTCTTCATTTTGATTTTATTTTTTTCATAAATCATATACCCTTTACATCTTTCTGTGGGTTTTGCAAATATCTAACCAAGGAAAAGTATTAAAAATAGCTTGTGACTAAATCTCGCAACTCAAACTGTCAGTCAACGCTAGTTGATATTACAAAATATTAACTTTGCATTTATTCAAAAAAATAATAATACATCAAATAAGTGTTTGAAGGGCTGAAATGTTTAACTTCACTCAACCGGTTTCCTCAAATGTTTAAAGTAGCCTATACATTTAACCATAGCTGGATTTACAGTGTATTATCCTTTTTTTTTGTTTTTCCTAAAACCCTCCTGACCTTACCCTGGAATGCGTGTAACTGGTGGGATAGGGCTCAGGATCTGGGATCTGGGGGAGAATATGATATTCCGCGGGAAAGATAGTGAACATTCCGGGCCTCGGTGCACAAAAAGACATTTCTGCTGTCTGTGGTCGCCATCGCCAGCAGTTAAACGCTCCTTCCGGAGAATCTGTCACTGGGACTGTCCTGAACCTCAGGCTGGGGCGCCGGGGGGGGGGGGGGGCGAGAGGGGGGAGGAGGGGGGCAGGAAAGCGCTGGTTTGCCCTGGTCCCGCGAAGACTTCAGATGACGCAAACTCTCAGTCAACATGCACCAATGCTACATTTTTCTAAATGTCATAATCATTTGTGACGGGTATATTTGTGGCAATAGCCAACAATACATTGTAAGGGTCAAAATGATCCATTTTTCTTTTATGCCACAAATCATAAGGATATTAAGTAAAGATCATGTTCCATGAAGATTTTTGGAAAATTTCCTACTGTAAATATATAAAAAATATATTTTTGTGAGTGAATGCATCACAATCGCGAACATAAATGGACAGATTTTCAAATAGTTATCATATCCTAAAGCATATTTATTCAGCTTTCAGATGTATAAATCTCAATTTCAAAAAAATTACCCTTGTGACTGGTTTTGTGGTCCAGATTTGTAACAAACAAGTATTCATTACTTCAATGAGCTCATTGTTTCTGCATTAAAATTATTACATTGTTTAAATTAATACCTGTATAACCAATAACTGTGATTTATGTGTAAGCCTATATTTCTGAAATGCATAACTTAGACAGTTCCCTCTGATAATAACAGATCACTCTAACAGCTCTGAATGATTGCTAGATTGTTTCCAGAGTGATATTTAAGGACTACTTGCCAGTCTGAGTCAAAACATCCCCTTATCTCTATAATGTTCTGATCCAGAGATATCCCTCGTGCCCCTTTTCAATGGAAGTCTATGGGGGGTGGTTGCTAGGGTCCTGTAACTGGTTGCTAGGGTGTGGCTAGGAAGTTGAAATGTCCCCATTTATAGATACAATGATCTGTCCAATGTTAAGTCATGGGATTTTTCGCCCGCTGTACGAACAATCTCTTATAAAAGTCTATAATAGTCAAAGCTGTGTTGTCCTCAATAAGACACATGATTTGACACCTCGTTCATGGGTCTATACGACAAATGGTGCTGCACGATTGCTTAATTTCATTTAGAATATATCATATAAAACAAAACAAAAAAGGACAAAAACGCAATAAAATTACTAAAACTTGTACTAAAATGAAAACGAAAACAGGCAATATAAAAATAAAAACTCATTCAAAATATCAGTATTATTATCTAAAATAGCCATTAATGGATGCTCAGAGGACAAATGCATTGTGAGAGATCTCATTTGTTATTTTCTCTTCCACAGGTGCCTAAAAAACAGTCATAAACCTGCACGAGTCAAAGGCAAACAGCAACAGAGAGAAGCATGTCACCCACCGAGAGACACTTCCACTTCCCACTCACACAGTTCTGCTCTGCTTGCTTTAGAAGAGCTGAACCCTGTGTTCAGAAAGCTCACTGTGCGGCCAATTACAACATTAACCAACGCAAACTGCAGAGCCTGCAGACAAAATGGTGCAGTTGTGAGGGCCTGAAAATTAATCTAGTCACCAATATTATGTTTTTCAATACTCCATTCATGGCTGGATGCAGCATGGGTCCACGAGGGAATAATGTTGCCTTTTGTGTCGCCTGTGTTTCCCCTCCCTCTCCTTCTCACACTGACAGATCCCAGGCGCTCGCGAAAATACCCCCTTAAAGTCCCAGATTAACCGGGAGAGACTTCAAAATTCAGATTCAGTGCAATTTTTGCCTTTTTAAATTTCTGATGGTTAAAATAAGATTTGATATTTTTCCCCCTCTAAATATCAAAGCACAAAAATGCAACAGGTGAACCTTAAAGTCTAAATTATCAATTAAAAGAACATGCATTTGCGGAATAATAATACATAGCAATTAAAAACTAGTTCCAGAATTGTAGCAGAAAATTAGCAAAAATATATGCTATTTTTTAAATATTATTTTATTTATTTTTGCATAAAGCATCAAAAAAAAAAAAAAAAAAAAAAAAAAAAAACTTCCTGTAAAATGACTTTAAATGACGCCCTATAATGAGAATGATACATAAACATACCTTTGATGGAAAGTAATTTTCTTCACCAGCAAAATGATTATTTCTTTCAGCCAAAAGCAACAGTCCACAGTGGATTCAGATGTAGCTCACAGGACACTTCTTCAGCTCTCTCTGAGTTAGCTGGGGAAAGAAAAAAGTGCATCCGGCTGAAGAGCAACGCACTCTTTCATCTCTCTCACCTTGTGAGTCTATACGTGCCAGGCTGCTCTAGAACCTATTATGTTAAAAAAAGAACAAGGTACACCAGCATTGTATGTTAATGCCCTGACACCTCGTCCCGGCCTGGCTCATGAATGAAGAGGAAACGGGAGGAGGGAAGAAGACAGTAAAGCCCAGCCCTTCACAGCATCTCTGGTTTCAGGTTGCGCTCACAAAAGGTGCAGTTTGGATCATCCAAAAACAGTAACATGAGTGTGTGTGTGTGTATTACCTCTGTCCTTCACATTTTTTCACATTAAACCAGCATTTTTTAATAATCTTTATTAACAGGCCATCAGACTAAAGCAGAGCCCGCTGGATCAATAGTGTTCGAGTTCAATCGCTTTGATGGTGTTGAAGTTTGGACAGCTTCCATAATCATTATCGCCATTGCCTTTGACACACTGTGATTTCAATCTATTCACTTCATGCTATAATTCACCAAGTCATACTGGGTTTGACAACTTAGTTGCTCTTAAAAATATGTTCAATGCTATTTGAAATTGTTTTCACATCTATAGTTGAGCGTCCTACACATTTAAAGATGCTCCTGACACAAATGTCTGAATGCAAATGCCTTTTAATGGCAATATCTAAGGTGGCTTCTTATGCATCCTTTGTGGAGAGGGCTATCCCATAATGCAATGTGCCAATGGTGGTGGTGTCTCAATGGGGGAAAACGTTTTAAAGGGGTGGTATAATGCCCTTTTCACAAGATAAAATAAGTCTCTGATGTCCCCAGAGTGTGTGTGTGAAGTTTTAGCTCAAAATTATTTTATATTTTTATATAGCATGTTAAAATTTTCACTTTTTGAGGGTGAACAAAAACGCACAGTTTTGTGTCTGGCCCTTTAAATGCAAATGAGCTGCTGCTCCCGGCACAGGGGGCGGAGCTTTAACAGCTTGCACTCACACACACATGCACTGAAAATTTCAAAAACTTTTAGCCTTTTATGTTCAAACCCGGAGTCAGACAATGATGGAGAGACTCAAGAAGAAGTGACAACATGTAGAAGCAACAGGACATTTCTGAATGGTTAGTTGATGAATTTATGAAGCTGATGTGTAGTTATCTTCTAGTCATTGATTAGCATATTCTGTCATGATAATCTATAAATCGTGTTCAGGGGGCGGGGTTTATGTAAATTCTAGGGTTGGTGATGTCACTAACCCGGGAGGAATGTGGTGTAGTCTCTACCAGCCGTTTGTTGTAGTCCTTAAAAAGCGATTTCTTTAAAAGCAAATATCTCCCTTTGCTTTGAACTTTGAGCGTCGTAACTTTGCAGATGTTGTTTATGCTCAAACCGCAACATTACACACTAACTAAAGTTAGAAAAGTGAAATCATATTCAACCACCCCTTTAAAGATGTTGCTATAAGCAAAATACATTCTGTTTTTAAATATAATTATATTTAAAGGGGCTATATCTAAGAATTTTTATGTATTAATCACTTTTTTATTGCCGATGTGTGAACAGCTTGTAACGAAACTTAAAAACGAGACTTCCTCGCTTGTCTCTGAAAGCCTGTCGACTCAGGACTCGTGATGTTTTTGGCGGGAAAATCGCAGATGTGTGTTTTCCACACACTCCCGAGAGCCTCTCTTCTGTTCAATGACACTAATGCTTATACAATGTTCAGGATAATGCCGAAAGAGCCGTTCTGGACTGTAATGTCAGTGTGTCGTGCAAAGAAAAGAGATTCATTCAAACTACAGTCTCACAGAACAGTGTGATTTTAATGAGCTCATCTGTCGAGAACATCTCCACATCTCTATGATCAGATGCTTTCTGAACTGATGTTTCTCATTTGTGTTGTGTGTTTATTGTGTTATTGAGAGGAAAGAGCAGCACATATTCACATATTCATCTACACGTCGCTCTCAGCAGTGGACGGCGTCGGGATATTCGTTATCAGTGAATCACTGCTAAGGTGTTTCCAACCTCTAAGCGGAGAACGAGTATATCAGGGTCTTGAATCACGTTCAGTCTCTTGTGCGTTACGTGATCTCGAGTGTGAAGCTGCTGCAGTTCACTTAACGGCCACCGGTGTCGCTAAAAACAAGAGTTTCTCAATTCTACATACAGCACCTTTAAAAATCAATGTTTATATTGAGTAATTTAAATTGAATTGAATTCGATTCTAAACTGAATTTTTTATATAACATAATACCAAAGTGTATTGAGATCAAATATTTAAGCAAAAGAAGTATTCATTTTAAATGTAATTTTATAATTGTATTTAAAATTAATATTTAAATGTACAAATTTACATTAAATATGAAATTGATTTTGTGTAATTCAACACCAAAGTGCATTGAGATCAAATATTTAGCCTATACAAAAGAAAAATATTAATTGATTTTAAATACTTGATGTAGCCTACTTATATTTAAAATTAATGTTTAAATTGACTTATTTAAATTGAATCCAATTCTATATTAAATTGATTTTATGTACCGGTAATTCAATTTAATTGAATTATAATAATCCGCCAATTTAAATAAAATGTAATTTTTTTTTCATAATTTTCATAATTTTAATTGTAATAATCCACACCACTTTACCAATAACGGCATAGAGGAACGAAATCGCTGGAATCACTTTTTAATATAGTTGCCACAAAGTTGTTTCAAGCTGCAATGCATGCTGGGAACTTGCACAACATTTTTCAGTGTAAAATTCTTTGACTCAATTTGGAAAGTTGCAAAAAAAACCCACATTATATTTGCCTTCTGATGCATGCAGGAGATCCAGTCAGATGAGTCAGTCACATTTTATTTCTGAACAGCAGACAATCAAATTAATAAATGAAGAGTAAAATTAATTCTTCCATAATCAGGATTAAAAGTTTAATAAAGAAACATAAATTAACAGTTAAAATCACTTCTAATATTTTTAAGTACAATATAATTCAAACACTCTGAGTATAATATTCTTGCCTATGGTTGAGAGATCTCTCTTTAATAATAAAAAAGCATTAAACATACATTTCAAATGATAATAATGTTAAACACAGCAAAATGATAGCAATGAGAAACACGTCAACATGATAATAATGATTTCTAAAAATATGATTACATTTGATTAAATTATATTTAAGATCTAAATGATTAAATGATAAAACATAAGCAAATGATAAAACATAAGCAATAAATATTTTTCTGATTCATCAGCTTCTAAATAACTTCTTGTAGTATTGCACATATTAAGAAAGTGTGCAATAGGGTCAAGTTTAGCTTAGCTAATTTTAGATATATTTGAAATGCACTTACTTTTAATGCTGCCAAATGATTTATGGATGCCATGATTGTGTCACATCTAACATATTATCTGACAAGCTGGGGACAAACTAACAGTTTATCACTAAAGCCTTTAGCAACTCTTTATAAAAAAAACTCTCAAAGTTTTGGACCAAATACAAAAACATCTGTCTGGTCTACAAAATTTTGCATAATACCGTATTATGAATTTCATAATTCAACGTAATAATAGCAGTCAGATCACCAGAAGCACCACACGAGGTGACCTTCTAATCCCATTCAGGAAAAGCACATTTGGTCAATTATCATATTCTGTTACAGCAATACAAAACTGGAACTCACTGCCCACTATAATCAAATACATACATACGTTTTCCACCTTTACTATACAGCTTAAAAACTGGCTGTCTGACAATTATAACTGCACACATTAATCTGACAGATGTGATGTGTATTTGATGCGAGATGGTCATGCTGCTGCCACTCGATCTCTGCTGTCTGCCTCAATGTTCGGTCCTGTATGTGTTTTAATGTGGCCTCTGTGTGATTATTTTGTATATCGATTTGTACTGTTTTAATGCATGAACTGCTTTTATGCCTTTGCAATCTGTGCTTGTTTGTTTGTGCTTGCCTCAATTGTGTGCCACACATTTAGTATGTACTCCCTCTTGCGTAGTCCTGCTGTAAATATAATTGTAATGTATTTTATGTGATGTATGCCTACTAACAACTGGCCGGGGACTACAGCTGGAAATCAGCCGTAGAGGCTAAAGCTGCTCTTTTTTATCAAAAGGGACCGTCCATGTCATTATAAACTAATAAACTAAACTAAACTATTCTTGTTCAGTTCACACACAAAAAAATCTTTGTTAAAGCTACTTTTTAAATATTTGTTAGAAGAACAATTTGCAATTTGAATGTTGAAATATCTGAGAAATAAAAGCCTTATAGAATTATTTGAACAAAAGCTTGAATTGCAAGTTCAAAACATTTTATATGAAAAATACAGATACAGAGAAATATTGACAGCTGACCCAAATAGCTGGAGTTTAAAATCAATATAAAAATCAATATTGACCCAGTTCTAATTCACGTTCATGGTTCATTGTGACTTTTTCTGTCACTTTGATTTCAAATTTCCACATAATTGCGATCAAAATTTTTACTCGTGCGTCACAGATCAATATTTTATACTATGCAAGATTTAAAAAAAAAAGTGTGAGTACATAGATTGCAATAGATTGTGTGTTTGCTATTTAGGCTTGTTTTCTTAGACACTAAATACATTAGTATTATTACACAAAAGCTTTTACAGCGCTCATATGCTGCTGGTTGTGCAGGATTTTACTGGTTCTGTGATTTTACTGGTGCGGTGTCTCTTGTTTAGTCAGTATTTAGGCTGTGGGAACATGGCTTTAGGGTGAGAGTAGCTTTCTGTCAATATGTTCCCATTCAGGCCTTTCTCAACTCATCTCACATTCACATTAACTACAGAGACTGAAGATGTAATGAAATATAAAGCCTTTTCTGGCAGCATGACCACTGGTTTGGTTTGTTAGTTTCTATGTTTTGTTTTTATTACCCAACTAACAAGGAATGTTCTCAGAGTTGTGGCTATAACCTTCTGGCAAGGTTCTCTCACAGTTATGAAAAACACTTTTAGTTATCGGGAAAAGGTTGATCTAGCACTTTATCCTCAGGCAATGGAAAAGATTGATGGCAGAGCAATACAGATTCTACAATAAGATAAAAATAAAAGACTTGCATTCATTGTTTGAGAATGGGTTTGTTTTTGTTTAATAAAGTGCATACTTTTTTCTTGATATACCCCGAAAGAATGGAAGTGAAATGTGACAACATGCCCCATACATTGTAACATGACAGCTTAAAATGTTATCTGATCAAAAATATATATATATACAAATATATATACAAATATTATTTTTTAATAATTATAAACTAATTTCTGAGTTTGACAACAGACACAGCAAAACAGCAATACAGCATAGTTCAAAACATAATTATTCATAATTTCTGAACATTGACTCTCAGTCTTTATTCACGTTTTTCTCGTGGTTTCTCAATAGAATTCATACAAGTATAGAGTAGAATAGCAATAGTTCTAATGTGGGCTCATTGTAACGCAGTGTGACAACATGCCCCGCCTGCACAACTGGAATTTAAACACGATATAGTGTCTGCTGGTATCAGCGTTAAACTATCTAGATAAAATGCTAGATAAATGCTATGGTTAAATAAATGTTCAGTGATATCTTCCAAATATTTCTGATTTTTCCTATATATAGTGTTGATATGGCAACTAGTAAATACACAAAGTTTCGTCATCAGGGCCGGCCCGAGGCATAAGCGAACTAAGCGGCTGCTTGGGGCCCCCTCGCCACCAGGGGGCCCCCAATCGAATTTTTTTTATTTTTTTTTTATTTTTTTTACATAATATTATTAATTAACTTAAACAAGTGACATAAATGAATGAAAGGATTAATAATTCAAGACAAGAAAATTCTGATTTCATGATCAATATACCTGCCTACAACTGCTGTTGTGTCTGCCAGTGTTTGAGTCATGCGCATAACCTCGCGTGCATAGACAATTTGTGCGCAAAGTCACGGTAATGTTAAGCCATGTCACAAAAATTTGATTTGATCAATGATATATCCTTTAAATGTAATGATATTCAGAACAGAACAAGAATAAAAAAATAACTATAAACAAGCCAAAACGAAATAATTTAAAGCGAAAGTGAAAGTAAGCGGCGTTGGGCTCACGTATCTCTCTCATTAGAATCAAAATGTTTCAACATTCGCGATGGATTTGGATGGTAAACTATTCTTTATCATAGGCTTTGTACTTCACTCACGTTCCAATATCGACGGAAAAAATCATCCTCTTCACATGTGCAAAAATGTGCTTGGAAACATCACAGTGGAAGATTACAAAGCTGGAATATGTTGTGTGTGTGTGTGTGTGTGTGTGTGTGTGTGTGTGTGTGTGTGAGTCGCGGGCGCGATCGAACAGTGGAAACATAAAAACATACTCCGTCATGTTCATACAAGACATCATTCAAACTGCAAAGTGTTGCAAAACGTTGGAGGATATTTTGCAAATAATTTTTTCAATATGTTTTGTGACAGTTTGTTTTCAGAAGTTTCCAAGAGTTAGTAAAAGAGTAAAGAAAAAGTTAAAACTTTTTTAAGTATCTATTTTTTATTAAGTATTTATTTTGTATTAATACATAACCTCATTGTATTAATTTATAATGTAACATTATAGCGTGACATTGTGTCAATAATCGTCAAGCACAGGTGACTCTGCGTGGTGGGAGGGGGCCCCCAAATCAAATTCTGCTTAGGGCCCCCAAAAGGCTCGGGCCGGCACTGTTCGTCATGCTTGCACGTGTGGAAGTGTGTTTCAACTAGTCCCGCGTTAGGTTGTGCCCCGCTAACCTCTATTGTGTCGTGTTTTAAATCAAAACCAGTTGGAACTCCTAATCAAAGGATAAAAGTAATTACAGCCAGGTGGTGGTTAATTAATTAAATCAACGAGATGAATGCGTTCCCGAAATATTAAGAGATATAGCCTATCGTTGTCGTCAGTGTGGATGATTCAGAGATCCTGCAGTAAGCAGTGAAAGCCTACATTAAGAGAGGCTTGATTTAGGTTTAGTCTTAGGTGATTTTTCCTCATGGCTGTGAGGGAGATTTGTGTTTGGAAAGGGCTCATTTTAGCCCTTTTTCTCTTTGCTGTTGATGGACGTAAAGTACAAGGGCCGTAAGTACCATTAAATACTGAACAGAAGCAGTCTGTTATTTGTTTTTATGTTGGACTTGTTTACTGAACTTTATAGATTGTGAAAATAAGCTTTGTGATCCACTGAAGCGTTCCTTCAACACCATTAGCCTACTACTCTTCGATGCCATCCAGTGATTGAATGGATGATGTCCTGTGGTTTCTGAAACTAAGCCTCTCCACAGGTTATTCATGGTGACTTTCCCTGCAGTGATTGAGTCTGATTCTGACTCCAAATTATGCATGACTCTTCTGCAACCCCAAAAGAGCCTCACAATGACCGTTTCTCTGCTTGATGAGAAAAACAAGATGACTCAACTTGTGAAGCATGTTTCTTCAGTGCCCTTTCACCGCTGCTTTTGTTTCCAGGTCTGTCATTAGACAAATGTGGCTCTTTTTGTCTGGTTGGTTGTATGCTAACTGAAGTTCTCGACAGGCTCCTCGGGTAGATGGAGAATCAGTGCAGAAGCTGAAGGTGGAAGTTCAAGGGAAGGACTTCAGAGCGACCAAAGAGAGCAAAATCATGTTTAGACGTTACCTATCTTTGTCCTTCATCCAAACAGACAAACCCATCTACAATCCAGGACAAACGGGTGAGCTGTGAACGACCCTTGGTTGAATATTAAAGGTGTAGAAAGTCCATCACACTAAAAGTTCTGATAGTCTTCAAGTGCAGTATGCAATAAATGTGAGTTTATTGGGTGTCTTTTCAGTTAATTTCAGAGTTGTCACCATGGATCCCAAATTTGTGCCTCTTGATCAAATGGTAAGGCCAGATGTTTCACCATATTGAGTGGTCTGACCCTAAATTAAATGCAAATTAAGTTATTTTAAGATGCTGAAATGTATACATCAGTGTGTTTGTGCTGTTAAATGTTTAAAATTCTTGTCTTTGTGTTTTGCAGTACGATCTGGTCGTGGTGGAGGTGAGAATTTGCTCCGGTGCAAGTCTTTGAAAGGAGCCAATGCAGCTTTTTGCACTTTTCTTTGTTTGCAGATTTTCTCTGAGCTGTTAATTGTTTTAATAGGACAAAGATAATAACCGGATTGGTCAGTGGACAAACGTTTCCTCAACGGGGTGGATATTGCAGCTTTCTCACGAGTTAAACCCAGAGGCTCAGATAGGGATGTACACGCTAAAGGCTTTTATTGCCGACCGAGGAATCTCCCAAGTTTTTGAGGTGAAAAAATACGGTAAGTCGTTGTATATGTGCAGCAGTTCAGTGACCGATATGAGGTCTTAACCTAAAGCGCTTTGTTTCTGGTTTAGTTTTGCCCAAGTTTGACGTGACCGTAAACACACCAAAGACATACAGCATTGCAGATATAGGACTGAAAGTTGAGGCTTGTGCCAAGTAAGTAATGCTTTATTTTCTTGTCTTGTGGTTGGTCAATTCTTTATCTTGTTCTTTGTGCTTGTTTCCCAGATATACATATGGCCAGCCTGTACCTGGTCAAGCCTTGGTGGAAGTGTGCCGTGATCCATTTCCATACACTGTGCTTAATTTGACCAGACAGTGCCTGAATCAAACCGCAAAGGTGTGCGACTCCTGCCTTAACGCTGAGGGTTTTTCTTCTGCTTGTGCTTGACTTTAAATGTGACTATCTTTGTTCTGCTACCAGACTAATGCCACGGGCTGTGCCTCTCTTACTGTCGATACATCAGTGTTTTTTGGCACCAAATTTGAAGACTACATGCAAGACACATTTCTTGTAAATGTGAACGTTACTGAGGAGGGAACAGGTGAGCTATTGGCTGATCTGAACCACATACTTTTATCTTTACAAGACATCCACTTCAAGGCACATACTTAATTGATCTTCACTGTTTGGTTTTTCTCTCATGCCCCGCCCAGATGTAATGCTGTCAAAATCTGCAGTGGTGTCCATTACGTTTGAAGTCGGCAGCGTCATGTTTGTGGACCTCCTGGTTCCTTATTTTGAACCTGGATCAATTATTAATGGAAAGGCAAGCAAAACGTCATCCCTTATCGTGGAAGCCTTCACATTGCTTCCCTTTCCTAACCTTGATCATTCCCAATAGATATCCTTGACTCGTTTTGATAAGACTCCAGTTGCAAACAAAGCTGTGTATCTCCTGGATGGTAACAACTGGCCCAACAAACTTCTGTTGAATCTAACCACAAACAAGAACGGACTGGCTGCTTTCTCCCTCAACACTGCTAATCTTCCTAAGGCTGATCTGAATCTGGTGGTACGATTTGTATTTTGTGAAATGAAGACTTTATTTTTTTATAAATTTTTTTTTCTTGCATGATACTGATTCAATTCACTGTTCCCCAGGCGAGTGCGACTTCAGAGGGTTTTTATAATTATAAATCGCCATACTTCACTACAGATACGAGGGTTGTTCAGCTTCTCCAACCTGTTTCTCCCGAAAACCCATCGTTTAGTGAACTGACTATAGTGAAGCTCAAACAGCCGCTCAAATGTGGTGCTTCGTTTCCAGTGACCGTGGAGTATTCATTTGTTGGAGAGGCTGGTAGCTACAGCGCTGACATAATCTATATGGTGAGTGGACATTAGTTTTGTAGCTTTTAAAGTTTGCTGGTCTTTGTTCAGCAACTTACAGGTATGCACCTATGTCTTCTGTCAGGTCTTATCCAGAGGAGTGATCGTCCTCCATGAATTTCAGACGGTCAAAGCAAAGGTTTGTGATGCGGTCACAAGCGGCTTCGTGACGTTCCAGCTGTCTGTCAGCGTCGATATGGCTCCAGCAGTGCAGATTCTGGTTTACAGCGTTCTTCCCAGTGGGAATGTAGTTGCTGCTAGTGTGTCGTTTGACACGGATATGTGTTTCCAGAATCAGGTACTGTATGATGTGTTTCAATTGGGGAATGGTGGTGTGTCCTACAGCGTGTTGGTCCTTGTTCCAGGTGTCTCTGCAGTTCTCTCCAGCTACGGCTGTTCCTGCTGAGGGAAACGTTCTGACGGTTTCTGCTCAAGCTGGATCTCTGTGTGGCCTCAGTGCTGTAGATCAGAGCGTCCGGATCATAGAGCCAGGAAGACGTCTGAGTGCTGAAAGGGTATCTGTGTGCCTCAATCAGATTTCTTTTAATCTGAATATTTCTGTGTATGGCACATCTGATTAGAATGCCACTTCAGTTTACTGCATTCAACTTCATGCCATGACTGGACTACTTGGTTTTTAATGAAGTCCAGTTTAATCAACACAACACTATGACTTTAGTCTTGTAGTAGTGGAAAAACCCCCACACAAATGGAGGTCTTCAAGGAGCACTTTCTCTGTTGTCAGGTGTTCAACTTACTCCCAGTGCGATCATTACCAAATTATCCATATGAGGTTGAGGATGAACAGGAATGTCTGCGTTTTCGAGCCCGTCGAGATGTTTCTGCAGACCAAACCTATGAAGCCTTCAAGGTAGAAAAGGGTTAATTATCCTGTGTATTTCTAAATGCTACTTTTTCAAAATGTTTTTTGTCGTTGTTCTGACAGAGTGTGGGGATGAAGGTCACAACTAATATGCCTATCAGAGTACCTCAGTGTCTAAAGTACAAAGGCCTGAATTTTTATCGCAACTCCCGTGACGGTATGAAATTGCCACAACTTTATAAGCTACCAACTATGACCTTAAGTAATCTGTGACCTGAAACTACAAGCCATTGGATAAACTTTAATCTCTTGCGTTGTAATGGTCTATATTGGCTTTTGTTTCTGAATGTGATCTTTAATGTGCCATGTAAAGACAATGAAAAGGTTTAAGGCTACAACTGGCCAAACCATGCATAAATTTGGAGTTTTGAACCCTATGTATTCTGTGGACACTAGGACTGTTTGGAGGATCTGGGTGTAAAATTGTCTCTTTCAGGGATGGATTTTCATGGTACTTTTGTAGCCAAGGCACTGGCTTCTCCAGTAGCAGAAAGTGCTGGAGGCGACACTTCCTCTTTTGATGTGACCGTCAGGACTTACTTCCCAGAAACCTGGTTCTGGCAGCTTGCTCAAGTGGGGTTCGTAAAACTCCTTTTTGTTCCATCTAAAGCTACTTGCCCAGTTTTTAATTATCCTGCCCCCCCCCCCCCCCCCCCTCACTACTTTTTCTGGTGACCTTTCTTCAGAGCCACTGGATCCACACAAGTTCCTCTTACGGTTCCTGACACCATCACCACATGGGAGACGGAGGCGTTCTGCCTGTCCTCAAAAGGTTTCGGTCTGGCTCCTCCTACTCTGCTGACGGTCTTCCAGCCCTTCTTCCTGGAGCTCTCCTTGCCGTACTCTGTCG
The DNA here is from genome assembly GCA_021554675.1 of Leuciscus idus. Classification (NCBI taxonomy): domain Eukaryota; kingdom Metazoa; phylum Chordata; class Actinopteri; order Cypriniformes; family Leuciscidae; genus Leuciscus; species Leuciscus idus. Next base: position 48,682,142 of record CM038624.1, on the reverse strand, counting down.
TCCGTGGGGAGTCTTTTGATCTGAAGGCCACAGTCTTCAACTATCTGTCCAAGTGCATCATGGTCTGCCATGTTTTTTTTTATTTATTTATAATGGATCTATATAGAGTAGGTCCTGTGTCTTTGCTCCATGTTCACTGTTTTGTTCACAGGTTAAAGTAACTCCAGCTTCATCCACGGCCTTCACTCTTAAACCGTATACCGATTCATATTCATCCTGTCTATGTGCCAATGAGAGAAAGACTTTCAAATGGGTTTTCTCAGCTGCTGTTCTCGGTCAGTTTTGGGAATGTCTGCTTCTAAATCTGAAGTGTACGTGGTGTTGCTCACTCTGTCTGTCACTGCAGGAGTTGTCAATGTGACTGTCAGTGCCTCAGCTGAACCATCCCGAGCTCGATGTGGCACTGAGGTCGTGACCGTGCCGACGAGAGGACGCATTGATGTAGTCACTCGAAGTCTAATTGTCCTGGTGAGTGTTGACCAGCTTTCTGGAGTTTGATCATGGAGCTCATACTGCTTTACTGATGTGTTTTGCCTTTATAGCCTGAAGGAGTTGAAAGGACAAGTGCCCAGAGTATGTTACTGTGTCCAAAAGGTTTGTACTCTGATTACCCAACACATTCTCCCTCTACAGCCTAACGCTCAATGCTGATCCTTTCTGTTCGGTCCCTAGGAAAAGCTCTTTCTGAAGACGTGACTCTGATATTTCCAAAAAATGTGGTTCAGGGATCAGACAGATGCTCTGTTTCAGTCCTCGGTAAGCATTTCGTTGAGGAGAAACTGACATGTGATTGTTTGGTAGGATAACTTTGTTTCTGATGTGGGTTCTATGCTTGACCTCTTGTAGGGGACATAATGGGTCGTGCACTGAAGAATCTGGATGGGTTAATACAGATGCCATCTGGCTGTGGAGAACAGAATATGATTATTCTTGCTCCCAATATTTACATCCTGCTGTACCTTGAAGTCACAGGGCAACTCACCGCAGCCATCCGAGCGACTGCCACCGGCTACCTTCAGAGAGGTATGGATGACCAAATCCGCTTTAAATATGTAGGAGTCTAAATCCTATTGCTTCCCATTGAAGCTGTCTAGAATCCCTAATAAGCCCCCCCCCGATATGTGGTTTTTGACTTGAACAGGATACCAAGGACAACTAAACTACAGGCACAGTGACGGATCATACAGCACATTTGGTTATGATGCATCCAATACATGGTGAGTTTCACTACCGCTATTCTAGTCTTGTGTAGCCTTTGTAACCAGCGTTTAAGTTAACCAGTTGTGTTTAATGAAACTTCCTGCATGGCTAGGTTGACTGCCTTCATCATGAGGTCTTTTGGTCTAGCAAAGCGCTTCGTCTTCATCGATCCGAATGTCCTTCAGAGTGCAAAGGACTGGCTAATAAGCCAGCAGGGTTCAAATGGATGTTTCATGCAACAGGGAACTTTGTACCACAATGAAATGAAGGTAAATTATCAAATGGACCTTAACCCATAGATTGTCCAAGACTGTTTTTAATCGTATGCTGGTGTGTTTTAGGGTGGAGTTGGTGATAACGTGACCATGACTGCCTACATTGTTGCATCGCTACTTGAACTTGACGTCCCCGTCACAGTAAAAACCTCTCCAGTAATGTGTATGAGCTCCTTGTAGATGACCTTCCTGTTCTGCTGTTGAATGATATCTGCTTTTCTTTTAGGATCCCGTCATTACCAATGCTCTCTCATGCTTGAGGCCTGTCGTTGGGAACCTGGGAAACACTTACGCCACGGCTCTGCTGGCCTACACTTTCAGTCTGGCTGGAGAGACCACCACTCGATCACAGCTTCTAACCACCTTGAAAGACCTTGAGATTAGTGAAGGTGAAATTTACTAGCCTCTTTTTTTTTGAGATGTTCATCAGGTTCTTTGGCATTGACTTTCTCCCCTCCATCTCCTCCTAAGCAACTAAGGTCCACTGGTCTCAAACTACGTCTGGTAATACTCTGGCGGTGGAGATCAGCTCTTACGTGCTGCTAGCAGTTCTTGCCGTTCAACCTCTCACGACGGCTGATCTAAGCTATGCTAATCAAATTGTCAACTGGCTGGTGACCCAGCAGAATCCCTACGGCGGCTTTTCCTCCACCCAGGTGCCTCTGACTACCAAACATGAGCACAATCCTTTATGAGGAGGTTTTTAATCTGGTGCTTGTGTTTAGGACACAGTGGTGGCTCTTCATGCCCTGTCTCTGTATGCTGGTCAAGTCTTCAGCTTGGATGGCTCCAGCACTGTTACTGTACAGTCCTCAGGAGTAGGAGGAGAATCTTATAGCTTCAGTGTGAGTCGGGACAACAGGCTGCTGTATCAGGAGAAGCCACTGAAGAAAGTTCCAGGCAAATATAGTGTTAAAGTGACCGGAACCTCTTGTGTTTCTGTGCAGGTCTGTATCTCCACTCACTCTATTTCTGTGGTGCACATCTTACTGATTTGTGGTTTGATCTGTGTTCGTACTGTAGGTTGCATGTTTCTACAACATCCCGACACCTGTTAAAGACGACAAGACTCTGAGTGTTGAAGCAAAGCTGACTGGAGACTGCCGACCACTTGCGGCCATTCTCATGTTGAACTTCACTGTGACGTAAGGATGGGTTTGGCTTTGAATCCTGAAACCAGCTCTTGTTTATGACTCTTACAAAAGGAAGCTGTTCTTGATCATGTTGACTAAACCTCTTTATTCTCAATCACCCTCATTCAGATACAATGGCGTAAAGGCAAGAACTAACATGGTTCTTGTGGACATTAAGCTCCTGTCGGGCTTCACGGCAGATACATCACTGGTTCGTATGTTTACGATGACTTTAAGTCTCAAGATGCTTAAAGGCTCTTTAGATGTAATTGTGCATGTAAACAATGGTCTTTTTCTCTCAGCTTGGTTCTCCGCCCCAATCGTTTGCTCCGCTAGTGGAGCGTGTTGATGCCGGAGATGATCATGTCCTAGTGTATCTGAAAGAGGTGAGACACTGTCCACTGGGGATATTCTCTAGCTGCCCTATTGAGTGCTGTTTGTTCTATTCATCCTTTTTGACTCACAGGTTCCCAAAGGTGTCCCCATGAGTTACGCTCTGCAGCTGAAACGGGTTCTTGATGTGAAAGATCTAAAGCCAGCGGTCATCAACGTTTATGACTACTATCAGACAAGTACACTTTCATCCTAATCGTGCATTGCTCTGGCTGAATTCACTGTTGAACATGATACAACTCATTTTCTGTTCCTCTTATAGGTGATTCGTTTGAGACGACCTACACGCCCCCCTGTTCATGCAAGCATTGAATGCATGCAGGCCACGCAATTTAAATTAAAACTGCTTTTATACAAATAGTCCTTTTGTCCGTTGTTCATCTGATGGTGGTTTGGAGTGGGACGTGTTCATGAGCTTATATTTGTCAAGTGACTTCAAATCCTTTCATGACTGAAATGAAGCTCACTCAGGCAGTGGCTATTAACTAGTTTGAGCTTCCACTTTTTAGAGTTGTTGAAAGTTGGACTCAAGACTGCAACTTTTGAGATCAACTGCAGTTGCATTTAATTTTTGTAGACTAATCGGTGTAAACGTAAGGTTAAAATTCATGGGTTTAATTTAAAACTGATGTGCTTCACTTGCAGGTGACATTCATTAACATGCAGATTTCAAAACCTCTACCTTTTCCAATCATAAGCAATTTATGTAAATGTATGTAAATATAGGTATCTAGTTATAGACTAATATAGTAGCCAGTTTTACTACAACAAATCAGGAAACAAATGGGCAATACTGAATAATATGGCCTCAGTGAAGCACTTTATTTTTTTTTTATATGAATATAAATGTATATTTAAAAGCATGTTGGATGCATGCAGCTCTTAAAGTGACCGCAGCCTAATAAACCTACTGCTGACTTTGTCCTTAATGTTCATCTAACAAAAGACCGAAATCACCCACTGCTCTTGATTAGATGACTTTGCATAGTCTTCACTGATAAGGATGAATCTATATTTAATGTATATAGTGTTTTTACATTTGATTACTTTATTCGATATCTGTACCTGAACTTTTTCCATACCAGTAGAAAAAGTTCCATAGTGTTGAGCCTTGCTGGAGCATCTCTAATATCTACTCTGCTATTAAATGACGGATAAAAGATATTAGAGAAGCTACAATACATTTTAATAGTCATTAATAACTGATGGAAATATCTTTGCTAAACAAATTAAGCCAACTAATTTGATTCATATACTTTTTGTTTCACTATGCATTATTTGTTTAAATTACAAATGCAATGAATATACAGGTATCGTCAAGTACCTCAGAAATATTTCTCCATTAATACTAAATTGTCATGCCTATGTCATTCATGGCCAAATTTTGTGAATGGTAAACCCCTTCTTTTTATTTGATTAGCCAATCTTTTTGACATTGACAAGTGCTGTTGGACCACTGAGACAGACAAAAAAAAAAAACTTAAAGCAACTTAAGCAAACAGAGCATTGTGTAATGCAACAGAGACATCGAGAATATCTTTGGGATTTGTCTCCCTCAATGTTTATGGTAGTTACGGCTGTGGTTAAAAGGATACTCCACTTTTTTTGGAAATAGGCTAATTTTACAACTCCCCCAGAGTTAAACAGTTGAGTTTTACCGTTTTCGAATCCATTCAGCCGATCTCCGGGTCTGGCGGTACCACTTTTAGCATAGCTTAGCATAGATCATTGAATCGGACAGGACCATTAGCATCTCTCTCAAAAAAATGACCAAAGAGTTTAGATATTTTTCCTATTTAAAACTTGACTCTTCTGTAGTTACATCGTGTCCTAAGACCGACGGAAAATGAAAAGTTGCGATTTTCTAGGCTGAGATTTTTCACGCAGCGCCTGAAAATAGGTTTAATAGATTAGACAAACTTAGTCCCGGTCATGTTGGAAGTTACCGAGCTGGGGACTATTTTCAGGCGCTGCATCATATCATTACGCCTGCTGGACTCATGGTACGGCAGCAAAGTTTCTTGATTATTACGCAGGAATGAGAGTATAGTTCCTAGCCATATCAGCCTAGAAAATTGCAACTTTTCATTTTCCGTCGGTCTTAGGACACGATGTAACTACAGAAGAGTCAAGTTTTAAATAGGAAAAATATCGAAACTCTTTGGTCATTTTTTTGAGAGAGATGCTAATGGTCCTGTCCGATTCAATGATCTATGCTAAGCTATGCTAAAAGTGGGACCCGGAGATCGGCTGAATGGATTCGAAAATGGTAAAACTCAACTGTTTAACTCTGGGGGAGTTGTAAAATGAGCCTATTTCCAAAAAAAGTGGAGTATCCCTTTAAGCGGTACAGTATAATCTTCAATTATACTTCAATATAACAGTGGTGGCCAAAACATGCACTTCCCACATTGATCAGACATTCCTCTTTTAATACAATAAGTATCAATTGTATGCAAAGTCACCAACATTTGGTTATTGACCACTGAAAATGTGTACAATTTACTCATGGAGCCACACTAAAATCGCTTTATCTCTAGTAATAAACCATTTAGGGCCCTAAAAAAAATGAAGATCCCAGAAGAAAAGTATGTTAAGAACCAGAATCTATGGTATAGCCGTTTTTATTTGGAAAAATGTGCAGAATTTAATCAGATTTTTTTTAAATTAGAAATGCAAACTTTTTTCTTAGAGGATATCTGGACCTTGAATTAAACATGCAACATAATAAAGTCCTGTGACAACATTGTAGCATACTATTCTGTAATGTATATCGATGTAATGATACTGTTTCACATAATATTTTTTTTTTTAAATAGTAAGCCAATCTCTTATTTTTCCCTGTTAACCTAAAATATGATATCATATATTTCTTTTTCACTGCATATCTAATACACCTTTGATACTATTATGTACCAGATGCATGGATGACCTGATGCTTGTGTTTCCGGAAAGAACACTGTTATGTCAGACGGGCGGCAACTTATTCTGCGGTTCATGAACATAAAGAAGCGAATTAGAAAGGGACGGACTCGAGTGTCTTATGTGAGAGATCACAGCCTGAAGGTTTTGTTGGACTCGGTGACTGTGAACTTCTCTGAATTAAAACCGATAATTGAAGCTGCTCTAGTTTTTCAAAGATCATGTTGTAGCTTCGGGACTTTATTATTGAGAGCGAAGTATCAAAACCACACAAAAAATACAAGCACTGTGTAAACAAATATACACAAATATTGTATATGCACTTTGGCTTAGTGAGATTGTAAAGTGTTTTGCTGACAGTTTGAAGAGATCATGTGTTATTTGTGTAAATATTTTCGATGTTTTGTTAAACTTCAATATGAACTGGAGCTTTAAAATGCCACAAATAGATTGTTACATCCAGGCTCTGGTCATGTCTAGGCGTAGGTTTCGCTGAGGTTTTTTTTTTTCTCCATTCTGTCACGTGATGTAGTTTGGGTTACTCGCCACTGTCGCTTCTTATTTGCTTAGTTGGGGACACTTAAAGGGATACTTCACCTCTGGAAAGATGAATGTGTATTTAAAATGGGTCATTTATGTAGAAGAAATGTGAAATTATTTTTGAATTTGGAGCTTTCTAGACTGAGAAAAGCCAGAAAATGTATTTTTGGCTTATGTGGATGAAAGACAACAACTCCCAGAATGCACTTGCTTCGCTGCCCTAGGAGGCCACTCCCAAGCCACGCCTACCGGTAAGAGAGCGCAGTTTAAAACAACAAGGCTAGGCTACTAGTGAGTCTCCGTGACGAGTCTGCCTGGGATTTCGAGATCGCCCAAAATGTCCGGGATTTGGCTTTTGCGTTCTACAGTCGCCATTCATCATGTTTACTGTGGCGAGCAGGACGAGGCTGAGGGGCGCGGGAGAACGGCGCGAGGCCGGTGGCGTGATTACTGAGACGCACCGGTCTCCTATCTCTCACGGAGGAGCGGGAATTTTCTTAGCAATGTAAAAACGCACATCAACCGATCACTTGTTTAGCGTTCATGTAAACACTACATTCAGATTCACCAATCGGAATGAATTCAGTTAGACTGAAACAAAAGGTGTGCATGTAAACAATGAATGGCGACTGCAGAAAGCAAAAGCCGAATCCCGGACATTTTGGACGATCTCGACGGCCGGACATGTCCGGGAAAAAGAGTATGGTAACCCCTACTACTCAGCTTTCACCACAGAACAAGAGCCTGCTAGCTTAGCTTCCAAAAAAAGATGGTTGATACTATAGCTGTGTCCCAATGTGAAGTCTGCATCCTCCGAAGGCCGTATTTGAAGGCCGATTGCGTCACAGCGGCGCGACGAAGGATGTCCCAGGCCCTGTCCCAAATGGCGCACTTCATGCGGACTTTCGGTCTCGTGGACTTGAATTGCGCGTGCTCGCTGAGTCTACGAGTCCGTAGGCCGTCCCATTCAGCATTTTACCGCTCTGAAGTGTGCTCAGCAGCGCCCCCTTTGTACCCTTGAAGCGGTCTTCCACGAAGCCCGCATAGAAGCAGGCTCCACGCACTTTAACTACCCAGGAATCCTTGCGAAAGGCCAATCAGACAACGGATGGGAGGAGATTTCACTCACGGATAATTGTTGACATGGCTGAGAAGAAAATATTACTGTTTTTATGACCTAAATGTACATTTTACCAGTTGTTACCTACAGTTTATAAACATTATGGTCATCGAGCAGTGGTTGATGTCTCAAACATAATAATAGTGCATTTAATAATACGATCGCATTATGATTCATTAAATAAATAGAACCGAATGGCAGGGCTTTACTGAGTCATATGTAAACATAGTATGAATATTGAAACCTGTAAATTGAAAAAAAAATTTTTTAATTATGTTTTAAAATTGTAATCTTAGTTCAAATGGAACGTTATGTATTATTATGTACAACTGTATACATCATTTAAATAAGCATGATTTATCTATTGTCTAATGCCCAGGTGATATGCACAATATCAAAATACAGAACTGTAAAATTAGGCTGTGTAGTGGACATGCAGATAAGACGTTGGAGCGCAAAAATGTGATTTCTCCTGTCCAACAACAACCAGACCGTTATTTCCGGCATGCCGATCGAGTCTGTCCCAAAAATACCTCTCAATGCACCCTCGTGGACTCGCGCCAAGGGCCCTATAGGTCTGCACTACATGACGTCACCAAAGTGTGGACTCTGAGGAAGTCCACAAGTCCGGAGTGTGCCATTTGGGACAGGGCCCCAATTCAAAGGCTGCACACTTCGGAGGTCGCATTTGAAGGCCGATTGCGTCACCGCGGCGCGATGAAGGCTGTCCCAATTCAATTCTGCATCCTCCGAAGTCCGTATTCGAAGGCCGGTTGCGTCATCGCGGCGCGACGAAGGCTAAAGCGACGCCAAATGCACCCTTCGTTTCCCCGTGAAAGGAAGGATACATAAATGGACACTTAGCGGACTATCCTACCCCATAAGTCATCGCGCGTCGGTGACGACAGCATTAAAAAAAAAAAAAAAAATGACGGCCGAGAGTTCGCTGGTGGACGGCAAATTCACATTTAAATGTAAGTATTATGTTTTCATTTACTCAAATAGCTAGTGAAACCACAGTTAAAAGCCACAAGTTTTTCTTTCTTATAAACTTCATCTTAACTCCATCACCATTGCGTGGCTTCATTTGTCAGGTGGTCTGAGGCAAAACTTGTGCTAATATTAGTTTAATAATTGTTTCAGGGAGCAAGGAGCAGACAGCTCAATTTATTAAACTGCAATTAAAAAAATAAATAAACGAAATAAATTAAATTAAATTTTATTGTAATATATGCACTAGTCTGTCTAACTTGTGTAAATAAGAAATATCACTCACCCTATAAAGCCCACAACAATAAGAAAAGCAGTAGATAAGGCAATGGGGTTTCACTTTTATGTGTTTTTGTAGTGCTGTCATGCAAGCTATGTCTACAAAGGTTTTAACCAAATTTGAGTATTCATGAATATGATTTTAAAAATACAAAGTAAGAAAGTTGAGATCACATCTTTGCTGAAATGTATTGTTCTGTTGTTATTAACAAGCCATGGTTAATTTGCTCTGCCTTAGGATTGCAAGTGTCCTGGGACAGGAGAGGGTGTGAGTGGGAAACCCACTGCTGAAACTTGGCCCTGATTTGTCCTCATGGATGAGATGTTGGGACAGAGGCATTGCACCCTCATTGCCTAAATCCCTGAGGACACACCAGGGCCGAGTTCAGCAGTGTGTGACCAAGAAGAGGAGGAGCCAGAGGCAGCAGCATCAGCATCAGCACCAGGACCAGCAGCATCAGCACCAGCACCACGATGAAGACAAGACAGAGAGGACTAATTTTTGGACTTGATTAGAGAAGACATGGGACTGCAGAGGCAAGGAGAGCACAAGAGAGAATGGACAGGCTGTTTTCTCCTCTTGAAAGAATCATTGAGATATATATATATATATATATATATATATATTCTTGTTTAACTTTTTTTCACTTATATCAACAAGGGCCATTCTCTCGATCTGGTACTGTCACACAATTTAAATGTGTCCATAAAGGATATTTCAGATGCAGGTATTTCTGATCATATGCCAGTTTTATTTACTGTCTCTTTGTCGTGCTCTCAAAGCAAGTTGTGCTTCCCTATGAGTCAGCGGCGCATAATTAATTCATCTACGGCTTCATTATTTGCTGCAGCATTTGACACCTTTCCAGTAGTGTCTCGAGATATTTCTTCATTCAAGGACATTGAGGAGTTGGTGGCTTTATTTGACTCTACGTGTACTGAAATTCTTGACTCAGTAGCACCGCTAAAGAGCAAGAAGGCTAATTTAAATAGAGAGCCATGGCAAAATGACATTACTCGTGCTCTCAGAAGGGAATGTAGATGTGCTGAGAGGAAATGGAGGAAAGACAAGCTCTATATTTCTCTGGAGATTTTAAGGAATTGCTTGTCCAAATACCAGTTTGCTGTTAAAGCGGCAAAGACCCAGTACATGTCGAACCTTGTGCTAAACAACCGTCATAAACCCCAAGTCCTTTTTAATGTACTAAATAGGATGGTCCTCCTGAACACATCGGCATTATTCCTAGCACCATTTTGTGTGACCGATTCTGTGAATTTTTTACTGATAAGGTGTCCAGTATTAGGGCATTAACATGTTGTACTGCACCAGATCCCAGTGTTACACCGTTATGCTTAGGCATATTTGAAAATTTTATCCCAATATCGCTTTCAGATTTGTTAAAGACGGTCCAATGCTTAAGACTTTCTGTCTGTTCATTGGACTGCCTTCCTGCAAAGCTTTTTATAGATGTATTTGACACTGTTGAATTTTATATTTTAAATATGATAAATATGTCTCTTTTAACAGGTTCTGTGCCGGTAACCTTTAAAAAGGCCATTGTACAACCCCTCCTAAAGAAACACAATTTAGACCCCTCTGTCTTGTCTAATTACAGGCCAGTTTCCAAGCTGCCTTTTTTGTCTAAAATATTAGAAAAAGTGGTTTATAAGCAATTTTTACTGCACCTTAAATCAAATAATATATTTGAAAAATTTCAATCAGGTTTTAAATCAGGTCACAGTACGGAAACCGCACTTTTAAAAGTATTTAACGATCTCCTCTTAATTTCTGATTCTGGTAGCTCTGCTGTGTTGGTGCTTTTAGATTTGACTGCTGCGTTCGATACGGTCGATCATAAGATTTTACTGTCAAGACTTGAGTCCTGTGCAGGTATCAAAGGCACAGCTCTGAACTGGTTTGAGTCTTATCTGACTGACAGATCTTTTTCTGTAAATTTCGGACCTTTTTACTCTAAGAAAACTCCAATTAATAGCGGGGTGCCCCAAGGTTCTATCTTGGGCCCAGTCCTGTTTTCATTGTATATGTTGCCCTTGGGATAAATTTTCAGGAAACACAAAATTTCGTTTCACTGCTTTGCTGATGACGTCCAGATATATCTACCTCTAAATTCTAAAACCAATTCTATTGAAGCACTGGGTAACTGTCTGGGTGAAATAAGGGATTGGATGTCACTAAATTTTTTACATTTAAATGACAAAAAAACTGAAATTATAATTTTTGGGAAGCCGGATATCTCAGGTTTAAACAGGGCTATAGGCCCATTACTCCCCAATTACAGCCCATCTGTAAAAAATCTTGGAGTCATTATTGATAGTTCTTTTAAATTAGAGAAACAAATTAGTTCAGTAGTTAAAACAAGCTTTTTTTCAGCTTAGACTGTTGGGGAAAGTGAAGCTGTACCTGCCGCAAAGTCAACTAGAAAAAGTTGTACATGCTGTATGAGCCATATTCATTTTGTATTATTTTATGTAATTTTGTTCTGTGCCACTAGGGGGCTTTGTGCTTTGTGGCTCAGCTGATCTCAGATCAGCCCGGGTAGGTCATTTAACTCAGAGGAAACCCAGACACAGGGGTTGCTGATTTGGGAAGCAAACAGTTTTCGACTGTGCCTTTGTGCCTTGCCTTTGTAGTGAACAATTCGGTTTGTTGTTTTTGTTATATGTATTATGAGTTAAGATATTGCCACTGTATGATATATGGAGGAAAATAAACTTGCTAGATAATACTTAACATTACTGAATTTTCCGTTTGTTTTGTGTGAGGTCATACGGGCACACGTCTAAAATTAATCACGCTGTATTAGCAACCAGTACTAGACTTCGTTTAGGACTTAGTCAGTACAATTTAGGTCGAAAACTGCTTCATTTGGATAATCGTTCATCGTGAGGAAGCGGACCTGTCATATTGTGGATTTAACGGTGTTCGTTTGGAAACAACGGATGTGAGGTGGGCAAATGTTTGGAGTTGCCGATTGCTGAAAGGAGCTGCACCGGAGCGAGTTAAAGGGTCACCGGAATACCATCACATCGGGACATCATTCATCAAAGCCGGCCAACGCTCTATTGGGGTACGTGGTGATCAGCGCTGATATTATGAATGGCCATGGTAATTTGTGTGCACACATTCGCGTAAAACCAATGCATTGGTAGCAAACTCGCAACCGTCTAAAAATAACTTTGCGCGTCTAGACGAGTTGTTGCGCAATACAAAACTATTTTGCGGGCTTATTGAATAATAAGCCAATTCACTTTGCGTGGTCATTATGGCTGAAAAGGAAAAAGGCCAACTTGGACTTGAGACTGAACTTTGTGTGGGTGTAGGGGTAAAATCTGTAACTGAAAAACGTGTGGTTAAATTAACACCCAAAGCTTTGTTGGAAAAAATAAGCACTTTAGAAAAGGAAAGAAAGTCTAAATTTAGTAAACTGTCGAACGTAAAAAATTCTATTGTTAAATTGATTGGTGATAAAGAGCATGTAAGTGAGGTTGAAAATGAATTTAACATGTTCAATAAGTTGTGTGACGAGATACAGCATGTACATACATCTTTATTGGGTTTATTGCCTGCTGATGAAGCAAACAAACATGAAATATGGTACCAAGCTAAAATGTTGAGTTTCAATGAGTTTTTTGTGGGTACAAATCAATGGTTGTATGACACTAAAGCTTGTTCAGTTACCAAAGTGGATGATGATCATGATGATTTGCCGGGTCAAATTGAAACTCAAACTGTTGATTTCAATGCTAAAAATGGAAATGAGGTTGATGCCAGCAATGGAACAAGAGCTGCTGGTGGAAAGGATGAGGAAGAGGAGGATCAGATTCAACCTCAAGACAGCATTTCAAACGTGCAGTCAAGGCACCATGGCTCAAGTAGCGGATCCTCCAGTAGCAGATCCTCCACTTCTTCAGCCAGACGCATGGCGAAGGCGGAACAGGCTGCGCTCTTGGCTCGAGCTGCTGCTTTAAAGGATAAGCATGCATTGGAGGAGCAGGAGCTCATCTTGAGGAGGAAAAAGGAGCAGCTTGAGCTGGACATTGAGATAGCTGCCACTTCTGCTAAGCTAGCAGTGCTACAGGTCGGTAGCAGCGTCCATTCAAGTCAACCTGATGGAATGGCTTCCTATATCAGGAAAGGGGCTAGATCTAAGCTCCCGCCTACCTCTCTCAATCCACAGGCATCAATATTTGTGCCTCTGCCCTCACAGCGACATGCATCTCTACCACTACAAAGCAATGCTTCACCATTAGCCACGCCAACTATCTTGCCAAAGCCAACTGTCATTCAAGGCTTTCAACCCCCTCAGTTACAATCAAACACAACCTTCAGTCAAAGCTTTCAACCCACTCTAAACCAACAAGTGTTTCAACCCCTGCAAGGCCAACATCAGACAGCAGGTCTCTACAATTTGCTGCAACAACAGAATGACATAACAGCTCTCCTTGTCAAAATGCAAACGTTACAACTGCTGCCGCGCCGAGAAATTCCAATTTATGATGGAGATCCTCTAAGGTTCAACACATTTATAAAGGCGTTTGAACACTGCGTGGAAGCAAAGACCAGCTGTAAAGGAGACTGTTTGTACTATCTTGAGCAATTTACTAGGGGGCAGCCAAGGGATATTGTGCGCAGCTGCCTTCATATGACTGCAGATAAAATTTGCTGTTGCCAAAAAATTGCTCAAGGAGCACTTTGGAAATGAGTTTAAGATAACAGAGGCCTACATGGAGAAGGTCACAGGATGGCCAAGTATCAAAGCTGAGGACCCCAAAGCGCTCAAAGCTTATGGACTCTTCCTCCGTGAGTGTTCCAATGCTATGGATGATCTTCAGTACTTGGAGGAACTTAACATGCCAGCAAACATAAAGATTCTGAGTCAGAAGCTTCCGTATAAACTCAGAGACAAGTGGAGAGCAAAGGCATGTGAGATACTGGAGAAAACTGGTCGAAGAGCACGATTCTCAGACATTGTGGAGTACATCGAGCGCCAGGTCAGAATCACTTCAGATCCAGTCTTTGGTGACATACAGGACACTTCACCTGTTATCAAAGGGGCTACAAAAGCAAGCAAATCACATGTGAAACCTCAGCTGGGAAGAAACAGCTTTGCAACACAGGTGGTCATTGAGGATGGATACAGTAAACCAGATAGTAACAAGAAGGAAAAGGCTCAGAACAAAGTGACATGCTGCTGGTAATCATGTTTTGGAACAATGTTTTAAACTGGGAAAAAAGACACACAGGGAGAAACTGGACTATCTAAAGGAGAAAGGTTTGTGTTTCAGTTGTTTGTGCACAGGACACTTGAGTAAGAATTGCGATAGGCGCATCATTTGCAACAAGTGCAACCGAACACACCCCAGTGTTTTGCACATAGGAGAGAAGGAAAGGGTTACTCAAAAGGATCAGAAGGATGGTGAGCAGAAAATTACTGAGCAGTCAAATACTTCTGACAGCTGTACAGCATCCTCCGCTTGTTGTCTTACAGGGGCTGGCCACTGCAATGGAATTCTTCCCATTTTGCCTGTTAAGGTGAAGTGCTTAAAGGGAAACAAGGTTATTGAAACCTATGCTTTTCTGGACCCAGGGAGTACAGGAACTTTCTGCACTAGGAAGCTCATTGACAAATTGAACATGGAAAGACGCAAATGCAAGATTCATATCCGCACCTTGGGCCATAATAACGCAGTAGAAAGCTCCGTTGTTGACGGTTTGGAAATTTCTGGATTTTCTGGTGAGTGCTTCTATCCACTTTCCAAAGTGTGTACCCAGAAAGAGATGCCTGTCTCTACAGCCAACATAATCAGCGAAAGGGAGCTGAGAAAATGGCCTTATTTAGAGGATGTAAAAATTCCCCATATAAATGCTGATGTTGACCTGTTAATTGGCACAAACGCCTCCAAGTTGATGGAGCCTTGGGAGGTGATTAACAGTTGTGAAGGTGAAGGACCCTACGCGATCAGAACCCTACTGGGATGGGTAATAAATGGTCCATTACGGGGAAGTAGCGACTGTGGAAGTGACCACCCTTCAGTTTATGCCAACAGAATTGCCATTGACAGAATTGAAGAACTGTTAACCAGCCAGTACAACTATGACTTCAATGAGCAAGCTTCTGCAGAACAGGAAGAAATGTCAAGGGAAGAAAAGAAGTTTGTGGAGATAATGGAAAGCTCTGCTCAGCTTCAAAACGGACACTACACTTTTCAAATGCCTTTCAAAGGGAAAGATGTTTCGATGCCGAACAACCTCGGTGTTGCCATGCAACGTGTTCGTGGCCTAAAAAGGAGACTTCAGAGAGACGCAAGCTTTCATGAGGAGTACAAAAACTTTCTTGCTGATGTCATTAGCAATGGCTATGCCGAAGAAGTGCCGCAGCATCAGTTGGAAACGCCAACAGGGAAGGTGTGGTATATCCCGCACCACGGCGTGTACCATCCACGGAAAGGAAAGCTACGAGTGGTGTTTGACTGTGGAGCAGAGTATAAAGGGATCTCGCTCAACAGTCAGCTCTTGCAAGGACCGAACCTCACCAGCTCGTTGGTTGGAGTTCTTATGAGGTTCAGACAGGAACAGGTGGCCATAATGGCAGACATAAAGGCTATGTTCCACCAGGTTAAGGTGGCAGAGAAACACCGGGACTACTTAAGATTCTTATGGTGGCCTCAAGGTAACCTGGAGCAAGGTCTTGTAGAGCATCGCATGACTGTCCATTTATTTGGAGCGGTTTCATCACCCAGTGTCGCCTGCCTTGCTCTTAGAAAAACCGCTGAAGACAATCAGGCCAACTTTCCAACAGAAGTGATTGAAACAGTCAACCGAAACTTCTATATGGATGACCTACTGAAGAGTCTACCCTCTGAAGAAGATGCAGTCACCATGGTTAAGAACCTTATAACCATTTGCGGCAGAGGAGGGTTTACCCTCACTCAATGGATTAGTAATAGTCGAGAAGTGCTGCAAAGCCTCCCAGAGGATCTCAAGTCCAAGAACCTGCATGAGCTTGATCTGGACAGGGATAAGCTGCCATTGGACAGAGCTTTGGGTTTGCAGTGGTGTATCGAGACGGATACTTTCAAATTCAAGCTGAAAGTCAAGGAGAAGCCGGCAACCAAGCGAGGCATGCTATCCATCATCAGTTCCGTCTACGATCCATTAGGGTTCCTGGCACCTCTAGTACTCCCTGCCAAGCTGCTGTTGCAGGGGTTATGCAGGACGAAGTGTGATTGGGACGATCCAATACCTCCAGCTTTCCAGCAGAAGTGGAACAAATGGCTGATAGATCTTGAGAAGGTGGCATATTTCAAGATCCACAGATGTGTGAAGCCTGCAGGATTTGGGAGGACTGTCAGCGCCCAACTGCATCACTTCGCCGATGCGAGCGAGAACGGCTATGGTACGGCTACTTACCTGAGGATGCAAAACATGGATGAGAGGGTTCATGTTTCTTTCTTATTTGGCAAAGCCCGAGTGGCCCCCCTGAAGACTGTCACCATTCCCCGTTTAGAGCTCACCGCTGCCGTTGTTGCAGTACGAGTGGATAAGATGCTTCAATCAGAGCTCCAGTTTCCACTAAAGAAGACTTGCTTTTGGACTGACAGCACATCAGTTCTTAAGTACATAAAGAATGAGGACCGAAGATTTCAAACCTTTGTAACAAACAGGGTAACCACCATCAGGGACAACTCGGAAATCGAGCAGTGGAGGTATGTTCCCACATCTCTGAACCCTGCTGACGATGCTTCACGTGGATTGAAGGCAGAAGATCTTGTAAAGCACAGATGGATAGAAGGCCCGGAATTCCTACGGGAACCTGAAGAAACGTGGCCAACATTTCCTGTGGATACAAGTGTCACTGCCGACGACCCAGAAGTAAAGAGAAGTCTGACGGTCAATGCGATACTTGTTGACACCAACGCCACATCGCAACTGATGACCCATTTCTCTGATTGGCAAAGATTGAAAGTTGCAGTTGTGTGGCTCATTAAGCTGAAAGGAACTCTGCTCAAACTGAAAGAAAAAAGAAAAGAGTTGGAGCATGCAAACATCAGTGCTATTGGAGCAGCAAGGTTGGATGTGCAAAAGGAGATGCAAGCTTTCTCAACATCGCTTGGGAATCAGAAGGTGACGCTGGAAGATCTCTTGGAGGCTGAGACCTCCATAATCGCTTTTTGCCAGCAAGAGAGATTCCCCACTGAATTTGCTGCTCTAACCTCTGGCAAGCCACAAGTGCCGAGAAGTAGCAGCATCCTCAAATTGGATCCGGTTCTAGAAGGAGGACTTCTACGAGTTGGGGGACGGCTGAAAAAGGCAGCAATCCCTGAGGACATTAAACACCCCCTCATCTTGTCAAAGGACCAACATATCTCCGATCTTATCCTCCGTCATATCCATTTACAGCTTGGACATGGAGGTAGAAATCATGTTCTTTCCGCTACAAGGAGAAAATACTGGATCACAAGTGGACCTACTGCAGTGAGGAAGATCATATCAAGATGCCTCATTTGTAAGCTCCATGGTGGAAAAACTGGTGAGCAAAAAATGGCAGACCTGCCAGAAGAGAGAGTGGTTCCTGATCTACCGCCGTTCACTAACGTTGGCGTAGATTACTTTGGGCCAGTTGACGTGAAAAGAGGGCGTAGCATCGTGAAAAGATATGGAGTAGTATTCACTTGCATGACAAGCAGGGCTGTACACCTGGAAGTGGCCTATTCTCTTGACACAGACTCGTGCATCAACGCGTTGCGAAGGTTCATCTGTCGAAGAGGACAAATCTCGCACATGAGATCTGATAATGGCACCAACTTTGTGGGTGCAGAAAGGGAGTTGCGAGAAGCCTTAGCCTCTTTGAATCATGACCGCATTGAAAGAGCCTTGTCCAAGAAGGGAATCAAGTGGAGCTTTAACCCTCCAGCTGGGTCACATCACGGTGGCGCATGGGAGCGCATGATACGGATGATCAGGAAGATCTTGTGCTCTGTGCTCCGTCAGCAAACCTTGGATGACGAAGGGTTCCATACCGTGCTCTGTGAGGCTGAAGCTATGCTTAACGATCGCCCCATCACAGGATTGTCAGAGGATCCCAACGATCTTGAGGCGTTGACGCCAAACCATCTGCTACTCCTCAAAGGAAAACCAGTTCTCCCACCAGGACTGTTCGACAAAAGGGATGTTTACGCAAGAAGAAGGTGGAAACAAATCCAGTACATCTCGGATCTCTTTTGGAAGAGGTGGATCCGCGAGTACTTACCGCTTTTACAGGAGCGTCAAAAATGGAACCAGGAGAAGAGGAATTTTGTTCCTGGAGACCTGGTCATGGTTGCGGACTCCACAGCACCACGTGGATCATGGATGCTAGGAAGAGTCCTGGAAACCTTCCCTGATAAGAGAGGTCTGGTACGTGTGGTTCGTTTGAAGACCAAGACAAACATAATTGAACGACCCATAACTAAAATATGCTTGCTTAATGAAGCTAAAGAATAATTGGTTCCCATTTCCTATGGGCTATATTTTCGGTATTTATGGCTCTTTTGAATTTGGTGTAATTGCTCTGGCAGACGCAATTAGGGGCTGGAGTGTATGAGCCATATTCATTTTGTATTATTTTATGTAATTTTGTTCTGTGCCACTAGGGGGCTTTGTGCTTTGTGGCTCAGCTGATCTCAGATCAGCCCGGGTAGGTCATTTAACTCAGAGGAAACCCAGACACAGGGGTTGCTGATTTGGGAAGCAAACAGTTTTCGACTGTGCCTTTGTGCCTTGCCTTTGTAGTGAACAATTCGGTTTGTTGTTTTTGTTATATGTATTATGAGTTAAGATATTGCCACTGTATGATATATGGAGGAAAATAAACTTGCTAGATAATACTTAACATTACTGAATTTTCCGTTTGTTTTGTGTGAGGTCATACGGGCACACGTCTAAAATTAATCACGCTGTATTAGCAACCAGTACTAGACTTCGTTTAGGACTTAGTCAGTACACATGCCCTCATTACAAATCGCTTGGACTACTGTAACTCTTTATACTATGGCTTAGATCAGTCGTCTATTCACCGTTTACAATTAGTACAAAATGCAGCCGCTCGCCTGTTGACAGGGAAAAAACGGTTTGATCATATTACTCCGGTACTGTCGTCCCTCCACTGGTTGCCTGTTGCTTTCAGAATCCAGTTTAAGATTTTATTATTTGTTTTTAAATCTTTAAATGGATTAGCACCGTCTTATTTAGTGGATTTGCTGACTATGCACACCTCAGTCAGAGCACTTAGGTCAAATGACCAGCGACTTCTAGACTGTCCTAGATCTAGACTGAGAACCAGAGGAGACAGAGCATTTTCTGTTGCAGGACCTAAGCTATGGAATGCTCTTCCCCTTAATATTAAGGAAGCTAGCTCTATTGAGTCATTTAAATCGCTTTTAAAGACTCATCTTTTTGATAAGTCTTTTAATACAATACGAGCTGTGACGTTGTGATGTTTGATTGTAAAAATGTCTACATGTGTTTTAACTATTATTATTATTATTATTATTGGGACATTTTGCCTATGTAATTTTTCTTTTGATTAATTAACATGTTTTATGTTTGGTATGAATTTCTGTACAGCACTTTGTGGCAGTAATGACTGCTTGAAAATGTGCTTTATAAATAAATTTGACCTTGACCTATATTTTTTAAAAGGAAAAAAAAATTATGCAACTTTAAATGTGTAAATAAAAGAGAATTCATTGCTCGGGACATTGTTTATTTTTGTAATGACAGTCATAATTTCTACATGAAACAAATTCTTCTATAACTTTTTTCCCCCCAACTATTTACAACATATTTTAAACATATCAAAATCAACATAAACATTTAAATTTACAGTACATAAAATAAGAAAAAATGATGTAGACTTTTATTCAGCTGAGTGGGAGACCCTGGTTTGCTGCTGGACCGGGATGGGCTCCACAATAGAGACCCTGGTAAGGCCTCCTGCTGGTGGGACATCATCTGGGATGCTCTTTCTCAGTGTTTGACTGCATATTTACACTATCCACGTCTACCAACAGGTTTGCAGGGCTGACTCATGGAATAAATATTGAGATACTTTATTACACTGAAGTACTTTAAATAACCACTAATACCGCTTTGGGGAAAAACTACTAGTCATATATTTCAAACCTTAGTTAAGCAAACTTATCTTGCACCCTCTAATGTACTTAAGGTATCAAGAGTAAAAGTAAAGGAATCCTGGAGGAAAAAAAAACCTTGTCAGGGTTTTTATGATGGTTCTGCTTTTATATTACTGCATATGTTGCATTTTACTTCTGAATATTTTCAAGGTTGATACATTTAAACTATATACTTTTGTGTAGTTTATTGTAAAACAATGCATCATATTGTAAAATAATTTTGTAGTGTTGCTGTCCTGTGTGGGAAAATCACTTCGAGTATTAACGATGTAGTTCCTTACATACCACCACTGGTTATTTTTAGGGCTGGGAATCACTGGGTAGTTCACGATACGATACGATACGCGATACATTGTTCACGATACCGATAATATCACGATATGGCGATACTGCGATATATTATCAGTAATAACTCACAATATATCATGTTTTAAGAAATAAAAAGTTTTTTTTTTTTTAATTAGGAAAATGAATCTCCATTTATTTTTTTGGATGAAACACAGTAACAAAAACAACTTGTGTCTTATCAGTTGCAACAAAACAGTCACAGACACTATTTTTGTTTTGCTCGCAGATGATTTTTTTCACTCGAGTGGAATCGATGATGCTCGCATGGTCGCGGCTCGCAGCGTGTGAGAGGAATTACGAGCCGAGCACGTTACGAGCACCTCCCGATAATTTTTAAACATGTTTAAAAAATTCGGGGAGTCGGCCCGATTTTCACCAGCTGTCCCCTATTGCCCTAATCATACACAACCACGTCGATGGGGCTATACCTCATTGGCAGCAACCATACAGCGTGCGCATACACTGTGTGGCAGCAACAGTGCGCAAACTGCGCATACACTGTCACACACACACACACACACACACACACACACACACACACACACACTTTTCTCTCTCTCTCTCTCTCTCTCTCTCTCTCTCTCTCTCTCAAGTTTTTATGTTGAAAGGAATGGCTACTGTTCTCTGCTTTTCAACAAATCATTTGCACACACATTTATGTCATTTTTCTATCTGAAGCTTTGCCTGCATGCATGCAACATGACGGTCTCTGTGTTTAGCGCGAAAGCCCACGTGATTGCTGCCGGCTCGGGATAAAATTCGTGCAGGACAGTCGTGCCGTGTACCAGCTGCTTTGACGCGATTATCAGTTAAACTGTCTCACAACGTGTGCAATATCTCATGACCTCCCGAGTGTCCGAACTCGCACCGTGTACGCCCGCCCTAACGGCTTTTAAGATTGATACTTGGCAAGAGCGCATCGAGAATCGATCGCGGGAGAAAATATCGTGAGATATCGCCATATCGATATTTTGCCGCACCCCTAGTTATTTTGAAAATTAAACTAACAAAATGTAGGCCTATTGTCACAATATTAACAAATTGTTGCTAACTACAGCACCGTCCCATTTCAAAGAGCGCATCTGAAGCGCTCAGACCGGTCTAGCGGCGGAGGATTGTTCTTGTCGCCTAGCAACATTGACTGACAGCTGCCTTTTTATATTCAACTGAGTTTTATATTCAAATAGGGTTGAAAACCTGTGTAAATATATTTACCATGGTCCATTTATGTGCATAATAAAAAGAATACACTAGCCTACAAAATCGCATCAAGGTAAGATATAAATGAACATTTGAATCTTCGGCTAAGCCGAAAGTAGGCCTACATGACCTGGTCCTCCAGTAAAATATAAAACATAAAAATGACAATAGCCAATTCTGGCTCCATAGCTGTTTACTTAATTATATCAAATGAATTGTCAGGATGGCAGCATACTCTCGCACCGTTGCTTGGCGCCAGGAGCGGTAATCGGGAACACCTGGCTCCACAATTAGGAAATCCTACGAAGGCTACATGGTGTGTCGTTCGGAGGACGCATAGGCTGCATCGTTTGAAGTCCGCAGCCTTCGAAGGATGCAGTCTTCACATTGGGACACAGCTTATGTGTACATTCTGTGAGTGAGATCCCACCCTCTATGGGCGGGTTAAAACATGTGGGACAGCCCCTACTACTGGCTGTAGTCTTTAGCCTCTGGCCAAAAAGTCCTCCGATGGCGCAAAATGACGTTTTTTGCGTCATCTGAGGATTTTTTCCAGACAAAAAATACATAAATCTCTCATCTCAGGGGGACATGAGGGTGGAAAGCACGGTAATTCGAAAATACTACAGGTTTTCTACTAATACAAAGCTTAATGCTAAATCCTGAAGTATCCCTTTAATATTCAACAATGTTACCGATCTGACTCCAGTGATACTATTGGATGAGAACTGAACTGTCATTCATAATAATGAACTTTACACAGTTGAACTGAATCAACACTGAACTAATTTCAACTGAATAAGGACTTTTCTATTGCTGCTTTACAGTGGAATTCAATTAATTAAAATAAATTGTTACCATGGAAAATAAGAGTGTAAACAAGCAAATAACTTACAAATTAGTAAACTTTCTTGCCATAAGTCCCAAATTACAATGAGAAATGTGTCACTGGAATCATTGGAATCATGATTGGAATAAGCTGTAGCCATTACTTCCTGCTTACGGGAAGTAAACAGGAAGAAATAAGGGAAAAAGAATAGAAAATAGAACAAAACACAATTACCCCATTGAACGTCTGATGTAGTCACGTGATTTCATTAAACGAGTCTTCGTTACGTCGTAAATGTTGCAAAATGTCAATGAGCTCTGTGAACCCGTGTGTCTATGAATGATTTTTTTTAACCTGATCTCGGATCAGTTTTATAAATTTGTTGACGTTTAATGACTCACTGCAATGAAAACTATTTAACTATTTTCAGTGAAATGTATTTCTTCATTAGTGCAATATTTATAAATACTTGACTACATCAACTGCTTACATTTTTGTACTATATGTTTAATATGTGTGTCGTAGGCTAATATGTTTTTGTTGTATATATATGTTTTTTTCAGGCACCAAGGGAAGCACTTTCTAATTTCGTTGTACTTGCAATGACAATAAAGGCATTCTATTCTATTCTATTCTATTCTATTCTATTCTATTCTATTCTATTCTATTCTATTCTATTCTATTCTATTCTATTCTATTCTATTCTATTCAGCTGAATGTGACTTACAGTATCAAGCTCTAAAATGGATAACATTTGACTGAAAGTGAAACATTCAACTCAAACGAATGACATTTCTAAGCAGCAAATCTAATGTTCTGGCATCATAACCCATAGACTTTTTTTTGGAAAAACCCTAAAATGCGATGAAAAACTATTTCTGGTTATTAAAATACAAATTGTGCACATAAGTACCAAATAATTAAAAATATTAGGAAAAGGTGCAAAGCAAAATATTACTGATTTTAATGTTAAAATGTATGTTAACACTTTACAATAAGGTCTAATTTGTTAATGTATAACATGAACTAACCATGAGCAATACGTTTGTTAAAGTATTTATTAATCTTTGTTAATGTTAGTTAATAAAAATCCAGCTATTCATTGTTTTTTTCATGTTAGTTCACAATGCATTAACTAATGTAAACAAATACAACATTTGATTTTAATAATGTATTAGTAAATATTGAAATTAACATTAACTAAGATTATTAAATGCTGTATAAGTATGGTTAATTCTTAGCCCATGTTAAGTTGTTACCATATATTCAGTATATATGGGGGACAAGCCCAAAAATAGAGAAATTCTGGCAAATATCACCTTTTAAAACACTTAAAAATGAGGAAAGTTACACTTAACAACACTAAAAAGTTTAAAGTTATGATTATAAAGGGATTACATAAAAGTGTCCCTAATAAGAATAAATAATCATCCATGTAAATAATAATAAATTCAATTCACATTTATTTGTATAGCGCTTTTCACAATACCCATCGTTTCAAATCAGCTTTACAGAAAATGCATGAGTCCACATTACAATTTAGAGTGATCTGTTATCAGAGGTGACTGTCTAAATTATGTATTTAAAAAATGTACCTATACAAAATCACAGTTAGCTAAAATGTATTAATTTAAACAATGTAATAATTAAAGGCAGAATCAATGAGTTCATATAAGTAATTGAGCAGAATGAGAGTGTTGTAGTGTCGCCGAGTGTCCAGCAGCGGTCGCTGTGTCCTCAGAGAATCTGTGATGTCCAGATCATCAATAGCCGGACACTGACTGAAGCAACTGGTGTTTAAGACGCGACGCACAACGACAAACATCGCGCTGACGCGGTTACGCGAGGATTAACGCCCGTTTAAACGCGTCTTTCACGGGTTTCCAGTGGAACTAGAGGAATATATGAAGCCCATCTTGAAGTTTTAATGCGGAGAAAGGTCAGTGTGTTTATATCCTGCGTTCATTAAAGTCTCTGCGGATAATGACACGCGTCTGAGGAGAGAGACCGCTCGCGAGACTTTTACGTTGTTACAAGAATTTTACAATGTTTCACGATACATGTGTGTTTGTGTTTCATCGCGTACCAAATGGTTGTATCATTGTGTCGCCGTGTTTGTATCGTTGTGGCTGTGATCATTGTGCTTCATTGTATCTGTGTGTCATTGTGTGTGTGTGTCTTAAACATCCTTTAACATTCTAACAGTTTCCTCCGGATATTTCTGAGTGACAAAGAGGTTTTTTTGTTTGTTTTTGTGATGCATAGTTGAGATCCAGCATGTCACAGTTAAACTGATTCGAGAAAATATTATTCTGTGTTGCAAAATAAAATAAGTCGCCAGCTATCTTCGAATATGCCTAATGACAACAAATATATTTACATAATATTTTTTAACAGTCATTTATATACACACCATCAGTCAAGTTTTGAGACACTTGACTGAATTGTTTCTCATCATTTTAAATGCCATTTAATCTGAAGGTTTATGCTTAAATGTTTGAAGTAGGTTTGAAGACACATAAATTATGCTGCAAATAGTACATGTGCACAAATATAATGTGTGTAAATTGTCATGCATCACATGACTACATTCCCATTTGTATTATTTTATAGAGCTTACTATTATTATTATACAATTTGGAAATTAATTGTAATCGAATGGGTGTGTCCAAACATTTGACTGTCAGAGTTTTATTGTTAATTTTAGCCTTGTTTTAGTTTAGTTTGTTTAAACTAGTGCAGTATTTACTGTGTCCTGTTACATGAACAAACTCTTGAGTTCAGAGTTGACAAAACCAAACAAATCCAGCCTGGTTTACATCAGGTTCTGCCGGTTCACAATGCCCGATATAAACAATCTCTGTCAACTCAGGGTTTATAGATAAATAATATATATATATATATATATATAGTAAATCGGCCACTGAGTTAATGTGACTGATTGCATTATGCATCAGTTTGTTTGTGCATGTGATCATAAGTTTTCTTTCCTAAAGTGCCGCTGTTATGCTTTTTCAGGTATTCTCTTTCATGCTGTGTAATACGGCTGTTTGTGAATGTAAAAGCTCTGCAAAGTTTCAAAGATCAAACAATAAATAGAGTTATTGTCTCCCAAAAGAAAGTGATTCTGAACTGCTGAAACGAGTCGTCAGTAATTCCAGTCTTGCACGTAACAATGTAATACATTTGCATAATGTCAGTCTGTGCTCTCATTGGCTGAACAGCGTCTCTTTGCTCCGCCCTCAAACACTGTAGTTGTATCTTAGACTGGAAGAGTTTGGTTCATGTTGTTCATGTCGAGAAGACCAAAGCAAATCCCCTTCGATTAGATTAATACGGTAAAACCGACACCATCGTTACTGTACGTATCTCAGTGTCTCAAGAGCTGAGGAACAGCTTCAATTCAGATACGGTAATGGCCGTTTGGTGTCCGACACGCGCTGTAAGCGGTCGACCGATCACAACAGACTGAGCCTTCTGACCAATCAGAGCAGAGCAGGTTCTCAGAAAGGCAGAGTTTAGAGACGCCGAATCCTTTATCGAACCGTTTCAGACACTGTGAGCTGATGCTGAATGCATGTTCTGAGAAAATTAGATGCATGTAAACCTATTGTAAATTAGGAGCCTTTAAAGGAGCACAATAGGGGCACTTTGCATAAGTTCTGAAGCTTTCTGTTGGCATGCTGATAATCATCTTTCATCTCTGCTCTTTTCAGTAGGCATGTTGGCTTGTGTGTGCGATGCATGCTGTCGTCTGTGTAACATCATCATTCTCATCCTGCATCTGCATGCTTTCTGTCGGGCCTGAGTTGACTTGTGTGTGGCCTCCATTAACGGCATCATGGACGAACACTGTGATGACCCTCCGATTCTCTCCTCCAAGAAAGGCCCGTCCTGCATTAGGTCCAAGCGCGACTCCGGTCCTGATCTGAGACGGGATGTGGAGCGTCTCCGAGTCTCGTTAGAAGTGGAGCGCAGTCGAAACCATCAGGCTCACCGGCGCTTCTCCCTGGAGCTGCGTAGGCATCGGGACGAGGCCCGTGAGGAGCAGGAGCGAGCGCTGAGGGATCTGACGTTTCGACTCGAGCAGCAGAAGACGCTGGAGCTGCTACGACAGCGGGAAACCCTGGGACAAGAGCGTGTGGCGGAGGTTCGTCGTCTGTTGCGCTGGCGGAGCCGAGACGAGAAACGTACGGAGAATTTAACGCTCAGACAAACACAAGAAGTTAAGCGTCAACTGGCTGATGAGATTGCTGGAATCGGCAGAACCACCGGGGTACAAGGCCTCAAACCTGGATGTAAAGGTAATGGTGACAAGGTAACACCCTAGCAACCACCCAAATACCCTAGTAACCGCATAGCAACCACCCTGACAACAACCTGTGTACCCTAGCAACAATATAGTAATACCCTAGCAAACATTCAGAGTACCCTAGCAACTGCATTGCAACATCCTGGCAACCAGCCAGAGTACCCTAGCAACACCATAGCAACCACCCAAAATACCCTAGCAAAAACTTAGCAACCACTCAGAATAGCCTAGCAACCGCATAGGAACAACTTTGCAACCACCCCAAGTGGTCCAACTATTTCAAACCTTCAAACTTTTAAAACTACTGAACTGAAACAAACTAATTAAAACTGAAAACCTTCAAACTTCAAGCTTTTAAAAGGGAACTCTTTTGAAGGTAATGGTGAGGTGTATCTCAGACTCGAGGAGCTGCTGAAGACGCTGCTCGCGCAGGCCGATGGGAAACACGCCCATTTACTTCAGCACCTTCAACAGGAAGTGGATCTAGAGAAGAGCGTCTTCCTCTGTCACCTTCTGGAAGCCCACAGCAGACCCTCACACCAGGACCACCACCAACACAGAGAACTAGCTTTTACTGTGAGTGTGAGTGCGTGTGTGAGTGCGTGTGTGAGTGCGTGTGTGAGTGAGTGTGTGAGTTTCAGTTTTGAGCAAATTTTCAAATCGAATACCAACCCACCGAACGAATATTCGAATATTCGGGTCCAGCCCTGTGAGTGTGTGTGTGTGTGTGTGTGTGTGAGTGAGTGTGAGTGCGAGCATATTTTGTTATTCACACTAGCCCTTATGGTTTGATCTGTTAAAATGTTTTCCTTAAATTCCTCATTAGAATCTCGTTTTCCTCACTTAGAGAGGGCGACACCATAACGACCAGCAAGAGTGCATCACGAAACCATCCAGTCCGAGGTCAAAGAGTGGAGTCGAGGAGGGAAATCTCACACTCCTCTGCTCCCGCTCGCCATCCCGAAGTGAATCTCCTCAACGAATGAAGAAGAAGAACAAGCTGGACAGTGCAACGCCTCCTCTCAGCTCATCTTCAGATCTTCTGCCGGAGGATTTACCCGAGCCGTGTTCATTTGATGAGGGATCGGAGAAGAGCTCGACATCCAGATGTTCAGAGATCAACATGGACGATTCGGTAAGAACTTTGTTGTTGTTTCCTCTACCTTTTCTTTAGCTTGCTTCCAACTTTTAATATAATTTTGGAAAGTCTGATTACAAAAAAGCCAAGTCCCAAGCATACAACTATAATGTTCTCATGATAATTTTAAGTAGCCTATATTGACAGACTTGTGTTGCACTTTACTGTATTTTACTTTTCTGAAATGATTCCAATCATATTTCAAGCAATTCAAAACCATCATGTTGAACATCATGCATCTGAAGAGTCTCAGCTGAAGGAAATAATACAGTATTTATTAATGGATTATGAGATATTTCTTATCGGGCCGATAACGATGACATAAAAAATGATCATATATCGGCCGCTACCGATATGGAGGCCGATATATCGTGCATCACTATTCTTAATCTAATTGTCTAATAAGCCTGGTAATATATATTGGGTAAATTGTTGGCTCTTTGATAAATTGCTTTTGTTCCTAAATGCATCTGCTAAAGGCATAAATGCATTAATGCATATAATTTGTTACTTGATGCAAGGATATTTTGCATTTTCAGCATTGCTGTCAGTTTTCTCCTTCAGGTCAACTGGAATATGGAAAATCAATTCATATTGAGCAGGGATTGAAAAAGCCAGTATTTGCATACTTGTGTAGATGTTTCTGGCTTTACTTGCGTAGCTCCAGGATAAACATGGGATTTGTTCAGTTGACCAAGCTTGTCATGAATCCAGCTCTTTTGAATATTATATTGGTTAAAATTTTTGATGTTGGTAAGATTTCATAGAAAGTGTTATGTTCACCAAGGCTGTTTATTTGATCAAAAATACAGTAAAAACAGTAATATTTGCGAAATATTATTACAATTTAAAACAGCTGTTTTCTATGTGAATATATGATCAAATTGTATATTTACTCCAAATCATTCTAATATGCTGATTTGATGCACGAGAAACTTTTCTGATTATTATCAGTGTTGAAAACAGTTTTGCTGCTTCATATTTTTGTGGAAACGTGATGCATTGTCTTTTCAGGATTATTTGATGAATAGAAAGTTTTTTAAAAAACAAGTACATTTTGTAAAGTTAGAAATATAAATCTTTTGTAACATTTATAAATGTCTTTACTGTCACTTTTGAACAAATTAATGCATCATTGTTGAATAAAATATTGATTTTCAAATCTTACTAACCACAAACTTTTAAAGGGGTTGTATAATGCCCTTTTCACCAGATGTAAAATAAGTCTCTGATGTCCCCAGAGTGTGTGTGTGAAGTTTTAGCTCAAAATTCCACACAGATATTTTTATATAGCATGTTAAAATTGTCACTTTTTGAGGGTGAGCAAAAACGCACCGTCTGTTCCTTTAAATGCAAATGAGCTGCTGCTCCCGGCACAGGGGGCGGAGCTTCAAGAGCTTGTGTCCTTTTACCTCACACACACATGCACTGAAAAATTCAAAAACTTTTAGCTTTTTATGTTCAAACCGGAGTCAGACAATGATGGAGAGACTCAAGAAGAAGTGACAACATGTAGAAGCAACAGGACATTTCTGAATAGTTAGTTGATGAATTTATGTAGCTGATGTGTAGTTATCCTCTAGTCATTGATTAGCATATTCTGTCTAGATAATCTATAAATCGTGTTCAGGGGGTGGGGTTTATGTAAATTCTATTGTTGGTGATGTCACTAACCCGGGAGGAATGTGGTGTAGTCTCTACCAGCCGTTTGTTGTAGTCCTTAAAAAGCGATTTCTTTAAAAGCAAATACCTCCCTTTGCTTTGAACTTTGAGCGTTGTAACTTTGCAGATGTTGTTTATGATCAAACAGCAACATTACACACTAACTAAAGTTAGAGAAGTGAAATCATATTCAACCACCCCTTTAAACAGAAGTGTATTGCATTTCTACACAACTAATTGAATGATATTGTGCATTTGTATAGGTTTATCAGAGCTACAGATTTTCACACTTCCTGTAAACAGAATAAACTGTTATTGGTGCAGAATCTGGAATTAGATCAGTGTAGAAAGGCACATTTCTGCAGAGCTGCTGAGTCTTTATCTTTCTTTAGATGTGAGCGATTGTGACTGAATGCAATCGGTTAGAAAAATGTTCCCCATCTACCATTAAAACACTAGCTATCTGTTTTCTGATAGACTGTATTACCTTCAAAACCTTCAAACTTTAATCTTTAAAGTCCCCCTGGGATGAAAATCCAGTTTTTTAATGTTGTTCATATGTCTATGTGGTGTTTTTAATATGCTTTAAGACAAACCATGTGTAGATTCATAAGTCGACAGCATTGCTGAGTATTTCCTCCTTAAAACTGCAGTGAACCAAAGACAGTCTCAAACACACGCTTTGAAATCGCTGGTGTTTCTGACGTCACAAACTACCTTGTAACCAATCAGATCAACGTGTGATCGTCAACCAGTGGATCTCTGAGCTGAGTGAGTGAGTGGAGGCGGGGCTCATTTGCATATTCATAGAACCGTGCATACTAAATGAGGCAAGGGTGCCGAGTTACATACAAGATATTTTAAGACATGAAGAATTTGGTTTTTTTTCAAGGAAATTTGTTTTTTAGATGTAATTTTGATGATTAAAGATGAATTTTAAGAGATGACATTATTTACTAAACAAACTTTCAGGCCAGGCTTTCTCTTGACATCCTTTTTTTGTCTAGTTTTATTGTGCAATGCAAACCATAAGGAGAGAGTGAACAAATGACAGACACAGAGACCCCCTCCTGCGCTGATACTGTGCTATGAATAATTCACAAGTACAGAACAAGCTCAGAAAATAGCCGTGTGTGAGGTTCAACAGACTGAACCTGTGTCACAATGTTGTGATTGTTCAGAGGTTTTTAGTGCCCTGAACAGTTAGTGGCTTAAAGTTGAACTTCTGGACATTGGCGGTGTTTATGTAGGCTTCTGAACAGTTTTGCAAGGGCTCTTATGATGTTTAAGCTCTGGATTATGGGGGTTTAGTTCTATTTTTCCCAGATTTAATTCTGTTTAAAAGAGGGTTTTACTCAGTTGGCTTTATTACCTCACTCACAGACTACGCAACAATGATTTAGCTCAATGCATTTGTTGTCTGCTGGTATAATGATGGTTATGTGCACAATTCAGGTCGAGAGTCTTGATATTGCCATTGGATTGCAATCGTACAATCACACGAATCAGATATTTATTGGCCAGTGAGTAAAAAAAAATTAAAAACAGGTCTAATAAACAAAAGTGTAACTATTATATATGTAAACATATACTGTTTGAGGGTAAAAAGCTGTCATTTCGTAGCTGTGTTATTTTAGTTTCATTTATAGTATTTATTCATTTTTATTTTAATCTTAGTAAATGTGTTTTTGTCATTTTTATTGTTTTTTATATTTAGCTTTAATGACATGTACAGCACAGCATAATTTTAAAGCCTGATTTATTTAAGAAAGATATTAACCCCTTAACTGCACTTGGCATGCTTTTTTTATTGCCTTTTTTTCCTATCACATATTTTAATAATCATCATAAATTAGGTATCATTTTGAAATTGTAAAATCTCAATTTATTCTGTGAAAACAGTTTTGAAATTGGACTTTGCCTTACTATTGAAACCGTTTTTTAAATCCTTTTTAGCAGGCTCCTCCCCCTAGTGGGCGGTGTCATGTTGCATATTACAACAAATTTATTTGAATTATTTTGATAAATATTTTCTAATTTTAATAAAACGCATATTATTGGAAAGGTCTGAGACTCAAGGTTCCATATTTGGTGGCTGTCTTGTGATAGAAGTGATGTTGTGACAGAAATATTAATTTGTTACAGCAGGACAACGCATCAAAATGCAATGTAATATGGGTTTCACCCGGTGGCTATTTTTGGTATTACACCTACACAAAATCTCATGGGAACTTACATTTTTGCAATATCAACTTCAAATTTGGAACACAACTTTGTTAGACATATGATTTAGATTTTATAGCAATTTCAGAGTCAAATTATTTCGTAAAATACATATTTTGAATAATAATGTTTAGTACAGTACATTTGGACTTCTCTAAGTTTTTTAACTCTTATTTCTTGAAGTGCTTTAACTTCACCAATAATCTGCTTCTTTAAAAAGAGTCCAATCTTGGTCTATATTCCAAAGCATTCATGAATTACAACCATTTAAGTTTGGATAGTGCATGTTCACGTCTATGCTCAAAAAGGGTGGCAGTTAAGGGGTTAAATAGCATTGAGAATACTATGGTATTATAGGTATTCAGTGCAGCTGTTGGGATATAAGAAGCCCACTGGCATGTGGTGTGTGTGTGTGTTTATTTTGAGGAATATACATTGCCATTCAAGTGTCCCTGTTTAACCTCTGGTCGTTCACCTCAGATTTGAAAATGACTCAAGAAATGGACGTTTTAAAGCTGTGAAAAGTGGGAGTGTAGAAGGTGGGAAGCAACCAATAAAACACAGACCTACAACAAAGCCTGTTACGGTAACTACTTTTTGTTAGCCGATATACTGCCCCAGAAATTATTCATTTAAGCAATATTATTGTAATTTTAAGACAATTTCATGCCACTGAATAAATAATCATAAGCAATTGCACATAAGGCACTTATATGGAGATTTTCCATCTACAGATTTTTCCCTGACCTTTCCTCAGTAAAGTAGTGGTGCACTCTATATTGCTGAAAAAGATTGCAGATGTCCATATGAATAAAGGCAGAGATTTTTATAGAGGCATGGTTTTCAAAAGTTTAACTTCTTTTAACTTGAGCGCCGAAAGTGACGGTTTTGTTCTGGAAACGCTGCTTTATTCACATGTTTTATACGATATCCCAAATTTTCACACAAAAATCACACACATTCATGGAAGAATAGATACTGATGTATTTGATATCATAGAATAAAATTTGAAAATATCTTAAAGGGATGGTTCAGAGTAAAATCAACCCATGGTCCTTTGCACCATAACCTCGAGCCAAACTCCCCCCCCCCCCCCCCCCCCCCCCCCCCCAGAAGCCTTTTCTCTCTTGGTCGAACATTATTAAAGTTAGAGCTTATTTAGAGATATCAGCCGGATGGTTTAGTGCAGGCGCTAATGGATCCAAGGCTGTATCTGGTAAATTACCCCACTAATAATGCCCAGAATGGCACCAAACTTCTACAGTAGTACAAACAGGTTCTGTACTCATAAAACGAAGCATTGGAAAGTTTGTAAGTACATCAGGAGTTTATTTAAATAACACTTGCCTGATGGCTAATGCTACCGCTAACCCGGACGTCGACGTCACTTCAGTGGTTTGGGAAAAGCAAGTAAAAGTCCTGTCAGAAAGCGATGCCTTTTTTCTTATTTTTTTCCGAAGTGTTGACAACTTAGTGTTAACTAATAATTGTTGCAAAATGGTACTACCAACAAAATATTAGTGCATTCCTGGAACTGGGCGTCGTGACACTACATCCTTATGCATCGCTTTCTGTCAGGACTTTTACGGGCTTTTCCCAAATCATGGAAGTGACCTCGACGTCCGGGTTAGCGGTAGCATGAGCCAAAAAACACATGACTTCAGGACGATGGAACCAGAAGTGCTAAACTCATTTCCGGCCTACAAAAACACATTATCCCTGCAGCACTCTATTCAATTTCAGATGTTGTTTTCCTCTTCCTTTGTTTTTCCCAGATCTCTTTGACATAATGACATATAATATTTTTTAATTAGTAGATTAATGTAAATTTTAGCAATTCACCGATATGACAATTCTGTCTGATATTGATAACCGATAATTTGTCATATTCGAAAATAATATGTAATTGATATATTGGCTGATAAATCTAATTCTAAATCAAAAATTGTATAACATTTTCAGAGCCTGATTGCAAAAATAAAAGTCTCACCATTAAAAGCCACGTCCCAAAGCACGTCAACATAAATCGCACATGCATATACAGTATAGTAGCCTAGTTTGAACCTAGATTTGACGTTTTAAAAGTAATTTTGCACTCCTATGGCCAACTTTCTTTATCAAATAAATAAAAATCTAGTGCCTTACAAATAAATAAAATTCACAATATTCCTTTACAGTCGTGTTCTCATTATAATTTTATGTAGCCTTGCGCTGCACATGTTGCACTGAACTGTATTTTCCTTTTTAGAAATGATTTAAATCATATTTTAAGCAATTCAAAACCATCATGTTGAACAGTGCGCTGAAGGAAATAATCCATTATTTATCGGCTTTAATATATCGGCCAAACTTTCTTATTGGGCCTATAAATATAACATTAAAAATCGGCCGATACCGATATGGTGGCATCCCTAGTAAATGTGTGTATATCTATGGCTGAATATTTATTATAAATCAGGGTTAGTGATTTGATGAAATGTTAATTCAGTCATCATTTACTCACCCTCATGTTGTTCCAAACCAAACCTCTATGACTGTCTTCTGTGAAACAAAAAATAAGATATATTAAAGAATGTATTAGTGTTTTTGCCCATATAACAAAAGTCAACAGGGTCCGATCTGGTTTGCACCCCGTCTAGTATCAAAATGTCTTGTTTTGTGCGCCACAAAAGAAAGTTATACAGATTTGGAGCACAAAAACACACCCAACGAAATATTGTTTTCGACAGAATCACAGAAAATATTGAGATATATATATTTTTGTTGTTGCAGACTCCTAATTCCAACTATTTGGTTGGTCGCTGAGATGGTTGTTTTGTGTGTTGCTTATGTTTTATTTTGAGCTAATAGAGTCGCTGGGGTCTGTTTTTGGCATAACTGGGTCACTCCCCCCACTTTCCTCCCCAAAACTGGTGCGAGGTTACACCGAGCAGCTCTGAATTATTGATATTAGCTTGAGATCAACCCAAACAACAGTTTGACAGCGCCAGACGCACGTTCTCTACATGACAAAGACCCGATAGATCATTCAAGCTTAAAAAGCCACGGTGTGTCTAGAAGATCTGCTTCTGAACTTCGCGGCTCTTTTATGGTTTTGTCTGGTGTAGTTTTGGTTTCATGAATCTGCTAGAGTGTGTTTAATGGAGCTGATGGAGGCACTGTGTGAAACCAATGTATGTTGTTCTGTGAAATGATAAAAAATGCTGGCGAGGAAAGAGTTAAAGTCCCCCTGTGGTGAAAATCCAGCTTTTAATGTTGTTTATATGTCTATGTGGTGTTTTTAAAGCGTAACTCTCGCCAAGTACAAATCCTTTCTTTTTAGTAAACTCTGTGTACACACACACTGTTCTCAATGCTGGAGTTCATGTGTAGAGCCTCTGGTGATACTTCAAGCAAAGTTTCATGTTGTGTCGAGCCTTCTTAGTGTTTTAAAAATAGTGATTTTTGATGCTATCATAGTCGTGCCCCAAGCACTCCCATTCAAAAGGCATTTAACCTAAAACGAAAATACGGTCAAACTTAAAAGTGGCGTTTCCATTCTAATTATGCTTTTAAACGAAAGTTTGCCTCGGGTAGATTAACAAAAAGACACTAGGTTGCATTTTGGCGAGAGTTACGCTTTAATATGCTTTAAGACAAACCATGTGTAGATTCATAAGTCGACACCATTGCTGAGTATTTTCTCCTTAAAACTGCAGTGAACCAAAGACAGTCTCAAACACATGCTTTGAAATCGCTGGTGTTTCTAACGTCACAAACTACCTTGTAACCAATCAGATCAACGTGTGATCGTCAACCAGTGGATCTCTGAGCTGAGTGAGTGAGTGGAGGCGGGGCTCATTTGCATATTCATAGAACCACGCATACTAAATGAGGCAAGAGTGTCGAGTTACAGTCAAGATATTTTATATATAATATATAATTATTTTTTTTAAGGAAAAAAATTTCATTTTGGTGATCAAAGAAGAGTTTTAAGGGATACAATTATTGACTACAGTATTTGAGGCATATTTGTAACTTTTTTTGCCAACACATTTGTGTTTTTGTGCACAAGTCTGTGTTTTCTCCATATTAGTAGGTTAACCGCGTCGGATGAGTGTGTTTGAGGCCAGAGAGCAGCTCAGATCTCAAGACTCATTTAATGTAGATGCAACATGTCACGCTGTGTGCTGTGGCCTTTCAGTGATCTTAATTACGTTTATGGTCTGGCACAGAGAGTAAAGTGAACGCCACTGATCTGTTTAGTGAAGGGTGTGTGTTGGTGTTTGTATAGAGTGAATTAAACGTGTGTAATCCAATTAGATCATGACTGCGATTACAGTCATTGCAACACTGGAAAAACTCAAGACTGTTTCTCCTTTTGTATAATATAGTTACATTGTGTGCTATATAGGATCGCTTAATGTGAGTATACTGTGTGTATGCAGATATATTTTATACCCAACTTTATTTATTTTCATGTGGTACATGAGTCAGCTGGTTTTAGATTATTTGGCAAAGAGTCACTGCTGATCTAATTTAGATAATAAGCCTGATGATGAAATCTCATTTACAGTCAAACCTAAGTTTATTCAGACACGTTCAACATTTCTCACATCATCACAGTTTATTCACTAAAATGGTAATAAAATATGACAAGAACTCAGTTGATATTTGACTGGTTTTGTCCGTCCTTCTGTTAGACTGTCTCACACATGAATTATGTTGAATATCTGTCAGCTGTTAAATTTAACTACACAATTAGATAATACCAGTTTAGCTCAACCAATCACCAAGCAATGATTCATTTTGTTCAGTCTGTGTGTAAAAAGAGCATTAGCAATTAAAGACAAAACACTTCAGCAAAACATGATCAGCTCAAAGTGTCGGAATAATTTTTTGGTCCCAAATGTTTATAAATGTTACTGGTAGTCACTGTATGAAGAATTTTTGGGTATAATGTCACAGTTTACTTATTTTGCAATCCTCACTTACATAAATGAACTATATCAAAATATGAACAATATAAAAAATTACATCTGGTGTCTGAATAATTTTTAGTTTGAGTGTATATATGAGAAAGGAAAGGAGTGTATATATGAGAAAGGAAAGGGAACTCTCAGTCTTGGTTTGCGACGGAAGTTTGACAGCGTTCCGATTGGGAAAATCATTTCTCAAAAACATATAAAAAAAATGAGGAGCTTGTTAACTTGTGCCACTAATGATCTCCCTCAATATTTCTTCATTGCATGAACCACCCGAGCAGTAAAACCCGTCTGAATATAAACCCGTAATAATTGATGAGGCAGCCATGAGCATCGCTGCCACCCCATGAAATTGTGTCTCTTTGTGTGAAGACCTGACGTTTAATGAGATGTTAATGGAGCGTGTTTCACGTCCGACACACACACACACACACACGCGCGGGGGGTTTTCATCGGCTCTGAGTTCAGTTCTTCTCCCTGCGAGGGTCACACTGTATCTCTGTGTGTGTTTGCTCAGTGGAGAGGCAATTAGCAGAGGCTTTTTCCTCGTGAGAGCGAGTCTGTTGAACTCCACGGAGGCGGATAGCATTGCAGGGTGATTAGATGTAAAACCACTAGGGTTCTCAGTGCGGTTTATCTGCTTCTGGATGTATTTGTCTGTCATAAAATTGAATTCACATTTTACTTGCAGTAGTAGAACGAATCTCTGTTGGTGCATGTTATTTTAGTATTATTTATTTACTATACATTTTTTTTTATCACACACTCTATCTCACAGACTCTCTCTCTCTCTCTCTCTCTCTCACTCACTCACTCACTCACACACACACACACACACACACACACTCTCTCTCTCTCTCTCTCTCTCTCTCTCT
The DNA here is from genome assembly GCA_021554675.1 of Leuciscus idus. NCBI lineage: Eukaryota > Metazoa > Chordata > Actinopteri > Cypriniformes > Leuciscidae > Leuciscus > Leuciscus idus. Next base: position 48,644,543 of record CM038624.1, on the reverse strand, counting down.
CTCTCTCTCTCTCTCTCTCTCTCTCTACTCACACACTCACTCACTCACACTCACTATCTCACTCTCTCTCACACACACACACACACAAACACAAACAAACACACACACACAAAAACACACACACACACACACACACACAAAAACACTCAAATAACATGAACCGATACACCTTTTGATTTTAATGACGTATTAGTAAATGTTGAAACTAACATTAACTAAGATAACGTAAGTATTTTTTAAAATAAATGGTTCATGTTAACAAATGATGTTTGTTCAAGACATTAGAGGTGCGTCACCCACAACAGCAGCTTAAAGCAACGACTAAATAGCTGTTTGATCATTGATTAACATTAACTAATACTGACATCGGTCAAAAGGGAAAGTCTTTTTTGAAGCAGAACATAATAATGAAAGATTTTGAACTCTTGCCCTTGATAAATAAAAGTTCGCTATTAGACCAGGAACATGCATTAACCCTATTAACTGTATAAGGTCAACATTAACCCTATACACTCTAAAAAATGCTGGGTTGTTTCAACCCAATTTTGGGTCAAATATTGGCAAACCCAAACGTTGGGTCAAAAATCTACTAAAAAAATGTAACCCAAGGGCTGGATTTTCCATATTTGACCCAAATGTGGGTTGAAACAACCCAGCATTTCTTTAGAGTGAACAGTAAATAGGGTTAATATTGATTTCATGTTGACTTCAGTGACCGAATCCCTGGTAATAATGCACAGCGGTTGTGTTTGTGTATTTCCACACTCTCCTGTTTAATTCCACATTCCAGACGTCGTACGTCATCGCTACCATTGTTTCTCAATGCTAATATTGGAGAAGGTGCGTGTGGCCCTGTGTGAGAGTGAGTGAGTGTGTGTGTGTGTGAGTGACTCCTTTGGTCCTTTCCGTCGAGCAGCGCTGCCTCTTTGACGATCAATAGAGCGACATCATTCCAGCGTCATCTCCATGGAAACCATCCTGTTCCGCGTCTGTGATTGGCTCTCTCCCAGAACCAGCTTGAACGTGATTGGAGGCCCCCCCCCCCTCTCTCTCCCTCTCTCTCTCTCTCTCTCACTCAGCCACACGCTCTCCTCCTCTTCATCTTAATGTTGTTATCTCACCAAACACACATTTAGGCTGAGCACGGAGATCCAGCGTGAGCGCTGAGGCATCACTGAAAACAAGGATCTTTCCTTCATGAACTGGCACTTTCGTGCGGAGGAGATGATAAGGATGAGAGGACGGCGCAATGAGCCGAGTGCAAATCCAGTCCGTGGAGAGAGAGGGAATGAAGAGACCTGTTAGAAAATAAGACATCTCGGTCTTTCTACACGGTTTTCCCCCTGTTTTCTCTCTCTCTTTGACAGCAGTAGGACGTTGAGCAATATATGGATGACGGCAACACACTGAGAGCTTAGTGACTAAATATCACCAGAGCTTCATCTTTATACGTCTCTCGATCTACTGGAGGGACATGCATTGACGTTTATAAGTTATTTTGAGAGCGATGCACTTGATTTGAGGTACGTGAGCTTGGCAGTGTCTCTTTAAGAAACGTATTGCGACTTTGCGTTGATGAATTGTTGTTGAGATCATCCTATCAAAACGTCTACATCTCTTGACTCTTGACGAAGTGTGAGTATTAGATGTACAGTGCTTGAGAAAAGTGGGATTTTTTTTTCCTCCATGTCCTTGCGAATATACCCTTCTGGAGGCTTCCTTGAAACCTGTGGGAAATGGAGTAATGCATGACTTGTGCACTAGGCCAGACCCGTCCGAACCTCCTCAACACGGTTCACCCATGCCGGAGATGAGCCGCGGTGAACCCGAATCTCCAGCTGGGCCTGGGCATCCCGACAGAGAGAAGCCAGAGCTGGGATCAGATGCGCTGAGCGGGATGAATCTGGGATCATCCACGACTAATGGAAACGGCAGTGTTACGGTGCCGCCCACTGTTTTGGGAAAACGGCATCATTCCCTGTACGAGGGGCTGAACGGATGTGAGGCGGGAGGCTTTGGAAAGGTGCGTTTCTCTAAAAATACGGTGTCCGTGTGCAAATTTTCCTGCATCTTTGCGGCCCAATCATAGTCTTTTTCTCATACAACCAGATATTAGATCGTTTTATTTTGCCTTTTTTAACCCTGGATTAAAATAAGATTGTATCTTGTTTCATATTTCACACTGTTTATACTTCTCTTGAGTAGTCAGGTTTGAGAAATCCCGAGTTTCATTTCTTATTTGCATATCTATGAGGTTAATCATAAGTAAATGTACAGGTATAATGTGCATTGATCATGCATTCTTCTGCAAATGTGGAAATCATATAGTGTGTTTGTTTTTAGTAACAATTTGAGCTGTTTTTCTCAGATGCTGAAACTAAACGCAGTGAGTTTCTGTACAGATCTCATTAATATTTAATGAGGCATGCATTAAGGCAGTTTATGATTGGTTGAGTTTTCTGAAACTTGCTGTACTGCATTTTTTCACTCTTTTTTTTTTTTCAAGGACTAAAGCAGTTGCGAGATGTAAAACGTAGGTTGACCCAGGGTTAAATGTTCCATTATTCAGGGTTAACCCAGGGTTAAGCCTAGTGTGAAAATCCCTATAGTATTTCACCCTGTTGTTCTTGTATTTATTTGCTGTTGTGTGTCAGAGTTCAAGGTCTAATCGAATCAGGACACCATTCAGAAATCAATCATGTCAATCACGAACACATGCAGAATAGAAAGTGCTTACTAAACTGACTCAGGGTGTTTTTACCTTTATGTCGGCAGATTTTCTAGCCTTATTAGATGTATGCAGTCTTACATTTAATCAAATTAAATCTGAATAATCAGACTGGCTATTACCAATGAAATGAAATCAGTATCAACAAAATGAATTTTTGCACAGAAGCTACATCTAAAGCAGCGTTTGGATGTATTTACATTGCAAAAAAATATTTACGCATAAATTATGGAAAATATCATGTTTAATTCAAGAATTTCTGAGTAAAAAAGATTTTCTTCACCAATTTTTTTCAATGTAGTTTGATGCCAAGTCACTGTGGTTTTGACTGAGTCATTGAATCATTCATTCAACCGATTCGTTTAAACCGCTGATTCATACAGAAATGGAGCGAGTGTCTTTATGAATGGATAATTGTTCTAAAACACTGATTCATTCAGGAACGAATCACAACTGTGTGTCTCCGACGCAAAACGGTTCTGTTGTGGCTTTTTTAAAACTATTTTCATTCGTGAAATTAAGCAAAAACACAATATTGACAATACTGTATCTAAAATATAGCTCACAATATTAACTTCTTGTTTATTGAACTGTTTTATAAAATCAAAATCACATTTTCAGTCATGCTGATATTTTGAAAAAAAAGCATGTTTGCTTGGTGTGATATTGCTTTACTATATCAGAAAGAAATATTAGAAAAAATCTCATAGAAGGTCAATTTTAACCTCATTTATTGAATTTTAGGTCGTTCTTAATATTGCTTATTACTAGGCTATATCATGCAGTGGAAGCATGCACTATTAAAGCAAGTGACACTCTATAATGTCAGCTTCCACATTGTTAAAACAACAGTTACGATACATATCACACACCCTTATGTCTTGCCTGTAATGTGTTTGTCAGCAGCTGAATTCAGATGCAGTGTGTGACCGTCCTCAACCCATATTCCCTGCTTCAGACTCAATGTGGGACAGCGCAGGATTCACTTAATGCGGCCTCATTGAGAATCAATATCAGCGCTGCAGGTGGTCTTGTTCCTGTTACTGACCTCAGTGGTCAGTGTGAAGGTGTGAAGGCGTGGCTTTGGTGACGAGCCTCATCTCGCATGACCTTGACCTGAACATGTGCTCTCTTCTCATGTGCACACAGTGTTAGGGAGGAAACTAGTGTTGCTTAACTGTGCTTTTCAGTAGCTGTTGTCAGAATATTCTACGTTTTTCTACAACTGAGACACAAGTTGCAGCGTAGCCTGACAAAACATGAAATTATGGTCTTTTGTCACAGTATAAATAAATAAATAAATAAATAAATAAATAAATAAATAAATAAATAAATAAATATATATATATCTCATATTACATTATTTATATATATATATATATATATATATATATATATATAATATATATGATTTATTATTAATAATATTATTAGCACTAGCGTCATTAATATGGTCAAATTAGTTGCAATATCTTAAATATATATAATTTTTTTGTATTTTATTTTAGTATATAAATCTTTTATTATAAAAAATAAGTATTATTGCCCTTTACATATACATTTAATTTGTACAATTACTTTGTATTACATTATTAATTATATTATTATTTTTAGAATGTATTTATTACTTTAACATTAATCATTTTTGGTAAATAATTTTTTTCCCTCCATTATTATCATTAGCATATGGTAAAATGGGTGGCAATATCTTAAATAAATATATATTTAATATTATATTTATATATATATAAAAAAATTATTAATTATATAATATAATATAATATTATATAATATAATTTTTTTTTATTTATTATTATTTCATTTCTTTGTATATAAATATATTGTAAATATAATAATTTAAAAATATATTATTGCCATATATACAGGTGAAACTCGAAAAATTTTAATATCGTGCAAAAGTTCATTTATTTCAGTAATTCAACTTAAAAGGTGAAACTAATATATTATATAGACTCATTACATGCAAAGTGAGATATTGCAAGCCTTTATTTGTTATCATTTTGATGATTATGGCTTACAGCTTATGAGAACACCAAAGTCAAAATCTTAGAAATTTTGCTGTAAGCAATAATCATCAAAATTATAACAAATAAATGCTTGCAATATCTCACTTTGCATGTAATGAGTCTATATAATATATTAGTTTCACCTTTTAAGTTGAATTACTGAATTCAAATTTTTGAATTTCATATAATATATAATAAATAATATACTATATTATATTCACAATATATTTATTATTTTATCATTAATTTGTAGCCTCTGTCTACTTTTTTTTAGTAGCTTGACAGTTCTTTAACTATAAAGCAAGCAGCTTTGGAGAATAAAGTTTTAAAGGGTGGCGTGCACTACAGATAATCAGTGTTATCCATCACACCGTTTGTTGTGAGCATGCATGCAGTCTCTTCACACTGGCATCTTCTGTGTGTGCATTACAGTCGGTCAAGTGTGCTTTGCCTCAGTTTGGGTTTAGAATAATGTCTCTCAGCTGTACGTGTGGATGCGTGAGATTTCTACTCAACTGTCTGACTGTTATACTCAGCAAATAAAAGCATGCATTTGGACCAGTTTCTAACACTTTTAAAGACTTTGAATATAATGCACAGTTGCATGAGCTACTTTTAAGATACTTTGCATTGCATTTTTAGATCTTGACGGACCCTGCTCGCGATCTGCTTTGTCGTGCATTTGGTTTAACATCTCCTTTAGTTTCGCACTGAAGATCAGACAGACTTGATTGGCACGAGGGTGCCTTTTTTGTGATCGATTTGCACTGTCATTGTGAGAACATTCATCACAAATTCTCCATGTTGGTTCTGATGACATGAGGAGGAGTACAGGAACTGTTCCTTTAAAGGGCTGTGAATTATAAAGGCTGGAGCTCCAGGGCCAGAAATAGAAATGAGGGTTGAGAGTAAGATTGGGACGCCGAGAGGGAGGAGGGCGAGCTCTATTAGAAGGGCTCCCGTGGGATGCTGGGAGGAGAAATAGATGGATGGATGAAAGGAAAGATGGATTTTGGCTCATGCGTGATTGAATCCGTGGTGGTGCCCTTATATCGCCCGTCCCGCTTCTCCTGACCGATCCGTGACACTCTCCAGCCCAGCGGGGGGCAGACACGGTTCAGACACGGGCTGATAATTAAAAGGCCTTTCGGAGGACGTCCAAATTATCATCCTGTCCCATTTGGATGTACACCGGTTATCCTTTGTTGTCCTCGTGCGAACCCACTAATCTGGGGGTGTTTTCTCTGTACACGATTTCTTCAAGTGTTACTGTTTTCTGCTCCGATACAGACCACAGTGTGGTGAAATTGTGCTTTATACACATTTGCAGTGAGTTTGCAATGATAATTGTCTTCATTTACTCATCTTGACTTTCTCCTTTCATGTAAAGCAAGAGATGTTTAGCAGTTTTCTGTTTCGTGTCGCTCTGTTGCGATGTGATTTCAAGCCCCAAATAAGTCTTCTGAAGCCACATATAATGTAAAGTTGATCTATGAACCACTGAAGTTCATGAGCATGTTCTTCTACGGTATTGTGTTGCGTTTCCGTATGCAAAAACTATTTTAATTTCTCCTGGATAATGTTCATGATTTACGTCTTCATGTTTCAGGACATTCATAATAAACGTCAGAACCAATGTGCAGGTTCTTCTACTGTACCGCGTTTCTAAATATACTGGTTCAGATATGCTAATAATACGTTCTTGCACATATTTTAAACACATCAGATTTAAACGGAAGATGGCATGATTTTCAGCAAATAAAAGCATGCATTTTTGGCCCTATTGCATGACTTTTGAAGATTTTAGTTATTGCACTCTTGCATGAGCTGTTTTTAATGGTGCTTTTGCATGATTAGTTGTCATTTTTGGAGCTTGACGGCCACTGGTCACGATCTGCTTTTTCATGCATTCTGCTTAAGGCGAGACACGGCAGGCAAAAACATCGGTTTTTTTACTGGTCAATTTTGAGATTTTTGGATATTTGTCTTCAATAACATGTCTTCTTTCAGACTTGTGGTGAAAAAAAGTCAAAAATACACATTTAGGTCTTTATTTTACTACACTTTGTCTGTTTGCGTCTGTAGATTTCTCATAAATTCAACAAAAGTTGGCGTTCTTAATCCTCCCGCTGCTCCGCGATCTCTGTCTGCTCCCTGTCATCACACGCACGGCTGGATAGCTCTCTCTCTCCTGTACAATGCTGTCGGATCCAAATATGGTCATTTCCTTTTTAGCAGCAACCAATCGTGAAAGTAAAAGGGCTGAATGCACAATCTCATTGCCTGATATAAATCTTTAAAGCCTGTTTTCTCAAAATGACTTTTCTCTCATTCTCCAAGTCCGAAATCTCCACTTCAGTAGCACCTCTATATACACCAAACTTTCCAGTCCTGTACCTAGTTATACTATAAAGACATTTACAGAGAGATTTGTAAATATATTATTCCTAGCCTGATTTGTATAACATTTTATTCCAAAAAACATGGCGAAAATAATTTTTTTAAGGCTACTGACAGTATATTCTGATTTACAGGATAACAAAAGTAGATATCCATAAATCCCTCTGTAATTTTTTTCCCATCTAGTATGTGAACACAATGAAAAAATAATTTTTTACCTGGCTTTATCCAATACTCAGATTTTGTTTTTTAAAATATATGCAAAATAGCGCATATTTAATTAGATATTGCCTAATTTGCATATTTAAACATTAAATTATAGAAAACTTGTAATACTTTTTTTCTCATCTTAATGTAGGTAATCAACTGGGAAAGTTTCATGGTGATATCTCATTTAACTCTAAATGCGCAATCTCATTGGCTGATATAAATCTTTAAAGCCTGTTTTCTCAAAATGACTTTTCTCTCATTCTCCAAGTCCGAAATCTCCACTTCAGTAGCACCTCTATATACACCAAACTTTCCAGTCCTGTACCTAGTTATACTATAAAGACATTTACAGAGGGATTTGTAAATATATTATTCCTAGCCTGATTTGTATAACATTTTATTCCAAAAAACATGGCGAAAATCTATTTTTTAAGGCTATTGACAGTATATTCTGATTTACAGGATAACAAAAGTAGATATCCGTAATTTTTTCCCCATCTAATATGTGAACGCAATGAAAAAAGAATTTTGAACCTGAATCGAATACTCAGATTTTTATTTTTCAGTTTTTTTAAATGTATGCAAATTAGCGCATATTTAATTAGACAATGCCTAATTTGCATATTTAAACATTATAACATTAAATTACAGAAAACTTGTAATACATTTTTTTTTTTCTCATCTTAATGTAAGTAATCAACTGGGAAAGTTTCATGGTGATATCTGCTAGTTATAATTTTTACCCTATTCACCTGTAGTGTCTCTCCTAACTGGTGATTTACAGCAGCTCTAGTCATTTTTATGTGCAAGATGCATCACAGCCGGCTGTATTCTGTTGAGTATTTGGCTATAGAAGAGAGCTGTGGGGATTTGCTCATGTTGTATGTATGCTAGAACAGAGCAGGCTTGAAGCACACACACACACACACACACACACACACACACACTCTCACGCGTCGACACACTCAGCACCTGTCAGATCGCCAAACACCCGCCGTCTGCACTGGGTGGCCAAGGTGACACTTTAGCACTGTAAATCTCCGCCTGAGAGAGAGAGAGAGTAGATCTGACATCTACAGTCCTGTCTCGCACTGCAGACTCCTCACACTGCGCACGCGAATATCACACTTGTCCATATTTTACCCAAACATGGGTTGAAACGACCCAGCATTTTTTAGAGAGTACACTTTTGTTGTTTGTTGGTCTTGTTTTCCCCCATTTATGTTCACTTATGATTAGTCAAGGTTTCTTGCATCAAAATCAGCCATAGTTTCCATGATCATTTTCTGTCCTCATCCAGTCTGTTTTTTGCTACTGTACCTTTAAGACGAATGCATGCATTTAGCATTGACAGACTTGTTTGCATGTGCAAGTAATAGCATATGCATCAGTACTTGCACAGGCATATGCAAAAAAGTTTGCCAATGTTCATACATATTTACGCCTTTAATGCATATGCAAATATGGGTGGCAATATGTTAATGAGCATGTGATTGTGTGATGTCGTTAACTAAAACTATAAACGTAAAATGAACTTTAATTTAAATTAAATTAAATATAAAAAATTAATTTATGTTATTTTAGCTAGTTACATTTCTAATTTTTCTTTAGTTGAAGTATAAACTAAAACAATTCAAAACTATATAGACATTTTTTAAAACAAAACAAAAAAATAATAAAAATGGCAAATACAAACAATAAAATTACTTGCTTTAACTGAAATTAAAATGAAAAAAAAAATCTAGTTCAAAATGTTATCAAATTATAATAGTATATCAATATTAATATTAATACAAAAAATTTTTTGACAAGCTATTTTTGAGTATTTCTCTCCATATTGCATTAAGAAAATGAAGCTTATTTTTAGGGCATCAAGATGTCATTAATGTAAAATATTTACTAATATTTATTTTCTTTAATTTTAGAGGTAAAACTTGACCTGCAAATATTCTTATCCGGTTATCCACAATATTTAGCACATAGTAAACGAATCCCATTTTTTTAAAAAGAGCAAAACCCTGTTTGCCATGAGAAAAGCTCTTGTATAAGCGGTAATTCTCGCAAATATTCTTTGGCTGTTGTAAAAGATCAATAATTCGAGAATGGATGAAGCTCTTTGAGAACATGTTATCTGATTAATAGCACTGAGCTGGAAAACACCTCTGGGAAGTGTGTGTGTGTGTGTGTGTGTGTGTGTGTGTGTGTGTGTGTATGTGTGTGTGTATGTGTGTGTGTATGTGTGTGTGTATGTGTGTGTGTATGTGTGTGTGTGAGGGAGTTTTGACAGAGTCTCGACCCTCTATATATTGATCCGGATTCTCCATTCTCCTCTCCATTCTGTGCTTCCCTACTGGAGCTCTTAGAGAAGATTGATTTTAGCTTTTCCAAAACGCGATAGATGTATACTTGAGTCTGGCATGATTATCTTTAATGTCTTCACATAGGACAGGCTGAGTTCAGCTCAGGACAGTGTCTTTTGACATCTGAAGAGGATGGTGTTTGATAATGAGTCATATTTAAGGTCATGCTGAGTTTCTGCTCACATTATTATGGGCAGCTTCTTTCTATTTAGTCTCTGTGCTGTGGGACATTACACGACAGAAGATCCAGTACACTGATATTTGAGGCTTAAACCTGATTGGGTTCATTCTTCAATCGTGTGTCTATTTTAATTTTGCAAAAAATGCATTTAAATGATTTATTTTACCTTTTTTGATTTGAAAAAAGGTATAATTTTTTTTAAAAATTTTTTATTTTTTTTTATACAGAATACGACTGTAAAAATGCTACTGTTGAAACCTAATTGGTTAAATTTCAGATACATGAAAAACCATAAACAGTGAAAAATTGTAAATGGATAAACATCACATTATATGTAATTTTACTAACTTTTACTAACATTGGGAACATTCCCAAAAGTCCTTGCACGACATCACATACGATTGTTTTATTTAAATAGTTTTGTTTTTTTCTTAATTTTGTTTCAACTAACCATGTGGTTTCAATTTTATCACCTCTATATTATCAGTAAATTTAAGGTACAAAGCAGATTATACATTTCCAACCGTTAATGTCCAGCAACCACAGCTGCCGTTTTTACCATGTATTTCACTGTAAACATTCTTCCTACTTCAACTTAAAAAATGTAAGTTCAGTTGCTTTAAATTTAAGTATAATCAAATTGTCTGTAATTTCAGCTCGTTTTGTAAAATCTTGTCTCGTTGAATCGTGTATAAGTTTACATTTTTATATTTTTACAAGTTAAAGTAATGGAAAACATATGTTGTCATGACTTTTTAATATTTAATTTCATATTTTACAGAATGGATGAGCTTTATTATTTATTTATGTATGTATTTTTTTAGATTTTCCACCTTTTGGTATACTATTGTTTAGTCAATTTAAAGTCCCCCTGTGTTGAAAATCCAATTTTTAATGTTGTTTATATGTCTATGTGGTGTTTTTAATACGCTTTAATACACAAACCATGTGTAAGTTCATAAGTCGACAGCATTGCTGAGTATTTTCTCCTTAAAACTGCAGGGAACCAAAGACAGTCTCAAAAACACGCTTTGAAATCGCTGGTGTTTCTGATGTCACAAACTACCTTGTAACCAATCAGATCAACGTGTGATCGTCAACCAGTGGATCTCTGAGTGAGTGAGTGAGTGGAGGCGGGGCTCATTTGCATATTCATAGAACCACGAATACTAAATGAAGCAAGGAAGGGTGTCGAGTTACAGTCAAGATATTTTAAGGCATGAAGTTTGTTTTTGTGGGTGATCAAAGATGAGTTTTAAGGAATAAAATATACTACAGGGGGACTTTAATCAAAATGGAGCACCTTTCTCATCCTATTTTACTTTCAAATTTCCATAAGAAAAAATTGATTGGATAGTGAACGTGGGCATTACGTTTCAGAACTGTTGTGTTTGTGTCTGTGTGGTTGTGCTTTACTGTCGGCTCTTCCACTGCAGAGAGGAACCGCACTGACCCAGTTCTCTAGCATGACAGTAGAAAGAAAAGTGGAGCGACGCTTCACAGCTCCTGCTTTCATCCAGGTGTGTGTGTGTGTGTGTGTGTGTGTGTGTGTGTTATTTTCACTCTCTCTTGTTCTGCTTACCTGTCAATCAGAGTTCAGTGGTGCTGTGAGATGTGTCAATCTACGCTCTGTTGGTTCTCACGCACACACACGCATGCGCGCACACACACACACGCGCGCACACACATATTCTTGTACATCTATCTTTATGAGGACATTCATTGACACAATGCAATCTCTAGCCACTTACCCTAACCTTACCCATCACAACTAAGTGCCTAACCCGACCCCTGGCCCTAAACCGACCCTTAACCTCATTATAACCTTATCCCTAAAACAAGTCTTGACCCTCAAACAGGCCTTTAAAGGCTCTCAGAAACTGAGGACTGGCCAACATGTCCTCACTTTAGTCTCTTTGTCCTCACTCCAGTGGTCTAAAACTCAAACTGGTCCTCACAGAGATAGTTGTACAAGTACACACACACACACACACACACACACACACACACACACACACATACATTTCTGATCCCTCAGAGTGTCTTTTGGGAGCTGATCTGTCAGAGCTGATGTTGAGCGTGACCCGCGCGAACACCCTCGACTCTCTGATGTGCTTTGAGAGAAACACATGTCAGCTGATTCTGACTGCAGACCGTCCCGTTTGGGAATGCACTGGATGACAAATAAAGGAGACATTTCCATCGGTTTGAAATGGAAGCCAAACATCTCCTCCCAGAACGCTTTAAAACCGCACCCAGAGCTACACAAAGAGAAGAAGCTAGACATATTTCATCCCTAAATCAAGTGAATAAAAGAAGACTTTATATTTAGAATAGAGCCAATTACTATTTTAATAATTATAAAATGTATTTATTTATTTGTATATTATAATTTTATTTGTATTATTTATTATTAATTTAATTGTTTTAATTGCAAATTTTCTAATTAATCTTATTTTCATTTATTTTTTGGTGTGGAAAAAATCTATAATTTGCATGTACAATTGCATATACATCATTGGATAATTATTAATATATCGGTAATGAGGATGAGTTGTTGTTTGCATTACAGTAATGACAATTTAGGACAAAACTCTTTCACACATAATTTCACAGTGCAAAAATAATAATAATCATAACCGTCCGAAAATAGGCTTCGTTTTCAAAATATTGAGTCTCGCTCAAATTTTTTTTTGTGCAGTTTGTCATAATCTCCATTTCATGATTACTTGTATTATTGCAAAGTTTAAACTATAGCTCTTTTCTGATAAGTGTGTCTAAAAGGCATCAGAATATTATAAACATGATTTTCCGTAAAGCTGCTTTTGAAACGATGTGTATTGTGAAAATCTCTACACAAATAGAAATACACAATTCTGATGCATTGAGACGTGTGTGTTGTTATGCGTATTATATCACATCGTGAGATAGTTGCTGAAACCCTCGTGCACTCATTATACAGTGTGAGCGCATCTCATGACTGCAGAATTCACACAGCCTAATACTTTTCAGAAAGGATCAAAAGACTCGCAGCGTTATTTATTTATTTACGTGCCACATCAGAATGCAGCCGTATGAATATTAACGACACGTCGCTGTGTGTCCTGATATAGTCTCTCTCTCGCTCTCTCTCTCTCTCTCTCCCTCTCCTATCATCCAGGCGGCTGAAAAGCCTGACACGATGCTTTTGTTCAGTCGAAAACATCACGTTTGATGGGTTGAAATGCTTTGAACAGCATGAGGAAATGAAACGGCATTGTGTGTGTGTGTGTGTGTGTGGCCACATTCACACCGCAGATAAACATGGCTGTTGCTTCTCTCCGGAGAGTATAATCTTGTTCCGTACACTCACAATTCTGTTATTGACAAAGTAATATTCTGTGGTAATAAACAGCACATCACGCTTGCCGTCTAGACTTGTTTTGAACCCGACCGTTCCTTTAATTATATTCATGGTGTGGGGGCGTGTCTTAAAGTGGGCGTGTTGATGATGGATCAGCTGACCTCTTGTTTTTGTCACTCTCATTTGCTTTACTCAAACTTAAGTTTGTCCTCCACAGCATTCAATATTTATGATAATTTAAGTTGGAAATGTAATTTTCAGGTCTATGCTCAGACAGTGAATAAATGGATTTTTAATACAGTGTAAATATAATTTAGTACCATAAAATCCTGTGAAAATACAAAATATTACATAAAAAAATGAAAATATAGTACATTTAATTTCATTATAATATAAATACAAAATTCTGTCATTTTTGACCGACACATGAAGAGCACCAGAGGGTTAAAGTGGGGCTGTGAAGGGGGCGTGTCTTAAAGTGGGCGTGTCGATGATGGATCAGCTGACCTCTTGGTTTTGTCACTCTCATTTGCTTTACTCCTGATCTCTGACCTTTACAGAAGTCCAGCACACACACACATTCATATTGAATGCAGGATCAGTGACAGATCGCATCCTCTGAAAAATGTGCCCTGTCTCTTCCTGTCCTTGGATATTAATCCGTGGTCGAACGCTGACCGTCTCGCTGACCTTAGCATCAAGGTCTCGCGGCAGCTGTCGAGTCTTTGGGTGTGTTTGAAATGACTGCTATTTTTGCTGTGTGTTCCTGACATACTTGGATAAGCTACATTCCAGTTATGAAATGGTCATGTGATTTGTGAGACTTACATCAGAATAATTGCTGACCGTTTGTTTGATTAACAATTTCAGGCAATGTTGATTTTACACATTCACAATTATTTATTATTTATTTAGCGCTTTATACAATACAATACAGCTTCGCCGTAATGAACAGGAAAATAACACGACTGTGATTTAATTATTGTTTAATGTTGAAAAATTGTTGCGATTTTAATGTTGAAAAACTATAAAACAAATAATGTAACCAATTCAAACACAGAAAGGCAATAGTGTCATTATTCAGCTCAATTTAGTTTAATGATGATTTAATTTAGTTCAATAACTGTGCAATATTTTCATCTTAAAGCGCAACTCTCGCCAAAATGCAACCTAGGCTCTTTTTGTTAATCTACCCGAGGCAAACTTTAGTTTAAAGGGATACTCCACTTTTTTTGGAAATAGGCTCATTTTACAGCTCCCCCAGAGTTAAACAGTTGAGTCTTACCGTTTTCGAATGCATTCAGCCGATCTCCGGGTCTGGCGGTACCACTTTTAGCATAGCTTAGCATAGATCATTGAATCGGACAGGACCATTAGCATCTCTCTCAAAAAAATGACCAAAGACTTTTGATATTTTTCCAATTTAAAACTTGACTCTTCTGTAGTTACATCGTGTCCTAAGACCGACGGATAATGTAAAGTTGCAATTTTCTAGGCTGATATGGCTAGGAACTATACTCTCATTCCTGCGTAATAATCAAGAAACGTTGCTGCCGTACCATGAGTCCAGCAGGCGTAATGATATGACGCAGCGCCTGAAAATAGTCCCCAGCTCAGTAACTTCCAACGTGACCGGGACTAAGTTTGTCTAACCTATTAGACCTATTTTCAGGCGCTGCGTCATATCATTACGCCTGCTGGACTCATGGTACGGCAGCAAAGTTTCTTGATTATTACGCAGGAATGAGAGTATAGTTCCTAGCCATATCAGCCTAGAAAATCGCAACTTTTCATTTTCCGTCGGTCTTAGGACACGATGTAACTACAGAAGAGTCAAGTTTTAAATAGGAAAAATATCGAAACTCTTTGGTCATTTTTTTGAGAGAGATGCTAATGGTCCTGTCCAATTCAATGATCTATGCTAAGCTATGCTAAAAGTGGTACCGCCAGACCCGGAGATCGGCTGAATGCATTTGAAAACGGTAAGACTCAACTGTTTAACTCTGGGGGAGCTGTAAAATGAGCTTATTTCCAAAAAAAAGTGGAGTATCCTTTTAAAAGCATAATTAGAATGGAAACGCCACTTTTAAGTTTGACCGTATTTTCGTTTTCGGTCAAATTGCATTTTCTGACTTTTCAGTTTGATCCCAAACAAAATTACAGGTGTGAAACCTCCCCCGGACCATGATCTGGACCAAACCAGGTTTCGGTCCGGATCAAACTGAACAAAGGTTTGGTTCGTTTCTAGTGTGAAAGCATTTTCTATATGGTTCGGACTTTCAGACCATTTACAGGAAGTCCCGGTGGTTCCCGCAGGATTGCTCGCAGTCTTCTCTTCTTTTCCTGCCGGCGACCATAAAACGTTCGCACAACGAGGACATTCATTTGGCGAATGTGAACTAGCCTGGAGTATAGCTGGTGCTGCAGGTCGTAATGCCGTGATAATAACAGTATAGTGGCGACGATACGCGTCTGTTCATTCATTCCTGTCAAAGTTACCCGGCGAACTGACATCACGCTGACGTCAGACGCACATCCGTTTACAAACCAATCAATGTCAAGCCCACATAGACGACAGGACGCGAGTACGTAAAGTTCTTTAGTGCGCTCGCATAATTGCAATGTGAAACCAAACCAAAACTTACCGAATGTAATATAAAATGCATCAAAACATGAACTTAGGTTCGGACCTTCAGGTGTGTAAACGCCCTAAAGCACAGGCTGCATGAATATACTGCACAAGCATGTACACTAGTGTGCTATGGTCTTACTTTAACATCATCAGACGTTATTGGTCAGCTCCCTCGTGGCTAATTAAAGGTCATTGGTGGGCGATGGGCATTGATCTGATCTCTAATGACCGCAGTGAGATCATGTGATGCTTCTAGATCTTACCAGAGTTTTGTTGAGTTCTGTTTCATGCATAATGTGTGTCATAGCTTGTGTGTATTGGTTGGCACAGTGCCGGCTCTCTCTCAGTGATTATTAATCAGAGTCGTGCATTTGTTCAGTCTGTTGGGTAAGATTAAGTGGCTGAACATTGTCCTCATTTTTTAGAGATATTCAGACAGACCCTGTTTAGTTTTAACTAGAGCTGCACTATTCTGGATAAATTGAGAATCATGATTTTTTTGGTTTTTAAATAGAGATTCTGAACAGACACTAAACAAAATAACAGAGATTCTGATAAATGTTAATTGCTAAAAAAAATAATAATCTGATTTAGTAAATGGTTCATTGACTCACTCATAAAGACTTCACTTACTGGATGAATCAGCGTTTTTGAACGAATCTCTTGAGTGAATGATTCAATGACGAACACATTTTTTAACAGTCACTTGTCGCCACCTACTGGTGTAACGATGTAATCGATACAATCGTTAATTGAAGCATCAAGTTACTTTCAAAAGGAGATTTCCTCTATTTTGAATGCATCTTTTAGGAATGAGATCGCGTGAGTGTTTGAATCAAGATTGCAATCTTTTAACGATTATTCGTGCAGTTCTAGTTTTAACCCTGTAAAGTCTATTGTATCATGTTTGATACGCCGATTTCTAAGTCTTCTAAATTATCAACATGATCAAAACTGCTGAAAAACCTGTCGTGCACAATCTACTACATTCCTTCTGTCGTCTGATTGATAGTTCGTACTTTAAGCAAGTAAAATCCTTTTTTATTTAATTTATCCCTTAAAACTCATCTTTGATCACCAAAATGACATATTTAAATGCTTTTTCCTTAAAAAAAAATCTTCATGCCTTAAAATATCTTGAATGTAACCCGACACCCTTGCCTCATTTAGTATACGTGGTTCTATGAATATGCAAATTAGCTTTTGGTTCATGTGTATTTTTGCTGTGAAATCTTTACTGTTTTTATCAACTAAACATATGAATAACTTTGCACAGAGAGGGAGTGTTCAGGGAAAACCTGTTCGGAAACTCAATCATTATTTTTGTGATTTTGTTAAGTTTTAAGTTGTTAAGTATTGTTTTTTTTGGCTATAGCTGTTTTTACAGAACAGTACTACATATGTGAATATACCTCTTGCCTTTGTCTTGTTCTCTCTCTCTCTCTCTCTCTCTCTCTCTCTCTCTCTCTCTCTCTCTCTCTCTCTCTCTCGGCTCATTAGCAGCTCGTTTAACCCCTCATCAGTCTAGATTGTGCTGCTGGGACTCCCACAATGCATTAGTATTCTGTGAACATTGCTCACACAGGCGCTCAGACAGACACACATCTGTACTGACTGCGTTCTCAGTGGTCACCCCCTTTCCCTCTGTGGCATTTGGGTGACATTTCCCTCTCACACACACGCAGGTAAACACCAGTAATCTACTTCTCAATGGGAATTTCACGGGCAGAACGCAGATGGTCAGTGATTGGGTTGGGATCATTTCTGATGACTCGGTTCAATGCCTTTGCTCAAGCTTTTGGTGGCAAAATATTGGTGTCCTCCTCTAATAACTATTATAATAAGCTAATTATTCTATTTTGACTATAGTGTGTAAGTTGTGAAGTTTTTTTTGTAGTAATGTCCTTCATTCAATACACATTATGTTCATTAGCAACATGTGACCAACAGAGTTTGATGTTCAATTTGTAATATAATTATTATTTTCAAAATATATATTTAGTTAGTTATATTTTGTTTTATTTTTCATTTTAAAGATTACTAAAATATTACTAAAATATTTTTAGATACTATATTAATCAAGGTAAATTTATATAAATATTAATATAATACTTGCCACACACATTTTAAGACAACAAATGAAAAAAAAAAAAGTACTATATTAATGAACTAATTGCTATATTAATCAAGATGAATATATGTATAAAATACTTGCCGTTGTTATAAACTCACTGGTGTTAGCATTGATATGAGCCAGTAAAACATTACTCTTGCGACAGCACTGGTCCTGAGCTGGAGACACTGGTTAGAAACGCAGAAACGCAGTCATGATGAAAGAGACGTTGCATGTTGCGCCATGAAATTCATTTGAATTGAATAGATGAATTAATATTCTGTTCTCTGATGTTCTGCCGCTGGAGAACACATGCCTGTCTGATGGGAAATGGAAATCACTTTCCCATGTGTGTGTAATTAAAACTGCCAGTGAGATGTGTAGGCCTTTATCTGTGTCTCGGCTCTGGTGAAGACGAGGGACAGTCCTTTATACTCAGGCCTTATTGTTCTTGAGATATCTTTCACCATTTTACCAAGTGCAACTTTTTTTTCTAGCCATGCACGTACAGCATCTATCTACCCTTACATTCAGTTTAGCATTTGTTGAGAGATGAGCCAGTTGACTTGTTCAAAAGCAAATTTATATACAAAGATTTAAATGCAAGAGGTTGAGACGTTACTTTGTGTCATTTATTTAGACTATTTGTAGTCTTGAATCATTGGTATGCCTAATTCCAGCAGTTTATTAAGCGATTAAATCACATTAATGTGGTCCATCAAAACCTCAAACAATGTCAGATGATCAGCAAACCTCTTCAGCATTGCTGTAACAAAAACAAATTGGTGAAATCTACAGTTAAAAAAATGTGTGTTGTGAAATAATGAATGTAATCTTTATAATATACTGACAAGCACCTTTTAAAACACAGGTGGTAGAGAGAAAATCATACAAGGATTCAAAGTGGCTTTTGCACAAGCTGATATATACAGTAGAAGGTGCTCAGTGTCATAAACACAAATACTGTATAAAACACCATCAAGGGAACATGCACGACACTAAAATAGTGCTATAAACATTCACTTAAAGGGATGGTTCGGAGTAAAATCAACCTCGGGTCCTCATAAAACGAGGCATTGTAAAGTTTGTAAGTACATCAGGAGTTTATTTAAATAACACTTGCCTGACGGCTCATGCTACCGCTAACCCGGACACCGACGTCACTTCAGTGAGTTGAGAAAAGCCCGTAAAAGTCCTGGCAGAAAGCGATGCATAAGGATGTCACTTTTTGAGGGTGAGCAAAAACGCACTATTTTTGTGTCTGTCCCTTTAAATGCAAATGAGCTGCTGCTCCCGGCACAGGGGGCGGAGCTTCAAGAGCTTGTGTCCTTTAACTCACACACACATGCACTGAAAATTTCTAAAACTTTTAGCCTTTTATGTTCAAACCGGAGTCAGACAATGATGGAGAAACTCAAGAAGAAGTGACAACATGTAGAAGCAACAGGACATTTCTGAATGGTTAGATGATGAATTTATGTAGCTGATGTGTAGTTATCTTCTAGTCATTGATTAGCATATTCTGTCTTGATAATCTATAAATCGTGTTCAGGGGGCGGGGTTTATGTAAATTCTAGGGTTTGTGATGTCACTAACCCGGGAGGAATGTGGTGTAGTCTCTACCAGCCGTTTGTTGTAGTCCTTAAAAAGCCATTTCTTTAAAAGCAAATATCTCCCTTTGCTTTGAACTTTGAGCGTTGTAACTTTGCAGATGTTGTTTATGCTCAAACAGCAACATTACACACTAACTAAAGCTAGAGAAGTCAAATCATATTCAACCACCCCTTTAATGTAAATGCACGAACGTTTGAAGAATGGAGCTGTTATCTGTTATTTGACCGTGATGAAGCGGACGGCGTGCGTTTTGACGGCTCTCCGGGTGTATCAGGTCAGCTGACACCCTGCTGTGTTAATGGAGCTATTTATGTGCTTTTATTATATGTGACCCTGGACCACAAAACCAGTCACGAGTCGCACGGGTATATCTGTGGCAAGAGCCAACAATACATTGTATGGGTCAAAATTATCGATTTTTCTTTTATGTCAAAAATCATTAGGATATTAAGTAAAGATCATGTTCCATGAAGATATTTTGTACATTTCCTACCGAAAATATATAAAACATGTATTTTTGTGAGTGAATGCAACACAATCGGCAACATAAATGAACAACTTTAAAGGAGATTTTCTCAATGTTTCGATTTTTTTTATTTTTTTTTACCCTCAGATTCCAGATTTTCAATAGTTGTATCTCGGCCAAATAAGCGTATTTATTCAGCTTTAAGATAATTGACGTCGTCCAGGGTCACACATTATGGTTCATTTGGCCTTGTAATGCACTGAATGTGTGTCTGCACATACTGAGGTCCCATCTGTCTGTGGGAATCCCTTCGCTTCTTCAGGAATTTGCTTACTGTAATGTTTTAATGGAGTGCATTAGTGCACCTGTAGTTCAAGCCAGGGTTGCCAGCTCTGCGGTTTTCTCTACACCAAACGTTATTTGTAGTGCCTACTATCTAATAATCTCAAAGAGATTTGTTCCTTCTGATAAGAAAAGCCTCAGCTTTCAAATTCTGTTCATTTTATCACGAAATTCAAACAATAAATGGCATTTTTACGCTCTTAAAGCTTTCCTGTAGCTCAAACAGTAGAGCGTTGGCGCTTGCAATGCCATGGTCATGGGTTCAATCCCAGGGAAAGCAAGAACTGATAAGAACTGATAAGAATGTAAATGTGTACCTTGAAATGCAACGTAAAGGTCCTTGCACACTGAGTCAGAAAATTTCGTATGCGTTTTTTCGAATTCGTCATTCGGTGGCTCTGAATTGTCAAAAACACCTCTCAAAATGCTTGATACGGATGCGAAAAACGCAGAAAATCGAACCCGATCCGAATTTTTTTATGTAAAGGCCCTTGCGCACTGAGTCCGAAATTCGCTTCCGAAAAATAAATATGACCTCACGCTATGTCAATCACGCTGACACACTGCCTCCGATACTTAAGTCCATCATAAAAAAATTCGTATCTGGTTCGATTTTCTGTGTTTTTCGCATCCGTAGCAAACATTTTGAATGGTGTTTTGACAATTCAGAGCCACCGAATACGAAAAAACGCTTGCGAAAATTTCGGACTCAGTGTGCAAGGACTTCAAGTCGCTTTGGATAAATGTAAATGTAAATGTAAATGTAAATGTCAAATGTGACGTGTATGGAACTAAAATAATGACAAATGTTTTTGAAACAAAAAAGCTTGTTGAATTGCACTACTTGAAAAAAATATGCATTGCATTAACCCTAGCCTGGGAAAACCCAGACAACTTCCGGCAAATTTAGATGCTCTGCAAGTAGTCTGGCAAAGAGCTCATTCAAACCCATTTCTAATCCGTCAAAATCACGGCACCAATCAGAGACGTTGGGGCGGGCTTTACACGATGACGATCGCTCTGATTGGTTTTAGAGCGACGTCCGTTGGTGAAGCGCATCAAATTTTAAATGCAGTATTATATTCAAATTGCAAACACACGAGGACAGTCTCCATGAAAGACCCACTGGCAGATGAACGTGCTGCTACATTTCTCTCCGAAACGGTAGGAAATGAAATTAGATTTAATAGAGGATTTTAACTGTGACAAGATGATTGACAGGGCAGTTTACGTGACAGGACGCACGCGACAGATCCGTCCGATAAAGATGATGAAGTAGTATGTCCCAAAGCTTGCCTACTTTTTTGCTACACATTCAAAAGTAAATACCTTTTCTTCACAAAAAGAGTACATACTTTTATGGCGTAGTGTAACTTAGTGACGCAGCATATGGCTTTACACGATGACGATCGCTCTGATTGGTTTTAGGTCTATCCAATTGCGCCCAGAGGCATTTGAGCGACGTCCGTTGGTGACGCCCCTTTTGGAAATGAGTTATTAATGAAGCTTTGCCAGACCATAACTCAGTTACTACTGAGAATGGTCTGGTTTTAACCAGGCTACATTAACCCTGCATGCAAGCCCTACAAATACAATGCATTAAAATGCATTCAGGGTTAATGCAATGCATATTTTTTTCAAGTAGTGCAATTCAACAAGCTTTTTTGTTTCAAAAACATTTGTCATTATTTTACTTCCATAGACGTGACAGATCGCAGTAGCGAGTCTTTTCTTCCACTTTAATACAAGTTATAACATGATAAAACATACTTGAACATCAAAAGGTTTGTTGAAAGATACTGAACAACTTACTGAAATATATCATGTCTCATGTAATCCCTCATCAGTGTTTCAACCGCGGAAAGACGTCAATAAAACAGCTTATGAACAATATATCACTTAATGTTACATTTACCTCAGGAAGGTTCTCCAATAAAAACACTAGAGGAGATTATTAACTGTTAATTATAAATATTTGTTTGAATAAATTTGTCATGAATGCAAGCGTTTATGAAAACTAGCTAATGTGCGTATGCGAGTTGTATACAAACATTTCAGGTTTTTTTTTTTAGAGTAATTATTATATCTGAAATTAAATAGCATGCAAATATAATAGTTTGGGCTCTTTTGTATAGTAATGCACCAAATGAGGGGGTTTCCTGTATAGTTTACAGCATTAGTTGGGAGAGATTGAATTCCTTAAGAAAATAAAACTATCGGTATCGGCGGAGAAATTTAGTTCTCTCCGTATACTACTCATATTTATATCTTCATTTTGTGTGTGAAGCTCACTTTGCATGCAGGCACATCATGATCTGGTGAAGAATATATTTATTTAAATCAGTTTATAGGATTTGACAATCACACGAAGCCATAACGCTATAGCTATAGATTTTATTTTAATATATATTGTGCACGATCTCTTCCCGAAGCTCTTCCATAAATGTCTTGCGTGTCCTGCTGTGAAAGTGATATTAGCCTCTCAGTGTGGGCCGATAGGCGAGGAGTGTGTGTAGTGCTGTGTGAAACACATGACGAGATTAAGGGCTTTTGTGTGTTTGAAGCGGTCGGTGTCTGGGACGGTCGGGGGGGGGGTGATGGGATTAGACGGATGAAGCATTAGGACAAATACATCCCCCCATTCTTAAACCAGAAACCAGAAACTAGCCCCAATTACAGACCCGCTGTGAAGTACATTTGATAATCTGACGACTCCGTCTTTTGCACGCTTGATTTCTAACACCGGAGACACAGCTGTGATCTGTAATCGAGTTGATGAAGCAGCAATTATTCAGAGGTCGACGTCGGAGATTTCTATGCAGCTCTTGATTATGATGAAGTCTTATGATTATGATGTTTTTTATTTGTATTGAGCATCTGTGTGAGTGTGAATGTGTGTGTGTCGCTTTGTTGTCCAGTCGAAGAACATAGAAATGTTCTCGTGAGGATCATTAACTGGCGCTACCGTTCAAAAGAGTCTCTTCTGCTCACCAAGGCTGCATTTATTTGATCAGAAAAAATACTGTAAAAATGTGAAATATTATTACAGTGTAAAATAGATGTTTTCTATGAGAATATATAGTAAAGTGTAATTTATTCATGTGATCAAAGCTGAATTTTCAGCATCATCACTCCAGTCTTCAGTGTCACATGATCCTTCAGAAATCATTCTAATATGATGATTTGATGCTCTTGACATTTTTTTTGCATTGCATTTTTTGTGGAAACCGTTATACATTCATTATTTTTTCAGGATTCTTTGATCAATAGAAAATTCAAAAGAACAGCATTTATTTGAAATAGAAACATTTTGCACTTTTATAAATGTCTTTTAAGTCACTTTTTAAAATTATTAATTAATTAAAACTACTGACCCCAAACTTTTGAACAGTGTTCAAATATAAGCCATAACGCTTATTTCCATAAACATAAGCATAAGCAAACATGTTTCCATCTAAAATGTGTAAATCAAAAAACTGCATCTAGTGATGTCAATATCCCCAAATTTGCATAAAACTGTGGCTGAAAATCATCATCAACAATCTTGTAGACCTGGAACTGCAATGCAAGGCGGTTTGGATTAAAGCATCTGCCAAAAACATAAAGGTAAATGTTGATGATGGCTTATTGGTGTGTGGTTAGTTGTAATTGTTGTTTAAATGACTGATATTTCTTTATCTTTGACTGCCTTGGTTTCATATGTATTTCAATGAGTAAAACAATCCCTCTTCCAGAGAGCACCAGGATAAGAAGATCTTACACCCCGGCACAACTCTTCACATGTTTGTTTTTTGAAATGTTGATTTTTATTCACTGTTGAGATGTTGCTTGTTCTGAAAGCTTTCCAAACTCTAACTTTTAGGACCCATGCTGAGATTAGAGAACAGCAGACCAACTAAAGACACCAAACTGACATCAAACACACTTGAAAACATGAGTCTATAGGGCACAGTTTGAGTTCATATGAGTTCAGGTGCCGCCGTTGAGTCGAACTGTGTGTGAAAACAACCTCTGCATCATTGTGTGTGTGTGTGAGTGTGCTGAAGTCAGCCTGTAGGTTAGTCATTATTTAAGCTGTGACCTGGTGTTTG
The DNA here is from genome assembly GCA_021554675.1 of Leuciscus idus. Classification (NCBI taxonomy): domain Eukaryota; kingdom Metazoa; phylum Chordata; class Actinopteri; order Cypriniformes; family Leuciscidae; genus Leuciscus; species Leuciscus idus. Next base: position 48,620,036 of record CM038624.1, on the reverse strand, counting down.
GTTTATATTAGTATGCGATTAAAAGCTGTGTGAGATGAGGACAGGGCTAATAACTGCATTAAAGATCTGCTGTGCTCGTGCTTTTCAATGATTCCTCTCTGATGGGGTCAAGCTTCATTATCATAACATGGACTTCAACAAGGTTTTAAGGGCTCAAGGGGGAAAACTCATGAAAATGAAGCCTGGAGCGAGAGCTGGTTTGGAGCATTTAAATAGCTGTGTGTGTGTGTGTACTTGTACAACTATCTTTGTGAGGACCAGTTTGAGTGTTAGACCATTGGAGTGAGGACAAAGAGAGTAAAGTGAGGACATTTTGGCCGGTCCTCACTTTCTGAGAGCCTTTAAAGGGCTGTTTGAGGGTCAAGACTTGGTTTTATGGATAAGGTTATAATGAGGTTAAGGGTCGGTTTAGGGTCAGGGTTCGGGTTTGGCACTTAGTTGTGATGGGTAAGGTTAGGGTAAGCGGCTAGAGATTGCATTGTGTCAATGAATGTCCTCATAAAGATAGTTGACAAGAGTGTGTGTGTGTGTGTGTGTGTGTGTGTGTGTGTGTGTGTGTGTGTGTGTGTGTGTGTGTGTGTGTGTGAATTCAGCGAGGGTGCATTAAATTGACCAAAATTACATTAACAACATTTATAATGTTGCAAAAGATTTCTATTTTAAATAAATGCTGTTTTTTAACTTTCTGTTCATCAAAGCATCCTGAATTTTTTTTTATTTTTATTTTTCATGATTTCCATTTTCAACTTTCATTATAATCAGAAATTTTGATCATTAAATCATCATATTAGAATGATTTGTGGAGGATCATGTGACACTGAAGACTGGAGTTATGATGCTGAAAATTCAGCTTTGATCACAGGAATAAATTAGTTTATTTAGATTGTAATAATATTTCACAATATTACTGTTTTTCAAATTTTTTTTTTTTTGATCAAATAAATGCAGCCTTGTTGAACACGAGACTTCTTTCAAAAACATAAAACATTTAGTACAGTATTGTACAGTGGCTGGTGTTATTAAAGTCAAACCTAGCATGACGCATTTTGTAATTGACTGTTTGAATATGCATATAAATAAAGAAAAGAAAAGAAATCATTTTGGTGAAATCTGTTTTCTATGAGTCTACATCTTCTACTCTTCTAAAGTGTTATCGATTTGGCATTTTATTAATTTCTCCACTGAATTCTTGGTTTGCTATTGATTTATTACAGTGGTTACAGTTAGATAAATTCTCAGTTTGATGCTGCTAGTCAATAACCAAATCACTTTGTCAGCACCCAGGAGACCTTTAGTTGCAGACAGCGGCTTATCGTTGATGTTCTGCGGACGCTGAGGTTCAGGAACTCATTTCATTCATTCATTCATGAGGGAAGAAATGTTCTTTGTCTTCTGTTTGCTCTTTCCTTCATTCTCGGCACATGCAAACGATAGAGCTGCATGATCAATCGTTAAACGTTAAAAGATCTCGATTCAAAAACACCCATGTGATCCTATTCCTTAATGGCAGCGTTTCATCTGTCTATTAAACCTTTAACGAGATCTGTGTTCTGATCCAGAGAGAGCATTTTCATGATAGCTACGAAACAGCTTCACTAACAGTTTCATTATTTCTGTCTTGCAATAATTCAGATTATCACAGATGTACTGGAATAAAAGGTTATAGTTCGGATATAAACAGTGGCGATCAAAATAGAGTGAATCACTTTTGAAAGTAACTTGACTCTTCAAATAAACAATGTAATTGATACAATAATTGTATCAATTACATTGTTGCACCAGTAGGTGGCGACAAGTGTTAAATAATGCATTTGTCATTCATCATTGAATCATTCATTCAAGAGATTCGTTCAAAAACGCTGATTCATCCAGTAATGAAACAAGTTGAGTCTTTATGAGTGAGTCATTTGAATCATTCACTCAATCCGATAAAAAATATTGTATTCATTTTTTTTTCAGGATTCTTTGATCAATAGAAAGTTCAAAAGAACAGCATTTATTTGAAATATAAACATTTTGCACCATTATAAATGTCTTTTAAGTCACTTTTTAATTAATTAATTATTTGTTTTATATAAAAAAAAAAATTAATAAAAAATTCGATTTTTTTTTTAAACCTTCCTGACCCCAAACTTTTGAACAGTGTGTGTTTCCATCTAAATGGAATTGAATGTGAAAATCAAAAAACTGTTTCTAGTGATGTCAAAATGCCCCAATTTGCATAAAAATCTGTGGATGGAAATCATCATCATCAACAATCTAACAAAAATCTAATTAATTCAGTATTTGTTAAATAGACTGCAGCAGTTATGCCAGAACCTCTAGTAAATAACATGTTATTTTGTTTAGTTGTCTATTCAGATTTGTGGGAAAATCGTGATTTTCATTCTAAACATGATTCTCAATCTATCCAGAATCGTGCAGCTTCGAGCAAACAACACATTTTTTAAATTAAATAAGTAGTCATCTAATTGTTCTTGTGTATATAAATTTGTCGGATGCATGTGTACGTAGACTAGAAATCCACAACATATCACAGACAGAATGGCCGCTAACTCTCATTGTCTGCTAGACTCTAGGGCAGAGATGCGTTTGCCTGCGGCGGAGGATCTCTGTGGCTTATTATCAACATCTCCAGCTAAACGCTGGCAGTAGAGGTCTTTCTGAGCGTGTCAAAGGAGATAGCGTTCACATGGGGCTTGTCCAGTTTACCCTCTTCAATGCACACCGCCTGAGGGAGGACAACAGTTAGAGGGCATGCAGTTAATGTAGGTGACCGAAGGAAGTGTTTGTGTGTGGTGTGAAAAATTGATGAAATTGGATGGCGAAACCTGGGATGGGATGTGATTTTTAGTGTTGCTGATGTCTGCATACTTCATGAAACTCTCCACACACACACACACACACACACACACACACACACACACACACACCAATCCGTCACCGTCAGGTATCTGGCGCTTCTGAATCCGCGACAAATCACGTGAGGGAAGCAAACGGCACTTAAGGGTCTCTCTTCATGACTTATATATGAGCTTAGGGGGGTTGAAGCTCGTGTTATCACCCTCAGTGCTGCCGTAACCTCTGCCTCAATATTGCACGGGTTTCATTTTGTTTTTAACCCTGTTTTTTAAAACCTAGTAAGCTGCCTATGCATCCAGCATTTTAAAGCATCATATGTGCAAATTTTTGGATTTATATCATTTAATGTAGAAAAATAATTGCATGCACTTGTTTTTTTTTTTACATGCTGCTAAATTGACAGTGCAAAATAATGTCAAACTCTGTTTAAACGTGATTAAAATATCCCACGTGCTTCACCTGAGAAGCATGCTTTTCCGAAATGGTTTATGAGGTTTCAATTCAGTTACGGGCAAGACACTTCAGGCAACACCATTGTTTTTTTCATGCACCGGCCACTTTTGAGATTTTGTGCTATATAACATGTCCTCTTTCAGACTAGTGGAAAGAAAACCTCCAAAACACCCATTTAAGTGTTTATTTTTCTATTTGCGTCTGTAGATTTCAAAGGTGGTGGAGTCAGAAAACCCCTCTCCAGCAGATTTACATACACCAAACTTTTTATTCCTATCTCAATTATGAAGGCTTTTACATATTTGGTGTCTTGCCTTAAAGGGGCCTATTATGCCCCTTGTTTACAAGATGTAATATGGTGTCTCTAGAATGTGTGACGTTTCAGCTCAAAATACCCCACAGATCATTTACTATACAATTTTGTAAATGCCCATTTTTGAGTGGAAGGAAAAACATGCTGTTTTCGTGCATGTGTCTTTAAATGCAAATGAGCTGCTACTCCCCGCCTCACTTTCCAGAAGAGGGCGGAGCCTTTACAGCTCATGCCTCGGATACTCTGACAAAAACTAAAATATCTGTTTGGTTTTGATTATATCTCTATCATGTTCATTCTCACGTGACATTGCAGTTATCAGTCATCATTATGAAAGTTTACTATTTGCATGCATTTTAAAGCCATATCAGTCTAAACTTCTGATATATGGTTTTCTGAGCGCACACATCAAAGCACGCGCACAGAGAGCTGGATGTCAGACGTCCCGTGAGTATTAAACTACTCTTTCACGTCTTATTGCGCTTAAACTATCAAATACACACGTTCACATAAACACAGCTGGTTATATCTGTGAACATAAACATCAGGGAAAGAAATCGCATGTGTATATTAGATCTGTGTATTAAAGTGACAGCAGTGTAATATACAGTACCTACTGCTATATATGCTGTTAATATGAATCAAACAACAAAAGAAAAACATAAAATCCCTAAATAACAAGTAGTTTTAATAAGAATATGTTTCTTACTTGAATACTGCTGTTAAATGCTCTGGCTAGGAGATAAACATGACGAACTGTGTACAGCTGACTGAGGGGCGGGGTCTATGCTAATAAGGTGGAGTCTGTCAGCAGTTGTGGGTGGGGCCTATGACCCACTCAGGGGTGGAGTCTATGCAAATAGGGTGGCAGTTGTGGGCGGGGCCTATGCATATGTGACGTCACACGGCTTATTCTGAATCACTGCTAATGATTTATGGGGATTAAAAAAGAGGGGTCGGTGTTTTTTTTTTTACCATTATAGGTCGGTTGTGTGTGTACACACACTGCCGATGCACATTTATGTTCAAACACCATGTAAAAGTGAATTTTGCATAATAGTTCCCCTTTAAGATTTTCCCTTAGAAGTCAGCTGCCTATATAGGCTGTAGACAGCATGCTAGCGCTGTAGGATTTGGGAACAGAGCTATAGAGATCCAGTAGACCTTGTTCTCTATGGCTTTTTGAGGTGGTTTTTCATTATCTTTCCAGCGTGCTGCTCATTTCGGATTACATTTCGGAGTCGACCCCACTAGTCATTAAATGCAAAGGCGTTAATCACAGCTCAGAGGTGTTGTAAAAGCATGTGTTGGAGTGGTCTATATTATAATCTTATTCTCTCTAATACATGCACGTGTGAACATCAGGAAAGCAATAACAGAGACATGCAGTGTGGGAGTGTTTAATCATACCGTTGCTTTCTCGATGATCTGGTGGGTGTGTGAGCGTGTGTCTGGATTTGTTCACACACTGCAGACAGATGTGAGTTAAATAAGGGTGAAGTATCCATGCGGACTATATATTCACACACAGGTTTATATAAATTAAACATGCAGAAGCTAATCTTGCAGATGTCGAACATATGCTAAAAAAATGTGTCATTGTAAATTTATGTATGTTCCTGTATGGCTCTGTTTTATTTTCTGGCCAAAATATCAGATGTTATGCAGAATGTTCTGGCTGCTCTTTTTCATAGATTTTGACTATTTTATGTTTCTATTTGTGTTCTGGTCAGATTCAAACCTGCATCTCCCATATGAGCACCGCAGTTCAATGTGTCTGGATAGATTAATTAACTTGAGAAGCCAAATTGCGTAAGATATTAAGCCAAAATACTGATCTACTATTTAAGCGTATTATTATGAAATACATACTGAAATGCTATTTAAACTCCTCCTAGGGCTTTCAAGCTACAACCACCAAACTCAGGTGAGACCTTCAGACGCTAATATCATGCTAGCAACGTGCTAAAACATGTTAGCACTGTGTTAAAAAATATATGCAACGTAAACAATACATTTTAGAAACATGTTATCAATGTGTTAAATCATGCTTGCAACATGCTTAATCATGTCAAAACCATGTTAGCAGAGTGTTAAATCATGTTAGCAACATGCTAGAACCATAATAAATCATGTTAGTTACATGATAAACATGTTAGCAGTGTGCTAATTCATGTTAGAAACATGTTAGTTACATCATGCTAACATGTTAAACATGCTATTGACATGTTAAATCAGGCTAGAAACATGTTAAATGTAGCAAGGTTTACTTACTAGCAATGTGCTAAATCATGTTAGATACGCTTGCAATGTGCTAAGTCATGCTAACAACATGTTAGCAATGTACTAAATCATGCTAGCAACATGCTAACAACAATAACAACTCTTTTCAATTATAAATGACTACATTATACATTTAGTAGTCGTAATATTTTCACCAAATGACATTTTGGGAAATGATTGCAATGCAGTTTGTGTGCAAGTACGGAACAACTGATGGCCAGTCGACTGACTCTAGTTTGCTTTATTTCTTCCTCCTGAAATGAACCTTCCTGAATCAATCAGCACACTCAATGTTTTCCTCATGAGGGGAATAAATTTAGCATAGTTTAAAGATGCTCATGTGGATCTACAGCTCCTCACACACAGTTCCATGAACAATACACTGTAATGTTGTTTTTCTCATTAACAAATGACGACCTCTTGGATTAAGGGTCAGAAAAAGGTTATGAAAAGCTAAATGATGGTTTCTTTTGTTTCAAGAAGATCTTGCTAGTAGTATAAAATGCTACAGAAGTGTAGAATATGACCTGTTTGTCATGCTGTGGAGTAACTCACAGAACTCAATGACTTATATTCAGTGCACTGTGTGTGTCATTGTGTGGATGTAGGTCATTGGATCAGGAAGCTTTATTCTCCTGCTGGAATACAGACTCTGAGAAAACGAGCTCTGAATCAAAGAGCACACGACGCTCACGGCTGTGAGAAAGAGAGCGGCAGGAGAGGAAAATGCCACATTGGAAGATCTTTTTTAAACTGCTAAAACTTCAGGAACTTCAAGGACTCGGTTGAGCAGAGCTCAGCGCAGATACACGACCGTTTGAAGTTAGATGAAGGAACGGCAGAGAATATTAATGCAGTCGTTTTTTAACTCTAACGCAGTGAGTTCAGGCTGATGCGCTGATAGAAAGGTATTTTTGCTGAAGTTAAAAAAAATAATTTTTAATATGTTTATTTAAACTAAATATTATAATAAAAATATTATTATTATTAATAAATATTATATGTTTAAAATAATTTTTAATAGAATATTAATTTATATTTGTATTGATTTTTCAGTAGTTTTTCATTGACCAGCAAACATGGTAAAGATCACTTTTTATTTATTTATGTAATTTATTTTATATTTTTTATTTTTATATATTTTGATTTGTCAATAGTTTTTAATTTACGTCACAGGCCAGCAAACATGGTAAAGATAACGTGTTATTTATTTAATATTTTTATTATTATTATTTTTATTTTTTTTCAATAGTTTTTCATTTACCTCACAGGCCAGCAAACACGGCAAATATCACCTGTTATTTATTTATTTTAAATTAAATTATTTAAAAATGTTTGGTTGTCAATAGTTTTTCATTTACGTCACCGGTCAACAAACATGCTTTGCTAATATTTTTTCTTTATTATCAGTAACCGGTTAGACAACTGTTTGATGTTTACTATCGTGCTTCTGTTTTGAGTCAGACCTTCACATGAACAATCCCAGTCTGTGAACTCCACAAACCAAATAATCAAATCACATAATAATGCAGCGTCGCTTGCTTTGTAAACATTTGATTTCATGCATTTTTGTTGAACTGAACAGATTTGTCAAGTCACATTTATTTATATAGCGCTTTTTACAATACAGAGTGTTTCAAAGCAGCTTTACAGAGATAACAGGAAAATAATGCAACAAAGTTTGTTTCTAGAAGAAAATGGCGTCACAGTCCAACTTAAGTAAGTTCAGTGATGTTTCATTTTTGTTGTAAAAAAGTTGTTAATTTGTTCATTTATATATAAATATATACATCCAGCTCAGTTCAGTTCTTGTATAATGAATCTGATTGTCAATGGAAGAGTAACATTATGGTCCCTATTTTAACGATCTAAGCGCATGGTCTAAAACGCAGGGCACAAGTTCACTTAAGTC